>CM028383.1:109921294-109960209 GCA_013146195.2 Codonopsis lanceolata | reverse complement strand
CGCGTCCACGTCGAGACTCCTCATCACAAGCGAGGAGGCCAAGGGGCACCATTGGAGCCAATAGAAAAGATCGGTGGCGGCCGATTCATCCGCTTCGCCCATATACAAAGAATCTACCATGATGGAAACCATCAATATCCCGGCGGTGGGCGAACATCGAGTAGTAGAATAATGTGGCAGCGAGGGCCTCCCGAGGGAAGAAAGTGCAACGAACCGGGACTCGAGCCAACAATTCGTTCACAGCACTCTTTCCCTAGTATTACAACCACCAGTCATCGATCGGATCCACTCTATTGTCGTCAACATATTGGGACAAATATGGAGGTGGTAGACTCGCCAGAATGAGCGACCGACAAAAATTTGAAAAATGAGAAGGCCCGGACACTTAAAAAAAAAGAGAAGGAGAAAAATAAATATGTTGTCAAAAAAAAGATACAAATAAAATAAAAAATGATGAAAAAAAAATGAAAAAAGCGAGGAAAAGGCATATACCTCCCAGCGGGCAAATCCATTCGAGAATCGGTGAGTCATTCCTACTGCCCTATCCATGGAAGCATAAAGTTCGGCCGGGGGAGACTGTCCCAGTCATACGAAGGGATCAGATCAAAATCTGCAAGACAAGCAGCCGGATCCGGAGGCTCTCGGAGGTGGCGAAGAGTTGGCAAGCGATGTGCCAAGAAAAAGAAAAAGAAACACTCTTGCCACTCGAGTTATAGCGCTTCATCATCGGTAGGCATCGGCCGGCATTATTAAGCCACTTCAGAACAGCTGGCGATATATCTCGTCAGATGATTTGAAGCGGGGCTCGAAGCCGGGGAGTCCACAATCTCCTCCCTCGATGTCGGAGAGTAAAGTCAAGGGCCGGGGTTTCCCTTATCTTTGGTAGGGATTCCCGTGATCGCGTGAAGTCCTGAGGGGGTCATGTTCGCCTCCCCGACTAAAATGAAAGGTATGGGTGGTGTCCACCGTAAGTCCCAGGCTTACATTGAAGATGGGAAGGAAGGCTGGTAAAGTGGGTGAAGGAGTGCATGAAGGCGCTAAAACTGAACCCTCCACCAACGACTTTGCAACCTCGGGTAGCATATCAAAAATCTCAGCTACATTAGCATATGATACCCGCATCCTTTCAAAATCCTTGCGAACCTGGAAAAAAAAAAGAGGTAAGTTCTCTACCCTTATTTCCTTCTCTGTACAGTCTTTTAAATAAATAAATAAATAATGAACATACTGCATATTTTATACTTCATGATTTTTTAACAATAATTTTTTTTTAGCATAAATTTTTTTTTTCATAAAAAATAAATAATTCTCTAAATTGTCACATACCATTTTCATACATGTACATAAATTTACATATAAATAAACATCATTCTTTTTCAAAAACAAACAAAAAAAAAAGGCAAAAACAAATTTTCTTTTATGTATGTAAATAATTTATTTTTGCATCATAAAATACATGTTAGGACTGCATTTGTCATGTGTATAATAAAGTGTAAAAAATTCATGCATCATCTTATAAGTGTTCCACATTGCATCTGCATCAAGTAGAATAATTCATGCATTCATATTGTGCATTTCATTTGTCCAATAAGCTGCCATAGGGGTACGATAAAAAGGAGATAAAGTACCACCGGTCATCAAAATAAATATCTTTGTGGCATTTACTATACCCTCGGTTGCATGTTTGAAAATGAATCTAAGGGTATGAAAAATATCTGTTTTGTCCTGTTTTTATCCGAAAATATGCCCGAAATGCGTTTCGGAAAAATTTAATTTACACTCAGAATATTCTGTTTCGCGATTCTATTGCATGCAAAAATGGGATCTAGTGTAAAACATGCATCATATAGCCCCATTAGCATTTAGAATATAAATCATGCATAGTAGGGTCAAATAGTGACCACTAGTTCAAATCATGCATCGCAAAAATAAATCATATAAATTTCATACATTATCACTTAATTACATCATTTAGGCATAAATAGGACATGCATGTGCAACACTAATAAAGTCAGGAGTGCTCCAAAAGTTCCAAACAGTGCAGAAATTTAGCAGATCTGAAACATAGCCAGGAAAATTTCAAAAAAAAGAGAAATCTTACAGTGGTCAGAGGAAGATTGGACACATGAGTGTTCCGATCCCGCAGAAGGTTGCCCCATTCGTTCGTAGAATACCGGTAAATGAGTTTATTCCGGACCAAGCGAGGAGGTTCTCTCCCCCTCTCGCCAGATTCTGGGTGCATCGGTGCCTTCCCCTTCCTGGATCGCGAAGAAGATGCCATCTGCTAAGTAAAACACTGAAATTGGCGGAAGAAAATCGAGAAAAGGAGCAAAAATAAAGGAAATAAAAAAAAAAAGAAACAGAGGACAATGGCTATGGCGGAAGAAGAAAAGAAATGAATGAAGAAAAGAAGGAAAGAGAAGCAGTAGACTTCTCCCCCCACACTCCCATCCATATAAGGGAGAAAAATGAGATTTTTCCTTTCCTCTCTCCAAAGTTTGAAGCTGCGACACTTTGGTCCTCAAGTTTCAAAGTCTTCAAAATAGTCCCTGAGCCTAACGGAAAATTAACAAGGTTAATCTTGTTAACCAAAATTGGCAACCATTCACCGGAGGACAAAGGAAATAACATCCCCAGCGGATCAAAAAAAGAAAAAGAAGAAAAAAAAGGGCAAAGAAAAAAAAAGAAGAAAAGAAAGAAAAGAAAAAAAAGAGCAAAGAAAAAAAAAGAGAAGAAAAGAAAGAAAAGAAAAAGAAATGAGCAAGAATAAAATCCTCAGCAGAGGTGAACTACGTTTGGTCTGATTCCTTGGATAAGGATACGTAGGCAGCCTATTTCGGTAGGCACGACCATCACAACAAAAAAAAAAGAAAGAAAATAAATTCCCCAACAAGAGTGGCATGAATGTCGAGAATCGGTAGGATCGGCGACCACCGGCGCGTAAGTAAGTCGAGTCAGATATACTTACCCTGACTTTAGAATAATTTCCTTTTTAGGAATGTTTGTAAAAAAAACAAAAAAAAACTTTGCTTTGTTTTTCAAAATATTAAAAAAGAAACTCTTTTTCACAAAATGAGTTTTGATTTCAACAAAAAAAAAAAACAAAAAAGAGAGGAATATTTCAAAAAAAAAAAAAGAGGAATATTTCAAAAAACACAAAAAAAGAGGAATATTTGAAAAAAAAAACAGAGAGAGCGAGAAAAAAGGAAGGAAAAAGAATGTTTCCCACCTCACAATTTTCGAAAATACTTGAAGAATGATCAATTTGCCGTGCTCGGTGACGGATCTTTATCGGTCGAGTGCAGTTTTCTGGATATTTGAAAGTTTTCGGGTTATGTTTGGAAACAAGACAACGACCAGCCAGACGTAACTTAGAAAATTCTTCTTAACAAGTTTCAACGACAAGGTATTGACCGGTTGAAATGTGGTGGCAGAAAAACATTTAAATCTTCATACCGTATTTGACAGCGGTTCGGGATAGGAAGAATACGGACTTTTCGAAAAACACAAAAATCTTTTCGTTGTGTTCTCAATCGGACTTGACCGAATAACATGACATCCTCACTTGGTTGTAGTTTAGGTTTTTGGCTTTGAACTACGTTTGAGTCGATTTCCTTTAATAGGGAATCACGTAGGCGACCTACATTAGTAGGTCAGGCCATCGAGCACATTAAATTCATATACGCTTAAAGCTGCGATAACTTTTTATAACGGACTAAAAATGTCTAGGTTATAGAGTTTGGATAGCATGTTAGCGTGCATTATAAGCGTGTTACCAATTGCATTCTCCGTTCTTAAATGAACGAAATTGGAGAGACTATTATTTATCAACGATATTCGTTTACTTAGTAAGCCTTGGGTTACAGTAGACTCCATCGTTGAGGGACTGTAGACACCCCAATTTCGTAGACACCCACAGTATGTGGTGACATAAAATATCAAGAAGCTGTTAAAACTTAACAAATGTCAAGTTACTGGAGTCAAAAATGCGAAAGGAAGCGAGGATCGCGAAGCTTGATAAGCTACTTGAGGGAAAGTGCAAAAATCGAGAAGTTGGAAGGCTGCTTGGTGCCGCACCAAGGCCTCTTGGTGCCGCACCAAGCATGGCAAAGATTGGTACCAAGCTTCCTTGTTCATCTCTCTCTCTCGGAAAGGAAAATGTACAACCCACGCTTGAGTACAAGCGGGATGCGGGAAGAAGAAATTCGAAATTCGTGTCCTCATCTCCCACTATAAATAGAGAGCTCGACCTCCGTTTTCGGTGCTCATTCTTCCGAAGAAAGATCGCGCAAGCTCGCTTACTGTCGTTATCAATATATTAATGCGAGAGGTGCGAGATAGGTGAGTGGAAGCCCCTTAGAGTCTCAAACCCCGTCCAAACTACGCCAAATCAAAAACCCATAGGTTATAAGTGATCCCTAGCCTAGTTGTTAGGTATCCACTTCACTTCCCAGGTCCAAAAATCCCAAAGTAAGTCGTTACTACTGCCCGAGTAGCAATTTGAAAATCAAAAACTAAGTCTAGGTTCCGCCCTTGACCAAAAAGGCCAAAACCTACCCAAATAAGGCGTCACTCTCTGCCCAGAGTTGACAAGCTCAAACTCTCGAAATAAAGATCGATCCGCCCAAATCAAAACAACAACCACACAACAACAACAAAAGACTCCCTCTCCTGAAGGACGAGGCGAGCACACCGCCGCTCTAAAAGGTAAAACCTTTAAGAGTGCCGTTTATTTTTATTTATTTTTATTTTCTGTCTTTTATTCATTTTTAAAAAAGTTGTTATTTAAATCCGGCGCAATGTAGTCAATATAAGCCGTTGTGCTGCCCGGATTAGAATATGAAATATTATGTAAAAGAGCCGTTATAATGGCCAAATATTCTTAAATATGTCTGTAATTATTGGAAGGAGACGGCTGCAAGTCCGTAAATAATGTAGCCACGAATGTATTTGTTTAAATTTCCCTGTCTTTTTAATACCTTATTTATTTGCGAGATAAATATAACAATAAGCATACTTCAGTCAAAAATGTTTTTGAGACCGAAAGGGCGAGTTGGGTGCCTAGCACCTTCCCAACTCGTAACTTAGCCTCCGAACCCGTTTTCTTTTTCTCTGGTTTATTTTTCTTTTCTTTAGTTTTGCTTTATTTGCCTTAAAATAAAGATGGCGACTCTAAAAACTTTCAGATTCAGTGGGGCCTCGCAACACACCTTCTTTGCACTTTCTCGTTCTCCCCTAAATAAGGGAGATATGGAAATGGAGGGGTGATGCATTCCCATATCCTGATATCCCCTAAACAAGGGATAACTTGATGCGGGAAACCCAAAGCTCCCATAGTAATCTGAATGGGCCATAAGGCTATTTTTAATAAAATCCATAGTGGGGGCGTCCCAATATCCTTTTTTTCACTTTTCCGTTTTCCCCTAATAAAGGGAAAATGGGAATGAAAGGGTAATGCATTCCCATATCCTGGTATCCCCTAAAAAAGGGATAACTTGATACGGGAAACCATAAGTTCCCATATTGGATACAAAATCCACTCAAGGCAACCGAGGCACATTCAAACGTGCTAACATAGACAGCACTTCTCTCGCACTTTTGATTTCGTCTTCCCCTAAACAAGGGAGGGTGGAATGAGAGCAATGGTGTCCCGCATCCGCACGTACGCGCACCCCTATCCAAGGGCGCGCGGGGCGTGGGTCGCACCCCGGGAACCTCACACATAGTGATGAAGTTCTGCATTAGATGACAGACATTAGCTTTGGACTTAAGAAGGATAGTCCAAGTTGCCATAGTATGGTCATCCACAATAGTGAGAAAAGAATTGAATCCATCATGAGTATAATGTCTACATGGCCCCCACACATCACAATGTAGGAGATCAAAGGCAGTAGTACTATGAGCGTTACTTAGGTTGAATTGTTGTCTAGTTTGTCTAGCAAGATGACAGATTTCACAATCAAAGTGTTTATAATTTTTGAAATTTAAAGAGCATAGAGAATCTATATTTTTCATAGCATGTAAAGGAAGATGACCAAGTCTTTTGTGCCACAAATACAAAGGATCCACAGAAAAAGAACTATAATGAAAATCACTATTTTTAACATGAAGGGGAACATTTTTATTTATATTGAAGGAAGAGTGATCATCGGGATAGATTTTCTGGTTGGTATCTTCTTTGTGATGGCATGTCTGAAATTTATAGAGCCCTTCAATGATATTACCAATCACCTTGAATGTTTTCTTGACAGGGTCCTGGATAACACAATTGTTAGCAGAAAAAGTAATGTTGTATTTAGTCTGATGTGCTAGTTTACTTCCAGATAGTAGATTAAAATGAAATTCTGGAACACAGAAAACATTGGGTAAAATTATTTCATTGGTGAGTTTAACACTGCCTTTATGAGTAATTTTAGAATACTTTCCATTTGGTAGATGTATGTAAGACTGAATAGGAACAGGATCAATAAGAGTGAAGAATGAATTTGTTATGTGATCAGATGCTCCGTGTCAATGATCCAGTATTGAGTTTTTGATTTATATTGAGATGAACGAGGAATATTAACACAGTTAAGAGAGAGTTTAGGAATACCTGCCATACACTCAGCAGCATTATCAAGAGGTGAATCAATTTCACCACAGTTCACTTTGGGGTTGATCATGGAAAGAAGTTGAGCAACCTGTTCTTTTGTAAATTTCCCACAATTGTTGATGTTATCCTTCAGAGAAACAGAATTAGAAGTGCTACTGGTCTTAGGGTTGTTTTTGTTCTTTTGCATCTTTGAAGGATCAGGTTTAGTGCCATATAGAGGATGCCATTCAGGGAACCCAATGAGAAAGAAACATTTTTCTCTGACATGAGAATCCCCATGGCAGTGATCACAAAAAAACTTGCCTCTTGAACTGTTTCCATTTCTGCTAGAATTTTGTGCAGCCTTAATAAGTCTATTTCCCCCATTGTTGTTGTTTGATCTTCCAAACAGGATAGTAGGAGGATCTTGTTGATTTGGAAGTAGACCACATTGCCTTTGACCTTCCTCTTGAATAAGCATGGAAACAATTTTTGATAATGAAGGTAAAGGAATCATTCTAAGAATCTGGCCTCTAACATCTGTGTAGGAGTCTGGCAATCCCATCAAGAATTGGGTAATCTTATATGCATGGTCATAATCTTCTCGGATCTTGGAAGCTCCACATGTGCAGTCACATATACAATTAGGAATGGGAAGAAGGTTTTGAAGTTCATCCCATAGGCCACGAAATTTAGTGAAATATGCATTGATTGAAAGAGTTCCTTGAGTGCAAAGTGCAATGGTCTTCCTAATCTAGTACAATTTTGGTGTATCACTTTGTGAATATCTAGCCAAAAGATCTTCCCACATTTCACAGGAAGAAGGGAAATAAACAATGCTCTGTCGGATTTCTGGGGACACAGAATTGAGTAACCAGGAAATTACCATTGAGTTGCATCTGTCCCAAGCATTCATGTATTTTGATTCAGGTAGCGGCTTCTTGAAAGTCCCATTGATCATGCCAAGTTTATTCTTGGCAGAAAGAGCAATTGTAATAGCCAATTTCCATTGAGTAAAATTGTTGTCATTAAGAAGTTCAGAAACCAAATTCATGCCTGGATGATCATGAGGATGAAGATAAAGGGGATGACGGGGGGGTAGTTGAAAAGTGGTTTCTGAAAAATCATAGAATTCGTTTACTTGGTTGCTAGATTCTTGAGTATTCTTGGACAGATCTTTGGCAGTAGGATTTGGTTTAGTCATGGTGTAATGAAAGAAGAAAACATATGAAAGGGATTCAATACAGATAACAAGACAAGAACAGAACCTGAAGATGAAAGAATGAACACCAACTTCTGGATCAGAGAGTGATGATTAAGAGGCTGCAATGATGGTGAATGTAAGGAGGCACATTTGGCTCTGATACCATGTTAGAATCTGAACTTCATAGTTGTTCTTTTGTAATCTTGAAGAATTGAACAAAGAAAGGAAGAAACGAAATTTTATTTCATTGTAAAGTTAATTTGTTTCCATACACAGGCTGCTATATATACAGGAGAATAGAGCAACAAACTAACTGACTGCTAACTGCATAACTGCCTAACTTCTAAGATATTACACTTGACACCCCTGAGAAATAGAAAGGCAGAAATAAAGATATACACACAGCCCCCTTTAACTTGCTGGCTGATTATCTTCATTAATCTCTTGTAACACTTTGGTAGCTTTAAAAATGAGAATAGGGATTCAGGGTGGTTTGAAGATGGGCTTGAGAGGTCCCTGCCATGGGGTACAGTGACGGGTATGGCGTGACCGGTTGGTTCGCCGGAGAAGAAGCTGGGAGATGAAGATGCAGGTTGGGGGTATTGGTGAGAGATGAGAGAGAGAGAGATGGGAGATGTCCCTGAGCTGCCGTCTTTTCCTTGTGCCCCTTTTTTTTTTTTTTATAATTGAATAACCGACCATGAACTCCTTCCGGCACCAACTTTCTGCCTACCTTGCGGTTGGGCCTTACGACCGCAAGGTAATTTCACTTAAGCCCCGGAACTTTTATTATTCCTTGAATCAGCCGTAAATTACTTTATTAATTTCCGTTGAATCCGTAAATTAAATATTTTTGAACAGCCTTTAACCTGTTTAAACTAAAACAAAAATTTACAAAACTAAAAATAAAATTATAAAATATTAATGCATATAAATACATAAAAATAAAATCTTTTTGTGAGGGTGACACTATTAACACTCCCCTATAAACCCACAAACTCGGAGAGACTCTAACGAGTGACTCAAAAAGCAACACGATAAATACAGATAGATAAGTGTTAGAAATGATTCTAAGTTATAGTCGTTAGCTTGACTTAAATCCTCCTTTTAACTAAGAAGGCATCGTCGGATCACTTAGGAATGCACAAATTTTTGGTCCATAAAATCCACCACTCATGTAATGTCTTAATTTTAGTCCATTTAAGCCAAACACTTCCTTAGCAAAATTTTCTTTTCTCGATGACCATTTAATTGATTTGGGGACGGGGAGTTTCACACCTAAATCTTCCAATGTAATCCTATCAGGAATTTCCACTACTTTTTCATCAACACTACATTTCTCATGCATCTCTAAAATAGGTTCTTGATTCTCTTCAAGAAAATATGAAGAAGGCGTCCATAACTCCACATAGGTGTCTAGCGGAGAATCAATTGGAGAATAAATTACAGTTAAAGTCTCCGAAATTGTTTCGGGTTCTTGAGAACAATGAGGTGGTACATCATTTTGTGGAAGATCTTGGGATTCTAAAATCAATTCATCATCTTTTTCAATCGGCTCCTCTACCACTTTCAATTCTTTTTCCTCAATATTTGTGTTTTCTTTACCCCTTGAGGTTGTGCCAGATACTCGGTACCATTTATTTAAACGCTCTTGAATAAATTCCAGATACGAAGGCTCCCTTATGCCCCTTTCTATATCATATTCCCACTTGGCGATTTGCCATTCCATGAGTAACTCATCATCTTCAGACATCAACTCATTCTCTCGCACTTTTAGTTCTACTTTTTTTTTTTTTAAATCTTTTTCTTGATTATTTTCACTTTTATCTTTTTCAACTTCTTTATCATAATTATCTACTTTATCAGGCATATCAGAAGGTTGAATAGGATTACTTACCCCTTCTCCTTCTTCGTTAACTTTTGCAAGTTTCTCCTTTAAATTTTCTACTTCTTCTAACAAATATTTTAAAAGGACAGCTTGACCTTTGATAATTCCATCTGATTTTGGAGGTTGTTGACAATATGAAGGTGGTCCATTATAATAATTATGCGAGGAGAAAGATAATTGATTACAATAAGAAGGAGACTCATTATAATAAGACAAATAAGGAGGAGGTTCATTATAAAATGGCGGATTATAATAGGGTGACTCATTATAGTTATTATGATAGGGCGGAAAATATAGATGATTGTGATAATCACGTTCATAGTTATTAGGAAAACATGGTTGATTTATTCTAGCATTTCGGTAGGCATATTCATTTGTGGCTCTCATAGGTGCGTAATTTTCCATACCCCATTGATAATTATTGTATGTCATTTTTTTAAAGATTTTTTATTTTTTTATTTTTTAATTTTTGGAATTATTTATTATTTTTTTAAAGAATTTTTATTTATAAAAATGAAAATAGTAAAAGAAAAGCTAAATTAACTAAATCAAAATAACAAATCCCCGGCAACGGCGCCAAAAACTTGATCGTGTCTTATTTTAAATTTATTTCCTTGCAAGTGGACAAGACTATTGTAGAATAGTTTTGGGAAGCAAGGGTCGAACCACAGAGATTTGGATTTGATTATAGTAAATTTAACTAATCTAATAAAATAAAGCAATTAATAACTAATGGAGTTTTTTTTGGTTTTTATATATTAAATTAACTAGAAAGCAATAAAATAACCTAACTAACAAAGCATATAAATATGAGATAAATCAAAGATTTGTAAATCGCCTAGGAATTAGGATTCACTTGCATCTATTCTATTGTTTAATTCAAAATAATTATCATTCAATTTCTTGGGTTCGTTCACAAAAGATAGATATAGTCTGTTGAATTATTGGTTCAGCCTCCATCCCCGCATCATTCATCCATTCTATATCCTAAGCATAAGAACATATGATCTATCTGTCACCTAGGTCATGTATGAAACTGACCCTAACTTATCACTCTCGTGCATCGATAGGTCTAATTTATTGTGATGGTGAGCCAGTGTACGACATATGCACATTGGTCATGCTGTTATCCGCACATCTAGGTCTTTATTATTCACGATTACATTAATTTATTCAAAGTGAAATAATAGAGGGATTGATAATCACCACAATCAACAAGAATTAAATGAATAAGAATTAATACAAAACAAAAGATTTGATACAAGTTACCTCCAATTCCTAGATTATGGAGTTAGTTCTCCATAATTGAAAGTACAAAACCTTGAACCATTCTTGTAACACCCCGTATTCTTGCATGTGCATTGTATGCTTCTTCTTGTTTTCTTGATGATTGTGAGCATGTTTACTTAGTTTATAAATGTTTTAAAATCATTCATAAGTCATTCATGAAGCTCTTAACATGTTTAGAATCATGTAAGCTTGTTTGTTGAATCGCCGGTTCTATTGCCTTGGTTTGGCCTTAGCGATTCCCCTCGTTGCTCGTAATTGTTTCTATTTCGACGTGCGAAGTGTTCGTTGAGTTATTGGCTTTGTATTCAGGTCATAACCATGTGGAAACAAGCCTTTTTCATGTCCAAGTTATCCTAGTTCGATTGGTGTTTGATTGGAGTTTGATTCGTTAACCATTCGTCGCGCGATTCGAGCCTTGTTCTACCTTGTTCCGGTTGTTGTTCGGGTGTGTTTCCGACTTGTTTTGAGTTGGGTTAGACCTTAGAATGGTTGCCCATAAGTTTGGGACCATTTAGGACTTGTTTAGACCAAGTTTTGGAGGTTCAGAAGCCCAGGCGCCCGCCTGGCACCTTGTGAGGCGCCCGCCTCAAGTTCTGGGAGGAATTACAAAATGATCAGAATCTGGAGAAGGCCTCAGCAGTTGAGGCGCCCGCCTGGGAGAAGTTGAGGCGCCCGCCTCAACATCTGGTACACTTACGTGATTTTTTCCCCTGTTCTGAAGTTGAACGACTTTTATACCCAAACCCCTTATCTAAACCTTTCCTAAACCTCCCTAACCCTCCTCACTTAAGTCCTAACATCCCTAACTAGTTATAATGATGGATTAAGAGAGCTCTAGTGATCATTAAGCCACAAAATCAGATTTTTAAAGAGACCACATTGGCTTGACACATGTCCCACTCAAATTCTAGACCAATATAAGCCTTGTAATCAGATTTTGACCCTCATTTCTCTCCCTCACTCTCCAAAAACGAGATTCATCCTCTCTCAAGCTCTCCCATGGCTTCTTGAAGCTTTGCTCTTGGTCTCCCCTCATCCATTCTCCATTTGCTCAAGCCACCTTCATCAAAAGTGTGGAGCTCGAAGAGAAGATCGTTTTCAACCGATTAGTTTCTTTCTTTGCTTTCTTTGGTGTAGAACACTAGTAAGTTACTCTTCTTCTTCTTCTATTTAGTTCTCATTGACCCTAAGGAAACAAAGCCTATGGTGATTGAGGTCAATGAGGACACATATATGCTTCCTATGCTCTCTTCTTGTATTTTGAAAATATGAACTTGCTAGGAGCATGTCTAGGATGATTTCTTGCCTATGGAAGTTTATAAAACTCTTTTATCTTGTCTATTTAAGGTTTTGATCATGTTAGAAACATGTATTATATATGTTGCTTGAATGAGTGCAATATGTGAATGCCCTAATTTGAGCCTACATTGTATGTTGTTAAGTTGTTATGTGTTCTATCCTCAAAGTTGAACTCTATGATGTATATGAATCACATTGCAATGCCTTGGTGAATTTACAACCTTGTTGAACCTAGAAATGACCTAGGTTGGGTTATGAAGCACATAGCTTCAATTTCTCCAAAATTGGGAATTTAGAGAAAAGACTCAACGGAGTCGACTCTAGGGAAGATTTGAACATGTTGAACTCTAGTTTCAATCCCTACGAAGTTTGGACACCGTTTGATTTGGTTTACTCAAATATGAGCTTGGTTTAGTTGTTTACAACAAGTTGTTATGAAAGATTGGTTTTGAGCAATTAATTGCCTTGACATGTTTTTATGGTAGAGATTAATACCCTACTTGGTTGGTCGAGTTCGCTCTTGTCGAATTCGATCTTTAATTGGTTTAAGTCAAGTAAATATCTACTTGTGCATCACATTGAGTCCAGCTGGCATTATTTGGTTTGTTTATTAAGTCGTGGTGGGACGATGCACGCCTTCACGAATTATGGGATTCGTGCTCGCTATGGATCGCCGCACTGACCTCACACACACCTCCATTGTTGGCCGCAATGGGGAAGTAGCCCCTTTGCCGTATCAATACGTGTCGCATTGGCTTGCTATCTAGATCGAGTAGGTTCTCGATAAAAGTCGATGTAATCACCGAGCATCGATGTGGCACGATACAGTATAATAAAGTTTATTGCAGGAGCTACGAAGCGGCCGTGACTATATCATATCCTACTTGTATGATTTACTTTACGCACTTACGTGAACAATGTGCTAAGTGCCATATAAAGATCATGTACTATAACTGTGATAAATGTCATGCTATAACATGAACA
This sequence comes from Codonopsis lanceolata, assembly GCA_013146195.2. Taxonomy (NCBI): domain Eukaryota; kingdom Viridiplantae; phylum Streptophyta; class Magnoliopsida; order Asterales; family Campanulaceae; genus Codonopsis; species Codonopsis lanceolata. The sequence continues at coordinate 109,946,973 of CM028383.1, read as the reverse complement.
TGCATTGTAGTAACTTACTAAGTCTTTCGACTTACCCTATTTGTTTGTTTTGTTTCCTTAGATCCGAGCCGAGGAGACGGTCCGAGATAGACTCGCTTTATTCACGCTTGGTCGTTTGTGAGCAAGGTTGCTCTTTTGGACTTTTGTTATTAGTCTTTTATTTTGGAAAGGACATTGGGAAGCAAGTCAAATAGACTTGACTTGGGGTTTTTGTTGTTGTAGTAACTTAATGGTTTAACACTTGTAATCTTTTGTATGCCGACTTACATGTCGAGCCTGTTTATATGTTTATGGTTCGCTACAGTTTCTTCCGCTAAAGCTCGTTTAATTATTATTGTTGTTGTTGTCTCCGGCATGTTGTGGCCTTTGAGGTTTTATAAGCATGTGTTAATATTGTAGGAGTAGTTGTTGGGTTCCGGCTGTAACGTCGCCGATGACTTGTTTATTTTAAGTTGTTTTTCCGGCCAAGTGTAGCCGAGTTGTTATTCGTATGCGATGTTGCGCCACATGAATTTTATAATCCTACTTGTGCATGCTTGTGTTATTGACTATTTGGACGGCACGACTCGGGATCCCGCATTGGGGTTCGGGTCGGGCTGTCACAATTCTTGAATAATCTTTCTTCATAGACAAAGAAAAATAATACAGAACTTCCCTCCTTTTTTTTTTCCTAACTAAAGAGATCTATTTATACATAATTAATCCTACACTAATGAGGAAAAGGAGATACATTATAATTAAAACACTAAAAAGAATTAAAATAGGACTTCACGTTTCCCAAGGCAATCATATAAGAAAAAGAGGCGGCTGAATTTGCTAGAATAAAAGCTGATTTTCAGCTTTTGTACTTCAAGTTTTCAGCTTTTGCAGTTTGGTCCCTGAAGTTCTTCAATTCAGCATAAAAGTGTCTATATTTTGCACAATTATTCCAAAAGTCCCTGAAACTATAAAACAACACTAAAACATATATTAGACAACAAAAACCTCGAGAAATAACATAATTTAAGTCGGAATAATACCCAATAACTACGTATAAAATACAGTCATCAGCCATCATGTTCATCAATGCACTCTTCTTCCTCATGATCAACCAAATTAACTAGGCGGCATCGAGGACAGTTATTAGACTATTTATCTCGTTTTGGGTTAGCATAAGGATTGTTTGTTGGTTCTTCGAAGTCTCATTCTCTCCCACATCCTTCCTTCTAAAATCTGAACTAGTCTATGTACTCGCCCTCACGCTAGATTTGGATTGTTCTGTAAAGACCTTGCGATTGTCGTCCCTCCCATAATGGCTCTTGAACCACATGGACTCCTCCTTTTACGCCATGTTCCGTGCCTCGCGGAGTTTTAAAATCACTTGATACCCAATCTTATCACAAATTACTGGCTTCAACCCATGAATATACCTGGCCACCTGCTGCCCATCGGTCTCCACCAGATTATTTCGTGAGGATAGTCGCAAGAAATCTGCAGTGTATTCTGTTACACATCGTTGCCTTTGGGTTAACGACTAATACTTATGAAACAAAAATTGATCAAAATATGGGGGAAGGAATCTAGCCATTAACATTCTTTTCATCTTCACCCAAAACCTAACAGGTTGTTTTCCCAAACAACATCTTTGTGTTTGGACCTGTTCCCACCATGAAGAAGTCGTCCCTTTCAATTGATACGCTACCAACTTTACTTGTTTCTCCTCAGGGATCTTAGCGTACGCAAAAAATCTTTCCACTTGTACCACCCAATAAAAAAATTTCATGTTTAAGTTACAATTAAATGAAGGAAGATTAGCCTTCAAGCGAAAGTCCTGTTGCCCAAACTGTTGTGGTTCTCTGTAATTTCGGTTTCTGCCTCGTAATCCTTCAAATTCTTTATCTGTTGAATCATCATCCTGTTAGGGTAACGCACAATTAGCTTGATATGCCTGAGCGACTATGGCGTTCACCATCGCCACCGGCGTTCCCCTGGACAGGTCACACTGCCCTCATCTCTGTCTCTGCTCGCTCAACACGTGTTGACAAAGTACGAAGCGCCACTGCTACTATCCGAACCTCTCTAAGCATGTCAGAGAGACAAACATCCTCTCCATCGTTGTTAGTCATCCCCAAGGAGAAACCTTTCTGTGATACCAACTGGCACGGGATAGGAATTTAGGAAGACATCGTTCGTCGAAAGAACAGATGTTTTAATAAGATCTCTATTACAAACCTTTTAAAAATATATGAACTGTCTTGAAATAAACTGCTTAAAGAGTACATAAAGGAAGAATAAACTGTCATAAAATTGTAATAATAACTTCCCAAATGAAAACTGAAAAAATAACTGCCTAAATTAAGAAACTAAAAAAAATTCTTATAGCAGCACTTTTAGAATAAGGATTGTGCACGCCGTATCATGGATTGTTTTATTGCTCCACATCAGCATCCTTCATTAAGTAAACCACAGAGGCTTGTTTAGATAAAGTGATCATACAACTAACTCATTTTATATTCTCCTCCTCCTCCTGAATATATGTTCTACTAAAGAGTATATGTTCTTCTAAATGTGTGCTTTACACAACTTTATCTATGTGATAAGGTAGATTTTCTCTCCTCATGAATTGTGTGGAGAATGGGATGGCTCGATTAACCAGGCAACATGCCAGTTCCCTCCGAGACATGCTACTGGATTTTGCGCGGTCGCCCAATGCTTTGGGTTGAGCGATCGCTCAACCCCGTTTTTAGGGTTTTGCTGCTTTGTCTGTTTTTTTAATCCCTTTAAGGGTTTTAGGGTTTCTATTGTATCCATATAAATAATTGTATACCTATAACGTTTGAAGGAGAGTCTCTAATAAAATTTCGACAATCCGTTGGCCCCAATCTCTCTCTCTTCTTTGTGATTGATCTTATTATACTTTGTTAATCTGTTTGCTAGTGTTCCGCTGTGCACAACAAATTGTTTCCTCCTTAATGTGTAGATTTTCTCCTCCTTAATGGTCGCAATCATAAAGGCAAAGCACAATGCCGTGAAGTGAGGACATCAAATATGAAAATATATTTGTGGGGTTGATAGATACAAAATAAATGTAGCCATTGTGATGTTGTTCAAGAAGATACCAATTGTTAGAATAAAGGTGAGAAAATAAATGAGGGGGAAGGTTTCGGGATGATGAGAGTAGATGAGAGGCAAGGATAGCAAATGTTGGAAGATGTTTACAAGGTTGAGACCAATTGATAGTGCCAATTGTTTTAGGTTTTGCTAGGGTGAGGGTGGCTAGGTTTGAGATGTTGTTGATTTAAGTAAAATCATTGGCCATTTGGTATAATCGGGGTTTATGTTTTGAAGATGGATGAGCTTGGGAATACTATATTGTGAATCTGGGGGTGCGGAGTGTACATTCACATATGTTTTACGGGCTTACGGGTGTTAATAATCAAATGTTCTATTTCCTTTCGATTTATTGTTTTTGCAACGAATAACCCTGGTGGGGGCAACGCCCCCGAAACTTTCGGTGTGACCTGTTTTGATATTTGAAATTTGGTTGTGACAGTTTTCCCTAGCAGGTGACTGTTGAAATTCCAAGGGATACAACCATTTGAGAGGAAACTTGATTTTCTGCAATGGACGCATATATATTATATAATAGTTCCATCATCTTCGTTTTTTGGTGACGAGATATATAATACTCCAAAATAGTCTCCTGCTTTAGTGCCATAACAGGAGGGCAATTGTAGTCTTATCCCACAAGGATATCCGTGTAACCCAGAGGATTTGATAGGGTCGAATAATTCTTGCAGGAAAGTGCTCTGTGCCTGATTATACAATATATCCAATTATTTGTTTTCATCATTCAGTAATCCATATTTCCAACATGAGATTGACTAGGTTGAGGTTGACTAGGTGAGGTTGGAATAGAGTCAATTGTTAATCTATGTTAATCCTTGATATCAAAAGATAAAAATTGGAACTTTCATACCAATTGTTAAAATAATACCGTTTATTAGAATCCCAATTTCAATTGAAGAGTTGTATCAATGAATCAAAAAATTTGGTCAACAATTGTTAGAGAGGAAAGAGGTAGAAATGGTTAAGAATAAGACATAATGATACCAATTGATTGAATATAAGAATTGAAGTATCCCATAAGCTAAAGTATTTAGGATTAATAATTTTTTTTACCATAGTTCAAATTGGGGGTAACTGATTTGACTAACAAACTTTCAATATCCAAAATGCGACCAACGTAATCATGATTTGGGCAAAATGTGTCCAATGACGTTAACTGGACATCCAAATTGATAACAGAGCCGTTGTGTATCAATAGTCCATGTCCGCTCCGTTACCAATTTGAATGTTTAATTAACAATATTGGTCAAATTTTACCAAAATCATGAGTTCTTTCATTACATTTTAGATATTGGAAGTTCGACGATCAAATCGGTTATCACCGATTAGTACGATGGTAAAAAAAGTAACTAACCCAAGTATTTGAGGAATGATATCACTTGAGGATTTTGACAATTTAGGAATTAGAATGAGGTGTAATTGTCACGAAGGAAGGAGTGATTGAAACTGATCATGAGATATGTTCAGATTGCCGCAGATTTTCAAGATTGCCGCAGATTTTAATTTTAACAACAAATAACTCGGTTTTCAACATATATACTTTAAGTCTTGTAGTTTGAACTAAGTACAAGTTTGAAAGTTTTCTATTCCAAAATTAAAAGTTGTCATTTGTTTAAGATAGGTTTACAAAAATCTTGAAAGTATTTAAAGACTATAGGGATATAGGATTTGAGGTGCGAAAGTATGCCACTACTTTGAAAGTAATCCCTTCTATTGATTTTCGAAATTACAGTATTCCCTTTTCTTATTAACAAACAACTTTGCTTCCAACAAATGTACTTTTAAACATTGTACTGAGAATTGAAGTTCAGAGACTAAGTAATGAATTTACATTTTCCATAGAAAAAGTTTCTTAAGAAGACTTAAAAGTGAAGATAGACATAAAAAGTTATCTTTTAAGTACTGCAAATAAGTCTGATACCAATTTGTGAATTTTTTTTGATAAGTAATCGTAATATTAACACTGTGTCAAATGAGGTGACACGTCCTTGTACAAGACCAAAAGAATTAAATCTACAAGTTATCTACTATATTAACATTAGAGTCCCTTGAACTTGAAGCCACATCAGAATGCCATGCACTTATGTCTTAAGTCTGTCGACATCAACCTCCTCATTGTCAAACACCCTATGGTTCCTCTTCTTCCAAACACTCACCAAATTGCGGAAGGAATAGACTTCCATCTACTGATATTACTTGGAAGAGCCCCAACCATGAAGAACATGGAGAGAAGTCCTTGTTATCACCCAAGAAATACTTGTTGCACTAAAAAAAGGAATCCCATAATGCTCCAGCAACAGGAAATGCAGGAGCAAGTGATTTACTATTTCCTCTTCCTTTTTACACATGAAACACCTATTAACATAAACCTTCCCTCGAACTCTAGATCGTCCCCAGTCAAAATAGCCTCCCTCGAAACTTTCCAAGCAAAGAACATCACTCTAGTAGGAGCCCTCGACTTCCAAATTACTTTCCAGGGATAGTGATTCTCATCTTCATTTTTAAAGAAAGTGTAGAAGCACTTCACCGAGAATATATTCATTTTTGAATCGTCCCAAATTACTCTATCATCCCCCGTACCCCTCCGGGCATCATAAATAATTCTGAAGAGTCTAGAGATATTGTCAATCTCCCAATCATGCAAATTTTTGCGAAACGGAGGGCTCCAAGAATCTATCGCATTGGAGCATTCCACCACCTCACTAACCATCTCATCCTTGTTTTCGGCTATCTCAAATAAACTACGAAAACCCCTTTGAAGAGAAACCGCGCGCCGTACCATTTATCCTTCCAAAATCTCACCTTCTCCCCCATTTCCATTGTTAAAGGAAATCTGATTTTCGAAGAAGTCCTAGACATTCCTATTTCCCTTACAAACATTTACCCCATATGACCAAGACACTTCCTTTAGGAACCACAAATGGTTCCCTACATCGTATTTTCCCACCACTACCCTTCTCCACAACACCTCCCTCTCCCCCAAGAATCTCCACAACCATTTACCAAGCAAAGCCTTATTGAACTCCTTAATACTCTTAACTCCCAAGCCTCCAATCCTGATGCTACTACACACCGTTTTTCAGTTTACTAGATGATACTTCCTGTCTTCCGCACCCCCTTCCCACAGAAAATCTCTTTCCAATTTCTCGATTCTCTTTAATACCAACGACGGAATCTGAAAGAGAGAAAGCATGTTGTTTTGGCAAATTTATGTAGACTTGAATTTAACCAATGTGACTTGGTTGAAGTTCTTAAAAGGCAATTGTTCATTTACTGTAAAGAGGGTAAGTAGATCTTTAAGGTCAAATGTAGATTCTCTGAGGTAGTAGATGCTTAGGGATTGTTTGTTTTTGGGTTAACAACATATTTATGCTCAATTATTCATGTCTTACACATCAGATATAGAGGGAAGGACAAATATATGAACATTACAACATAAGCACTGTGATTCATGTTATGAGAGAGAATAAGAAAAAGAAGATGAGATAGTCATGAATGGAAGTTGTTCTACTTGTATTTCATAATTCAAATAGATAGTACAATAAAATACAGTGAATTCTGAGTATAAGAACAATACAATTGGAAATGACTAAATCTGCTGAAAATTACAAATAGATATTTTACAATGATTCTTTTACAAATGGAAACTAGTCTTTCAAATGCTACTTGAATATACAAGGGGCAACGTTTGCACTAAGTTCTCTTTCATAGAAATAGATGATGGCCTGCAAAATATTAAAGTGCATTTGGCCAAATGTCGACATATTAAAACTTTTGTGGAATGTTTCTTTATTGAGAACTAATAAACTCGATTGTCAGTACGGACATTCCAATAGAGCTATGAAATTCTTCAACACAAAATGTAAAAGATGGAGCTGTTAGAGCATGAACAACCGAGGATCAAAGGGTGAATCAAGCCGAATCTGGGCTTACAACAGTGTATCTAAATAAAATCTAATTCTTATTTGATTTGGTTTGATTTAGATCAATATAGGCTACAAATCAAAATCAAATAAAAAAAATCAAACCAAATGGCACAAGCATAAAACTAAACAGTTTTGGGATTTGAGGGTATGAAACGACATCGTTTCATACCGAAAATTCAAAAAAAATTGAACGTGACCAACAGTGCATCAGTGCCTCCTACGCCTTTGTCCTTTCCCTCCCCTTTCCACGTTTCCAAAATAAAGTGGACCAAATTTCTTTTTCCACCATTACTTTTTTTGACCAATTTTCAGCCAAAAAAATTATTTTTAAAATTAATTTTTTCCGGAATTAAAGTATAAATTTTTACCTATAAATAGAGACTTGGTTTTTTTCATTTGGATATCAGAAAAAAATTCTATGATTTTGTCAAGTTTTTAGCCATTTTTTTGAAAAAATTAAAATTAATGAAGATAAATATGGTGTGGTATGTAATAGTATTGAATTCTGTGCCACTGTTGGAAGGATTTTTTTGTTTTGAATCAAATGAATTTAAAATGGATTATTTTATTGATTTTTAATAGGTTGTGTTTGATTTAGGTTGTTTAATCCAAAGTATTGTTCATGCTCTTAGAAAACCAAAACAGTAGCAAGTAACAATGTTTTCAAAACCAATTGATCACTTATGGAGTGGAGCAAATATGATCATATATTGAAAACAAAAACATGAGTATGAGAAAGCATACCAAAGCAACATAAATTATATATATATTAAAGAAATTGCATGATCCAACAACAAATAAAAAATGGCGAGCACAGAAAACCAAAGGCAAAGTAGACCGACAACGGAAATTCAAAAGCAACACAGAAATAGAAAATCAATGATTCTGAAATCAGGAAAACAAAGGAACGAAAGAACACTTATCATTGTAGGTGAATTGTCTGTATGTATGGACTAGCCTTGAAGGAGATAAGCTCTCATACCTATTAGTGCAAATGATCGAGGCGGCTGTCAACCTTCTAGGATAAGACGATCCAAACGTATGCACTGCTTATTGGGTCTTCTTCGCCAATGTAATCAAAGAGAGGTCAACAAAGAATTTTCTGACTATTAATTACTTATCACAACAGCAATCAAGACAATGGCTGGAAGGGGAAGTCCTTCTAGCTAATCAGTCGGCTGTAAAAAAGATAGGAAAAATAAGTATATCTATAGATGTAATGTACGTACATCCCACCGCAAGCAATGAACGCTATTTGATATGCGTTACCCTAACGTAATTAGGGACTTAATTTTGTTCATAATTACTGCCATAATTATGTTCGTAATAGGGACTTAATTTTGTTAATAATTACTGCCATAATTATGTTCGTAATTACTTACCGTAACAACACACCAAAATTCAAAGTGGGTGTCTAGATACATCGCACCGGGTAGAACTTGGGCAACAAAATAATTCTGTCCATAAAACCCAATTAAGCCCCTGATCCGGTGAGCGTGTGGGTTTGATAGAAAACTTTTAAATGCCACTTTTTTATGCTTTCAATCATGGATTCTATATTCCATTCGAAGTTGACCCAAACATGAAAGTCGCTCATATACGTGCACACTACAATACTCAATTCTTACTTTGGTCTAAATAATATTTGTCTCAAAATTGAGACCAATTAGAGTGGTCCCGAACATCATATTTCCAACACCCCCCCCCCCATAAATCCATTGTTGAACCTCAACTCATATTTCCATTAGGTGCTTTCAATAATGGTACCTTCCGGTTTGAACCACTACCTAAGCTAACAACCGAAACCCCCACAGGAATTAAGTGAACAGAGTTCTTAAACTTGAACCTTTGTTGTGGTAGTGTCGAATGATGACAACACATTAATAGCTATAGCAATGATCTACAGGGTTGACGCGTTATGGCCATGCGTCCCGATCCTGTGTCAAGAATGTTTATCGATAATTAACTCTTATTCTCTTTTTGCAGCCTCACAATAACATTCTTATAGTTGAGCATCTCCAAGAGTGTGTTGCTAACACCCTGCCATAAGGTTCGATCCCATTCTGAGTCTTAAACTCTTACTATCTAGCAACAACCAACATCTACCAGGCTTATCAAGGAATAGACACAGATATTTACGTGTCACTTACTATTTTAGATGCTCAACCCACACTACAGCTTGTTGATGCCACATTGAACCTACTTCGTGAGATCTCCACTTAGATAGCTTGGGTTGCTACCGTAGGTGAATCAACTATGAGTTTCAGTCTCATTCCTAACCTAGATTTTACAACTTGACTTAAATCAAGAGGATCTGCAGAGGATCTACTGTGTTTTCTTTGGATCCAACAAAATGTTGCAAACACCCCTTGAGACACAAATTTACTTAAAGTTTTTAATCTAACTTGAATGTGTCTCCTAGTCTTTTGATTGTACATACTTGGTACTCTTGATCTTTGCAATTACGCTCATACTTTCACAATGCAAATAGATTGGTGGAATCGGCTTGCTGATGATAGGTAACTTAGACATAAATCCCATAAACCACCCAACCATGATTCCCGTAGTATCCAAAGCACACAACTCAACCTCAAAGGTTGATCAAGACAAAATAGTTTGTTTGGTGGACTTCCAGGCGACAGCCCCACCACCAAACGTGAACATGTAACCAGTGCATCCATAACTTATGGAGTTCTTAGCTATATATCTCGCATCATTATATTCTTCAAGGACAGGAGGATATCTACCGTAATGCAAACCCAAAGAACTAGTTCCTTTCAAGTACCTAAGTACTCTATCCAAGGCCTTCCAATGAGTTCTATTTGGGCAACTAGTGTACCTACTCAACTTAGACACTGAAAACGCAATATCAGGTATGGTGCAGTTAGCAAGGTATCCCAAGCTACCAATAATCTGAGAATATCCCAATTGAGACACAGGTACCCCACTTTTATTCTTCTACAAAGCTAATGAAGGATCATATGGTGTCTTAGCAATTCTACTATTTTTATAGCCATACTTCTCAATAACTTGATTGAGATAATGATATTGAGAAATGGCTATGCCTTTGGCTGACCTAGACAACTTTAGGCCAAGAATTACTTCTGCTTCACCTATATCCTTCATTTCAAACTTTGTTTTTAAAAATGACTTAGTCTCAATTATTATATTATCGTTTGAGCCGAACAATAATATATCACCCACGTAAACGCATAAAATAATACATGTATCACCTTTAACTTTGAAATATACACACTGATTCGCATCACAAAGAGTAAAGCCAAATGATAAAACAACCTTATCAAATTTGTCATTCCGTTGCGTAGGGGCTTGTTTAAGTCCATATAAAGACTTTACAAATTTACAAACTTTTCTCTCATAGGGTTGCTTTCGTGCCTCCTTCAGCCTCAACCAAGAAATCCTTTGCTTCTATTGTGTCTTCTGCCGTGTCTCAACCAATCCCCATCATTCCTCCGGCCAGTTACAAAGGCGAACCATGTCTTAGGCTTTCTCCAGGTTTAATCACTTTATTATCCAAACCTTTTTATCGAACCCTAGTTGGCAAGTTTTCACATGGCCGGCCCTCCATGGAGGTGTTGTGCAAAAAATTTCTTACTCTCGGATTGAAGACTAATGTTACCCTTGGGCACTTAGATGCTAAGCATGTTCTTATCCAAGTTCACCATGAAACAGATTACCAAAGGCTTTGGATCAAAGATTAGTGGTATCTTGGCTCCAATCATATGCCTGTCTTTAAGTGGACGTCTGACTTTCGGCCAGAGGTGGAGAGCCCCATTGTTCCCATGTGGTTTGAGCTTCGAGGTCTCCTTATTTTCTTATTCATCAAACCAGACCTATTTTCGCTTGTAGGCCTCATAGGAAAGCCCCTTATTATGGATGCTCCTACTGTCAATCTGATTAGACCTAGTATGGTAGGGTTTGCATTGAGATCGATCTTACCAAGCCCCTTCCTAACCGAATCTGGGTGGACTGTGTTTCTGTTATGGATGGATTCTAGTAGCCTATTTTTGCTAAAAAAACTCCCCCAATACTGTACCTTTTACTGTAGGCAAGGATATGGCTGTGATAATTATAAGCTTATGGATCATAAATCCCATACCTAAACTTCTGACCATCGTGTCAGGCAACCTACCAAGGAGACTACTGAAGAAACTAGCTCAAAATCCCTTCTTAATGGACCTCAAAATGTGTGGAAACAAAAGGCCCCATTATTGAGATTAATGTGCTAATCAATTCAGCCATGTTTTTCATATTCCAAAGTCTTTTAGTTTTCCTATGAGTTTTTTTGTTTTCCCTTATTTATGTTCTAGTTAATGATTGAGTCTAGAATGTTCATCACTCTAGTATAAATATGGCCTTGATGTAATAGCCAAGATATGTGTGAAATATATTTCTAAGCCTTCTCTTATACATCTCCTACTTTATTCCTCTCCATATAATTTAGAAGTTATATCCTCATATTACTACCTTCCGATCCTAACAAGTGGTATCAGAGCTTCTGTTCTGTAGAAGGTAGTTTTATTCCAAAAATTATCCAAAAGTGTGTGAGTCTAGAATGGCTAACTCGAGTGAAACTATCCCTATATTTTCCGGTGACAATTATGACCACTGGGTCGTCAAGATGAAAACAATCTTCATTTCCAAAGATTTGTGGGAGTATATTGAAGAGGGGTTTGAAGAACCCGAAGATGTAGCAGAGTTGGAGGATGCAGGAAAGAAGAAATTGAAGGAGGATCGAAAGAAGGATGCAAAAGCTCTTTCGTTTCTACAGCAAGGTGTGTCGGAGGAGTTGTTTTCTAGAATTATGAGAGCAACAAAGGCGAAAGAAGCTTGGGAGATTCTTCAAAAGGAGTTCCAAGGCGATTTGAAGGTAAAGAATGTCAATATTCAAAGTTTTAGGAGAGAGTTGGAGAATTTGAAAATGAAAAATTCTGAAAGTCTTAAAGATTATTATACAAGGATGATGAATATCATTAATCAAATGAGAGGGCTTGGTGAAGTTGTCCCAGATAGTAGAATTGTTGAAAAGATTCTTGTTAGTTTGCCTCCTAAATTTGATGGTATGATGTCCATTATTGAAGAAACAAAAGATTTTTCTTCGTTGACGGTTCAAGATTTGATGGGTTCGTTGAAGGCTCATGAGAAAAGATTAGAAAGACACTCTGAAAAATCTGATGAGAGTGCTTTCCAATCTAAGTTGAATTTTGGCTCGAAAGATGTTGAGAAAAGTGGTGAAAGTGGTGATCAAAGAATGGTGGAGTCATTTAGAGGAGGTAGATATGGTAGCGGCCAAGGTAGAGGTCGAGGTAGAGGCTCAAGAGGTGGAGGAAGACAGAATTTTGTTCGTGGAGGAAATTCCAAGATTTCCCAAAGTTGTAACACTTGTGGGAAAAACAGCCATAATTCCGAAGATTGTTGGTTTAAGGGTAAACCGAAGTGTTTTCGGTGTGAAAAATTTGGCCACAAAGAGAAGGATTGTAGGGTGAACATACCGCAACAAAAAGCTAATTTCTTGGAGGAGAAAGAAGGTGAAGGTAACATGTTCTATGCTTGTCAAAGTGCAACCGAGTACAAGAAAGATGTGTGGTACGTGGACAGCGGTTGTAGCAATCACATGACGGGCGACAAATCAATTTTTGTGGCTATGAATACTTCCATAGACTCACAAGTAAAGATGGGCAATGGTGCATTCGCAAAGGCACAAGGAAAGGGTACGATTCGTGTGCAAACGAAGAAAGGTACGAAGTTAATTCATGATGTTTTACTTGTTCCGGAGTTGGATCAAAATTTATTGAGTGTTGGGCAACTTGTGGAGCATGGATACATGGTGAATTTCAAAGATAATTGTTGCATGATTTATGATAAAAATGGTGCACAAGAATTGGTTGCTTCTATCAAGATGGAGAGAAACCGGAGTTTCCCACTTGTCTTCAAGTATGTTCAAAATGTAGCTTTAAAAGCTCACATTCTTGAAGATTCGTGGTTGTGGCATAAAAGGCTTGGGCACTTGAATTTTCATAGCCTCAAGTTACTTCAACAAAAGAACATGGTTCAAGGCCTTCCAAAAATTGAGGAGATCCATGAAGTTTGTGAAGGATGTGCTCTTGGGAAGCATCATCGACAATCTTTTCCAAAAGGCGGTGCATGGCATGCCAAGGAAAAATTGGAGCTAACTCATACGGACGTGTGTGGTCCTATGGAGAATCCAACTCATGGTGGTAATAGATACTTCATTCTTTTTATTGATGACTATACTCGCATGACTTGGGTTTATTTCATGAGACAAAAATCGAGGTGTTTTATATTTTTAAGAAGTTTAAAGCTCTAGTTGAAAAACAAAGTGGTCATGTTATTAAATTCCTTAGAAGTGATAGAGGAAAAGAATATAAAAACAATGAATTTGACAAGTTTTGTGAAGATGAAGGCATTGATAGGCAGCTCACTGTTCGTTATACTCCTCAACAAAACGGAGTAAGCGAAAGGAAGAATCAAACAGTGGAAGAAATGGGCAAGTCTATGCTTCATGCAAAGGGTTTGCCAAAGAGTTTTTGGGGTGAAGCCGTGAATACAGCTGTGTACTTGATTAATAGAAGTCCAACAAAAGCTTTGTACAACAAAACTCCATTTGAAGCTTGGAGTGGGAGAAAGCCATCCTTGAGGCACTTGAAGGTGTTCGGGAGTATTTTTTATTCTCAAGTTCCAAAACAAAAGAGAAGGAAGCTTGATGAAGCTAGTGAAGTATGTATCTTTATTGGCTATAGTACCATGTCAAAAGGGTACAGAGTTTGGAGCTTGAAAGACAACAAAGTTCTTATTAGCCGAGATGTGTTGGTTGATGAGAATGCTTCTTGGGATTGGAAGAACAAAAAAGTCGAGAAGAGTATAGCTCTTATAGATGATGATGATATGAAAAGCACATCCGGCTATGCATTTTCTCTTGGTTCAAGTATGTTTTCTTGGTCATCAAAGAAGCAAAAATCTGTGGCTCAATCATCTGCAGAAGCGGAGTATGTTTCAGCTGCTATAGCTACTTCTCAAGCTATATGGTTGCGAAGAATTTTGGAAGATGTTGGAGAGATTCAAAAGGAGTCTACTACAATTTTTTGTGACAACAAATCAGCTATTGCTATGTCGAAGAATCCAATTTATCATAGCCGTACTCGCCACATTGCTATCAAACATCATTTCATTCGTGACGCTATTGAAGAAGGTGAGATCAAGCTCAACTATTGCAAGAGTGAGGAGCAAGTGTCAGATATCTTTACAAAGGCACTTTCCAAAGAAAAATTCCATAAATTAAGGGAGCTTCTTGGAGTTGTGGCAGCACATTAAGGGGGAGTATTGAGATTAATGTGCTAATCAATTCAGCCATGTTTTTCATATTCCTAAGTCTTTTAGTTTCCTATGAGTTTTTTTGTTTTCCCTTATTTATGTTCTAGTTAATGATTGAGTCTAGAATGTGCATCACTCTAGTATAAATATGACCTTGATGTAATAGCCAAGATATGTGTGAAATATATTTCTAAGCCTTCTCTTATACATCTCCTACTTTATTCCTCTCCATATAATTTAGAAGTTATAATCCTCATATTACTACCTTCCGATCCTAACACCCATCCTCCAGCCAAGGTAAGGACACGGAATTTATCCCTCCCAATGTTGAGTTGAACAATACTAAAGATAATCCTATCCCTATTGATCTTGAGCCTAGTGAAAATCCAAACCCTCCTATTTTATACCATACTGCCAACATAGAGACTGATCCCATGGAGAATGTTAGTCATTTTGAACATTTGCAAGAATCTCCAAAAAAGACCGAGCCCTCCCAGTCTACAATGCCCATTTTGAGCACTGCCTATAGTTTTCCCTCGGACACTATTGTTGATTCTAGTACTGATGTTGAAATCTCCGTCATTAATGTTGACAATGTCTTGCCTGTGTTGAATGAAGAAGGCATGTGTACCATCAACTCTTTCACTGCTCTTGACATTATTGATGAAAAGAGAGATCTCCACAATACTGACCTTGAGGCACATAATCTGGATTCTTCTTCCCCCTCAAAGCTTGTTAAGGAAAAATCTTCTACTACTAAAGTGGATCGATTCACTCGATCAAAAGCCAAATTGAGTACCCAATCAAAATATATTTAATGGATATTAAGGCCCTATTTTGGAATGCTCATGGGATGGGTAGCGATCCAACGATAACTTGCATTAAATTTCTTTCTAAGCTTCATAATATCTCTTTCATGACTATTTATGAAACCATGATTGCTCAGGACCACATTAACATTATAGCTCGTCAACTCAAGTTTCAGTATTGTTCTTCTAACTCTTATAGTAAAATACCGTTATTTGTTAAATCTTCTTTCAAATGTTCTGATCTTTTTTATTCTGCCCAGCATCTTACTCTCAAGTTGCAGCATTTTTCCTGGGCCTCTTCAGCAATCATCTCTTGTGTATATGCTAAATGTGACTCTATTGATCGGCAAGACCTTTGGGCAGAATTAATTGATATCAGCACTCAGCATTCGGCTACCCCTTGGATTGTTGGGGGCGACTTCAACACTATCCTTGACCCTTCGGAGAAATCTGGTGGCCGTTCTTGGGATAGGCAGGGTGCAATGGACTTTCACGCTTGCAATGCGGCAGCTGGCTTAACAGACCTTAGATATTCTGGTCCTATTTGTACATGGTGGAATAAACAGGATGGGCACTTTACGATTCATCAACGTATTGACAGAGTTCTTGGAAATTCAGATTGACTTCATTCTTTCCCTAATACTTCAGGTTCAGCACCTTAATGAAACTTGTTCTAATCATAGCCCTCTTCTTCTTAGCATCTCCATGTCGGACCACTCTAAACCGCTTACTTTTAGATTTCTAAATGTTTGGACCAGTCATACAACTTTTCTGGATGTTGTCCGTGAAGCTTGGAGTTCTCCAGTCAAGGTAGACTTATGGTTCGGTTTTCTCAAAAGCTTTGTTCCACTAAGGAAGCTCTTCGCACTTGGAATAAAAATGTGTTTGGTAACAGTTTCTCGGTAGTTAAATTGGCTAAGGACAATGTCCTAGAATTCGAATTGCTTTATGATCTCAATCACTCTGGAGAAAACCACAGTAATCTTATGCATGCTCAAGCTAGCCTTCGACATGTCCTTCTCCACGAGGAAGCCTATTGGAACCAGAAATCTCCTATCAAATGGTTTAAGGAAGGGGATGGTAATTCTAAGATTTTTCATGCTTCTGTCCATCAAGATCAACGCAGGTTGCATATTCACTCTATTCGTAATTCCGATAATATTCTGCTTGACACAGAAGAGGGTATTAAATAAGGTGATGTTCATTACTTTTGGGAACAACTCCAAACTATTTATACTCCTTGTTATAATGATCTTGCTATGATCCCTTATTTACTTTCAAAAGAAAACAATGCTACCTTAATTGCCTTTCCAAATTTAAAGGAAATCTATTCCATTATTTCTTCTCTTAATGGCGAAAGTGCAGCTGGCCCGGATGGTTTTACCGGACATTTTTTCTTAGTCTGTTGGGATATTATTATGGAGAATTTGAACAATGGAAAAAATATTAGAATTAGTAATAAAATCAACTTCCTTATTTACTAGATTTTCTTACCAAATAGACAAAGACTTCAAGGCACGGCTTTAGGAAGGATTTTTGCAAAGATTTTATTTCCAAAATAACTCCTAAGTTTTAGGACCAAGAAACCCAAAATATAATGAATTATTTTGTTTCCATAAATGTCTAAATTTAATGGCCAAGAAAGGAGAAACAAAAACAAAATAGGTCAAGCCTATTTTACCCTTACAGTGGCGAAAAAAAAAATGATAAAACAATGACATATCTCATCATTGTCATATATATTTGTGATGAGTTCAAATATGAGTTTTGAAATTAATTGTGTATGCTTGAGCATTGTGTTGTACAAAAAAGAAAGGGAGAAATGAATTGTGGAGCTTGGTCATTTAACATCGGCGACTATGACGATTTTAATTTTTTGTGGGTTCTTATTCATGACGGCCTTGACACCTGAGTGTGATTCTCTGATCTTGAGTTCCATATCTGATATGATTCCACACAATTTTATTTATTGTTCTATATAAAAATTTGAATAAATATTTATACACTCTTGAGTTTTATCTCACTTAAAATTAAAGTATGAGGTCATTGCTGCAGAAGAACCAGAGAAAGCGTTTCTAGATAATAAGAAAATGGAGTTTCTCTTTGGGTAATAAAAACAGAGAAAGTGTTGCCAAAAAATGACCAAAGTGCTCTACAAGTTAAATATCATGTGCACCTTAACGTCATATTAATAACCATCGTAGTGGCTAGGGGGAAAACTAGACAAAAGTTATAAAAAGAGATATGAAAATGATACAAGACTTAGGTTGGGTGGTAAAGTGAGATTTTATAAATAGTTTGGAGGAATTTTGTATTTTAGTGTGTAAGTATATACTTTGAGGTTAAGAGATTGATTTCTATAACACAATTTATTATTTTTAAAGAGAGTCATAAATTCCAAAATAGATATAAGCGAAATCTCTAACAACAATGTGCTAATCTAAGATAGTAAGTTTGAATTGTTTTCAATTCACACCGATAAAAGTAAAGAATTCATGTTTGATATTAAAAAAAGAGATTTAAAAATAACCAATAAAAAAACAAATATGTAGGATAAGTTGTTATACAATGACTAAAAGCAGACATTATTAATGATCAAAAAATAAAGTATTGAAAAACCTAAACACACAACACAATTAAGTCTCAAAAACTGTAAAGATTAAAATACAAGAAAAATCTAATAATTAAAAGTAAAAAGAAAGTAAAGGAACAAGCAAATCACTTTAAAAAAATCATTAACATGTGCAGCGCACGTGAATTTTACTAGTTCATTAAAACCAAAAGCAATTGCTATAGAATATAAAAGAGTAACCACACTACTGATCCTCAAGTTACAAGCGGCCCTCGTAAGCCTCTAATTATTGCCTAAGTGAAACACTTTAACCTTCGTCTTCTTGACAAGTTTATTTAATGGAAAATTGTCTACTTTCTTGAGTTAAAAAGGAAAATACCTAAACCAATCTTCAAAATGATTTTTTTTTTCCCTTTTTCTACCTATCTTTTTTTTTTGTTTCTCATCCTTCTTGTTCCTACTTTCATTCTTCTCTGTTCAAAATTCACAAAGTTGCAATGAACGACACCAGCAAAACCAGACTGGAAACGAAGGCCTTTCCAGCCGAAGATTCTGCTGGATCATCGTCAGCCGGCTCGTCAGCCTCTGATGGAGATGGAGATGAGGAGGAAGATGGTGATGGGGAGCTTGCTGGGGTATCTGGAGCAGGACTTTCATCTTCAACGGGAGCATCTGCCACAGGAACCTCTGCCTCAGCTGGGCTGGGAGACTTTGCTTTCTTCTTTGATGGTGCGGGAGCAGGTGCAACTGGAGCAGCGGGTGGTGGAGGCATTGCTGAGCCAACAGGGACACCATCTAGACTAGGAGGGATAATAACGCTCGAAACTTCAAGAATAGAGACGTTGAAGGGCATTGCAAACACATACTTGTTGAGGTGAGCATTCTGAGGGGACCCTTTAGCAGTGGACCCGAAAAAGATACCCTCAGATTTCTTGTTGGTGATGTTCAAGAAGCCTTGGCCGTAGGTTGCAACACCGGTGCTTTGGAACATGGTGGTGACGTCAGACAAGTGTCCCTTGACGCGGGACAGCTTTTCCTGGTCGTAGTAGTCGAGCATGACGTGGATTTTCATGATCATAGTTTGGGTCTCGATGGGCTTTGAGGTGATTGCGGACATATCAGAATCTTTGACCGCCAGGACCGTGATGGAGCTTCTAGTGTTGGTTTCTTTGGCGACGTGAGTCTGAGTCAAAAGATTGTTGAAAACGCCATAATCAGGGTACTGGCTCAGGATCTTGGTGATGTTGAAGGCGGTGGCGGCTGACGAGAAGAGGAGAAGGCAGGAGAAGATGATGAGAGAAGCTGTGGTGGACATTTTTGCTGGTGACCAAACTTTCTAAGCTGCTTATTAAAGTTGTTAGCCAGCAAAAACAACCAAAGCTATCTTTATTACTTACTTTTTACCGCTTGCTACTTGTGTTTGGTATATTGAGGTTGAGGGGAGCCTTTATATAAGAGGTTAGGGGTAGAGATAACAAACGTTAGTTTAGGGTCGTCTATGGCTAGGAGTAAAGCTCTCCCCGTTTCCCACATAGAGGGGGAATCCGTTCATGTCGTTTAGAAAGCATGTTGGAAAATTTTCCACTTGACTAGCTCCAAATTTACAAAAATTGAGAGTTTTGGTTGGAATTTCCATTTATAGAATGATGAACGTCCATTTTTGGTACAAACACGGTTTTATGTGCAAAATATAGATAACAATCTAATTTCAAAAGAAATTTGTATTTTTTTTTAACTAAACGGTACTCTTCCTTTTTGGTAAAGAGTTCATTTTTTGGAAATAGTCAATTTTCATGAATTATGCTTACAATTTCCATTACATTTTATCTTTACATTCCACGAGTGTCGTAATCATATTCATTGTGGTTAAATATTTTTATAATAATGATCCACTCTCATAATTAACATAAATATATCCCTTAATTATTAGTCTTTTTAAAAATATATACACTTTGGGTGGAAGGGTGAGAATATATTGTTGATTAACCATAGAAATTTACAGGCCAACTAGCTACTAGAAAGAAAAACCAAAAATGGCTATTGATGTGGCAAAATGCACAGCTTTGGCCGTCCTTGAGATGGGTAGGATATCTGGGCTTGTAATCGACCTCCTTGAGCCTGTTAAGATCACAAGAACACCTGAGAAGAAGTGCAAGGCAAGGCCTCGCGAAACCCCTCCGGCGTGAGAATAAGTATCGAGTGATTGTCAAGAAGCAAATTGACAGAGTAACGAGGCTCAAGAAAGTGTGTGTACCTTGTTTGTGGATTATGGAGGGGTATTTATAGGCCCTCAAGGTGATTGAATCCGTCTAGGATTCAGTTTCCATAACTGCCGAGATAATCAAGGAGGAAATCCCTTGATTTTAGGCGAAACAGGCGGTTGACCGCGCAGTTGTAGGAGTTGATAAGGTAAGAATTCTGCCTAAGCATGGAAACCTTTGACTTGCCTTAGGAAGCAAGTTATCAGCGTCCCCAGCTTGGTGTATGCTCGAGCGAGCAAGGCTCGCCTCGGTTGTTCGCTTGACGATCTCTCGAACTTGTCGGCCCGAGGATCGCCCCGGTCGAGCAGTGCAAGGCCGTGCCCGACCTGTGCAAAGTAAGTTCGATTCCTTTGCAAGCATGGATGAATCCCGATCATGGCCCTCGGCCGGACAAGGCCTTTGCCCTGCGGTTATCTGCTCGGTGCTCGCTGGTCTGTCTCATCTTGCTCGCTGTGCCGTGGGCCCCAGAGGTATTGTGCCCGTGATTAGCACGTGACGCTAACTCGTGCCTTGCTCGTGACCCGGTTTGGGCCGGGTATATCAGTGGCCCCTAGCTTCCTGTCTGGCGAGTATTCATGCTCGGAGCGGGGAGCGTTCAAGTTTGATGTTCGCACGGGCTTCAACACTTTGTGAATTTTCAAGTACTACAAGAAATTCTGCGAGGTGAACTTGAGGCGTGTCCAGGAAGCTTTCTTGTCAAGGGCGTGACAGGCGCGTGAACGGAAAAAGCGTGAGCCGTGTTGAGCGACGGGGCACGGCACGAAGGGCTGCATTTAATGCCCTGTCATGATGGCCCGCCTATTTCGAGCGCCGCTTCGGGCTCCGAGCTCGTTTCCCCCCAAAACCGCTCACCGTCAAATTCTATAAAAGGCGATCCCCCTTCCTCTTTTCTATTTTTATTGCTTTTGCGATTTGCAAACCGCTAGAGAGAAATTTTAGCGAGAGCTTCCATTGCCGTGTTTCTCTTCCAACTTTGGTGGAGCCTATTCCTTGCTTCAGGTACCAGTTCACTGATCGGCGTTTGAAGCATTCATATCGCCTCGATTCGACTGCTCAACAAATAACGAAGCTCTTAACCCCTCTCTGTTTGTATTCACGATTTTTTCGGTTTTTGGCGGCTCTCTGCTTTCTACCCTTCATCTCTACTTGATTTTATTAGGGTTTTAGTAAATAAGAACGCCCTTAGGTAGAGATCGAGGAATATAACCCGCGGTCTTGCTCGCTAGGCGGGCGTGGCCCCTTTGGGTTGACCTAGACTTAAGATTTCTTTCCTTTTTCCTTCATTAGTTGTCCGGGCAGAAATCTAATGGCCATCTTCCTCGATCTCTTTGTAGATGTCCGACATGTCCGACAATGACCGCGAGGCCTTCAGCTATGGTGGGAGGAACGACTCGCTTAGCAGCGAAAAGTCTCCCTCGATCGGCCTGACAGGATGAGGAATCAGATCTGTAGCCGGGCCAACAATTCGAAGGCGTGTCGGGGACCCCGTGGTTGACATAGTCGATTCTTCCAGCGAGGAAGACTCCGGCGAGGAGAGTGTGACCGGTGGCTTTGCTGTCGGGCAAGGCCTCGAGCAAAGACGCTTGGTGAGAGAGATTCACGGGCGAGTAATGGTTGAGCGAGCGTATAGACTTGGCCGGAGATGCTGCCGAGGCCGATGAGGCAGATAACCTGCCGCTTGCCCGTCGTTTGAAGAAGACTGGCCGCTCTCAGGTGGAAGTGGCCCCTGAAGGGGTAGATAGCCAGGATAGAATTCCTATTGCCCGCTTCCTGACCAGGGTTGGTGGACTTCCAGTAGTGGTTCCCGTCGAGGAGAGAATCGAAGACGAAGAAGAAAAGGAAGAGGAACCCGACTGGTACATTAACGCTGATGAAAGCCGCTATGCCGCTCACTGGGCTACGTTGGACACGGCGGACAAGGTGACCGCATGGCTCACGTCCCTTGGGTTGATTCACCACACGGCGAACAAGATGGACGTGCCCGCGAATGTGAAGCTTTCCCGTGAGCAAGGGAATGAAGTTATATTTTTCGCCGATTTTTTCCGAGTCGGACTACGTCTCCCACTGGAGCCTTTCTTGGTTGACTTTTTGCTCGAGTCTAAAGCGGTCCCCTGTGACTTGATGTTGAACACCGTTCGAGCCATTACCGCTTTCACAAAGGGCGTGCATCGCTAGGATCGAACCGACATGTACTTGCTCCGGAAGCTGTTTATTTTTTCCCCGAGCACTGGTGGGAGGATCGGAGTGAGGGCCAACTCTAATTTTTTGAGGCTGTTTTCCGAAGTTCCCGGGAAAGTAGACTCCTGGGATAGGAGAGTTTTGCTTGTTGAGTCTCGAGTCGGCTGGCCATTTATGCCCACGGCCTCCGACGAAGTGAAAATCCCCAAGGCTTCAAAACAGGACTTCAGCTCGGGAGAGACCATCCGTTTGGCCGCGCTGAAAAACGCCGTGGGGGTGATGGAGGAGAACGAGAAACGCGTCGGCCAGCAATTTCTTCTCGATTGGAAGGAGCTGGTTTGTAACCCGCGCAACTTATGCTTGGCCGGCGTGATGAGGGCAGAGATCCCCGATGTAGAGCCCCTTCTAATCCATGTGCCCGAGAGACCCCATCCTTATTGGGGCGACTGCCATGGCAACATGTTTAAGCAGGAATGTGTTGAGTGCCAACGTTTAGGCCCGGGCGGAGATTGCCGGCCACCTTACGAGGATAATGATGGTTGTTTAACGCGATTTTCTCACTGTTTTTACTTTGGTTGTATCTAGCTCGCATTGTTAACTATTGACCCCGTTTCTGCTCTCCTTGTTTCAGGGATGAAGAATGTGGCCTTATTGAAGGCGAGGAAACTCCAAGCCAATCAGCGGGCAGCGGATTTGAAAGTGAACGAACCCGTGGCTCTGCCCAAAGTGCCTTTTGGTCCCCCGGCTAAGAAAACACCGGGCTTGGGCAAGGCCGCAAGCCCGGCTAGGAAAGCACCGGTGCCCAAGGTCATCATCCCTCCGCGCAAAGAGGTGGTACGAGCAGAGACCACAGTTGCCATTGAAGATACCGTCGGGCAGTCAGGTGCCAACATATCTGTGGTGCCTCCTCCCAGAGACCCCAAGGGAAAAGGGAAAAGGAAGAAGAGCCTTTCCCCTCCTCCGTCTGTCCGTGACGTTCGCCACCGGGGCCTCGAGCCCTGACCCTGTTTTCCCTGCCTCTGCTCCGGCCGACCCAACTGTTTATCCGACTCCCGTTCCAACCGGGCCAGCGACCTGGAGGCAGGCTGGGTTCAAGATGCCCTCCACTACCAGTGCTGCCCGGGCACTGGTGAAAGAAATTTCTGGCGATGCCCCATTATTGGGAGGCATCGACCTTTATGCTCGTGGCAGCCCGGGCGGCCTGGTAGGAAAAGGTATAATTGAGAGGGCGCTGCATGATGATCTTGCCCGGGATCGAGATACGGCCGGCCACGTCCTAGTTGGGAACGTGGGACTTTGTTTGAGCGAGGTAAGGCTTTTGAATTGGATTTGTCCTTTCCTTTGCTTGTCTTGTGTGTCTGATTACCTTTCCTTTGCTCGCAGGTCGCTTCTACCTGTACCAATCTTTACGATAGGTACAATGAAGAGAAGGCAGCTCGTAAGAAAGCAGAGGCTGACAGCCTGGCTAATGAGGCCCTGGCAAAAGAGAAGGTCGAGCAGGTAGCTCGCCTAGCTGACGAGTTAGAGGTCCAAACTGCGGCGGCCAAGAAAAAAGAAGCTGAACTGTTCGAACGCAATTTGAAGTTGGTCGCCCAGAACGGTGACCTATCTGCTGCGAAGAAAGACTTGGTCGGCCAAGTGAAGAAAAATCAAGCCGAATTCGAAAAGCTCAACCGACGGCCGCGGCCACCGAGCGAAGGGACCGTCTACAAGTAGAGAGAGACGCGCTGAAGATGCAGGCCGTTAAAGATGGGAAGCATGTGGAGGATCTGCTCCAGAGATTGAAGGACGCCGAGCAAGCTGCTGTGGAGGATTATAAGAAGTCCGTAGCCTTCGAGGACGACTTCAAATCAACTGCTGCTTTCGATGAGGCCGTGAGTGATGCTATCGTGCCCTATTTTGCACATGGCGTCAACCACGTCCTTAGACAGCTCGCTGGTCGGGGGGTGATCGATATGAAGACTATGGCGGAATGGGCCGTTTCCGACGTCTACTCTGAGGAGGCGCGTCAGTTTCATCACTTGGTCCCCTATACTCATGACGAGCTGGAATCTTTGGCGAAGATCGACCAGGAAAATGGCCGCCAACCTTGGGATCCGCCCACTCCCCCGGCTGAGAATGTATGCTCTTTGATCGACGCCCTGGAGGGTGAAAAAGCTGTCCGGATGATAGCAGAGGAGGAGGCTCAGAAGGCTGAGCAAGAAGCTGCTAGAAAGGCCCTGAATTTTCAATATATCGATCAATATCTAAGCTTCAACACAAGGTCTCTCCTCCCCGAGCATGCCTCCACCCCTCCAGAGCGCATTCCTCCACCCCTCAGAGCCGCCGACCAATTTTTAGATTAGGTTTGTTTTGCTTGGCCTGCGCGCCAGTATTTTTTGGTTTCTGCTTTGTAATTTCCAATCTGACTGTAATAGAATTCGTTGTTTATTTGACTGATATCTCTTGCATTTGCTTTCGATTCAGTTGTTTGTTTGCTCGATAACTGTTTTCTCGCTTGCATCTTTTTCCTATCATACATTAATACAAGTGCCGGTGCTCCCCAGAAAATATATCGAGCAAAAATTCATGAATAAATTTAACCAAGGATGACTATTAAAATAACAAGACTGACAAAGCATTCTAATTATTTAGATTGAGATGTTACCGAATAGTTTATCGCAGGCGTGAAATGCTTGGATCTCGACCAAGGCTTATAGTAAGTGTGCTTTCTAAGAGAAGCGCGGCGGGCAAGGCCCAACTCAATCCAACCGACAACCGGCAAGGCCTTTGCTCGAAGTGGGTAATTCGAGGCGGCGTTGTCGGGTATATCTTCCGGATATTAAGATATACTTAACCGCGGTTAAGCGTGATTGCTCTCTTTGCATCAGTAGGAACCCGAGGTAGTTAATCGCTATCTTGCGGAATGGACTCCGCAGCCTGAAGCGAGCATCCTAGTATGTGAGCCTGGCATGGCATACCTCCCCCACGCTGCAGGATGAGTTCACAGATACTAGGGATTTTGGAATTTTTGACCGGGCATGGCCTCGTCGCCATTGGCGGCGAGATCTAGTCAAACAAATATAGATAACGACTTTGAAAATTACGAATGGTAAATCGATAACGACTTGCCTTTTATTGATAAATGATTGATGACCCTCAACGGGGCTGAGGTCTTGCCCTTTTGTTTCCTTGACCTAGGGATAATACTTCTTGAGGTGGTGCATGCCAAGGGCGCTTGATCTTTTCCATGCAGATGCAGGTGTGTAAGTGCCCTCACATATTATTCGCTTTCGGAAGGACCCTCCCATTAGGTGACAACTTCCCCACTCGCTTAGATGTGGGTCACTTCAATTTTCACAGTACTAGGTCCCCGAGAGAAGGCTACGCCTCGAACTCTTTATCATGGTGAGCTTTTTGCCCTCTGTTTGTAATTGACCATTCTGAGTCGTGCATCGACCTCCTTTCTTCCAGTGAGTCTAAGTCTATGTAC
>CM028383.1:109892148-109921194 GCA_013146195.2 Codonopsis lanceolata | reverse complement strand
AGATTACTATTGAACTGACCTTTCTTATGATGAGAAGCCGGTGAGGATTCTCGATACGAAGGAACAAGTCTTGAGAACAAAGAGGATTCCCTAGTGAAGGTCTTGTGGAAGAATCATAATATTGAGGAAGCCACGTGGGAGCAAAGTTGATATGAGAGAGAGATACCCTTTCCTATTCGATGAACTTGGTAGGAATTTAGGGACTAAATTCCTAAAGGAGGGGAAATGTAAACGCATTCTTGCATGTGTATTGTGTGCTTGCCTTCATGTTTTCTCGTTGTTTATGAGCATGTTTACTTAGTCTATATATATGATTTAGAAACATTCTTAAGTCATTCATGAAGCCCTTAACATGTTTAGAATCATGTAGGCTTACTGTCAATCGCGCTTTGATTGCTCTTGATTTCCTCGTTGCCGTATTTCTTCTACCGTATTTCGGCGTGCGAAATGTTCGTTGAGTTCTTGGACTTGTATTCAAGTCATAACCATGTTTAACAATCCTTTTCCATGCCCAAGTTATCCTAGTTTGATTGGTGGTTGATTGGTGTTTGATTAGTTAACCATTATTTGGCGGTTCAGGCCTTGTTTTACCTTGTCCGGATATTGTTAGGTGTGTTTTCGACTTGTTTTGAGTTGGGTTAGACCTTAGAATGGTTTCCCAAAGAGTTTGGATCATTTAGATCATGTTTAGACCAAGTTCGAAGGGAGCTTTAGCATCGAATTTGTGCACCGACCCGCCTCAACTTCCGGGCATTTCAATTTCACTCAGAACTGCGTATCCCGGTGCGCCCGCTGGCCTGCCACGGGATTTTGTTTGGCTTGCGTACCGAACTTTTGGCACTTAAACCCCATTCCAAACCTCTTTTAAACCTCACTAAAACCTAACACCTCTTGCTTATGTCCTAACATTATTTAACATGTTTTAAGAGTGGATTAACCAACCATTAGTGAGCATTAAACAAACCAAATCAGATATTTTCTAACCACATGAGAGTGACACTTGTCCCACTCAGCTTTTCAGCAAATATAAGCCACCAGCTGATGTTTGACCTTCATTCTTCACCCTCATTCTCCAAGAACGAAATTTCTTCTTCTCCCAAGTTCTTCCATGGTTCCTTGAAGATATTCTCTTGGTCCTCCATCATCCTTTCATCCTTTGCTCAAGCCTCCTTCTTTAAAAGTGTTGGTGGTAGAGTTAGCGGTTCAACCGATTGGTTTGTGCTCTTCCCATCTTCTTCCTTGGTGAAAGGTAAGCTATTGATTCCCCTTAGGATGTATGTTATACTTTCCATGTCCCCCTCTTCTCATGATTCCCATGCTTCTACCTTGTTCATGCCATGCTTGATGATGAGTTGAGTTTGTAAGGATTTTGAATGATATATTCATCTTGTTGTTTTGGTCCTATGCCTAGAATTAAAAGTGTTCTATGCCTCAGGAACAACTATTGTTCTTGGACTAATGACTTTTGATAACTCTATGAAATTATGAATTCTAGGGTTTCATATACTATGAAATGTTCATCCTATTGATTGGGTCCTATGCTTAGAATCAAATGTGTTCTATGTCTTTCTAGGATTAACTAATGTTCTTGGACCTTTACATACATTGATAACTTTTTGAAATAATGATTCTAAAGTTCCCATGAAATATTGAATTAATGATAATTCTTGACTATGGTTGTTAAGTGGATTAATGGCCTAGTCTACTCGATTCGAGAACTTAGAAAAGGGTTTTGAATGCATTTAGCATTTAAACTCTATTGGATGAATTTTTAGAGACGACTCAACGAGTCAAACTTAGTGAGCCATTGAACAATACCGGCTCAATGATCAATCCCCTGACGTTCTAAACACGTTTCTCTAAGAATGATAATTCTAGACTATTGAATTGGATTGATTACCATGCTTGATTCTTGATGTCATATAATGGAATACCTATTTGACATGTTGAGTTCGCTCTTGTCGAACTCAATCACTGCTGATTTTTTTATGAGAATATTTGCTTGTCATGAGCGAGATCCATGCTTGATTCTTGATTGTTGATAATAGAATACCTATCGACATGTTGAGTTCGCTCTTGTCGAACTCATTCTGCTGATTATTGATGAGAATATTTACTTGTCATGAGAGCGAGATCGCTCTTGTCGACCTCGCTTCACTACTTGAGAATTTGTTAAGTAGACACTACTTGGCATTTGCATGAGTCGGTGGCATCTGTCCTTGTTCACACACGGCTCCAGCTGTGGCCCACCCGGTGGGGAAGTAGCTCCCTTGGCTTTGTAATCAATACGAGCATCATTGGTGTCTATCTCGGGCATTCCTCGGAAGGTCGATGTACTTACATCCGACACATGCACACTCCGGATAACGCTTGTATGCGGGAACTACTGAGCGGCCGGGCTCTCCATATCCTTATCCTATGTGATTTATTTACGAGCACCTATGTGAAATAATGTGCATCTTGGATATATGATCTCATGCTTATGTGACGATATCTTGCCTTGTATGTTGCATATTGCCATGACATGCATGATTGATAGCTTACAAGTCTTTATGACTTACCCATTCCCCTTCTTTGCTTTAGATCCTAGCAAGGAGGTCCTTTTCGTTGAGGCTTGCGGTGTTAGGTACCTTGTTCCCCTTTTGCCCCGTTCGCTGGATTGAAGAGGTGGTTTAGATGTCCTCTTCCTTTCTTTTTGTTATTTTGCAAGGATTGGGTTAAAAGCAAGTCAATTAGACTATGCTTGGGAATTTGTATAGAACTTGATCTTGTTACTCTTATTAGCTACTTGTAGTTTAACACTTGTAGTACTTGTAATCCCTTTAATGCCGGCATTGTGTAAGCCGAGCTTTGGTTATCATGTTTAATAGTTCACTACATATAAGTCTTCTGCTGAGCATCCTATTAGCTCTTATTTAAATCTTGTCCTTAAATTGTTAGCTTGGGTTAGGCATGTAGTATCACCGATGACGAGATTGGTTAATTGCTTAAGCTGTTTTATCGAGGTTTGAAAAGTTTTAAAAATCTGCGGCCTTTTAGGGCGGGGCGTGCTATCGTCTCTAGTGTTGCGTCACGTCGTTTTCTTAAAATGAGTCCTTGCATGTTATTTGTTCACTTGTTTTCCCCTTATTTGGGCAGTCCGACCCTCGGTTCCACCTCGGGCCAGGGTAGGGTCGCCACACTTCTCTCTACAAATTTCTTCTTCTTCAAAAGATCTTTCAAATCCGAACCCTAAATTCTCTGGTATTTTCCATTTCAACTTCTTCTTTCTCTATCTTTTTCATTTGCTTTCTTAACCTATCTGTTGATATTTCAGGAAATGGCTTCAAATACGGTTGGATGTCTTCTAGACATCGTTTCTCTGAAATCTCAGAACCCACAGGGCTTGAAGCGATTCACCTACTCACTTTGCAAGCGGGTTAATGACTCTACTGCGCCAACATACGAACCTTCACCGCCAATTAGCGAAAGAGTTCTTCATGGGAATGGATGAAAACCCGGTAGATCCTTTCTCTCTCATCGGCAATATCGAGGTGTACCTATCGTGTTTGATTCGAGAAACCATCACCGCAAACATTCCACGGACTTTATGATGATGGTTCAACCACCTATACCATCCCCGATGACACTCAATCAACGAGGCTAGATTACCATGAGGGGCGGTACGATGGAGCTTGCCTTCGACAGCTGCAAGCATCGTTTTGCTCCACTCCACTATGTTTAGCCCTTGTATTGGATAAATGCGATAATCAATGCAGGGTCATGACAAGATTCACGGCTCAAATGTTTCTCATGGAAGGAATTGGCAGCAGAGATGAGCGGGAGCCATTCGGTGGAGTGTGTAAAAGTGAACATTGCCAAGTACAAGGAGAACATGGCAGCTGAAACCCAAGGCTCACTCATCACGATCATCAATCGGTTCCGCCGATCAATTCTTTACTCTTGGCACCTACTCAATGTTGGTGACCCTTGAACTGTCAAGATCAAGAAGTATGTTCTTCTTGACATCGAGAAAGCTAGTATCTCAAGCGATTTGGTCGAAGCACCTCAGTTCGATCAGCAAGGAGACCAAGACGGACTAGGACTCAAGCTCTTGCAATTTGTGTCATCAAGTAAGCCACGGTGATGATGGTCGTAAGGCTGAAGTTGCTCACCAAGTGTTCGGCCAACAAGAATTGACCTTCCGGAGGTCGACCATGAGCTCGATCAACCGAAGGTCGGCAAACAAATCGGTCGAGTCGGCCGGTGATGTACAGAGATCTGAGGTCAAGTCCCCGAGAGGAGGCAACCAAGGGAAGGAGATCTAACATTGGCGGTAATGATCTTCTGCAAAAGAGGCAGAGAAAGGAATCACGAGCTTAATCCGGTACCTTTGTCCCTTTCTCCCCCCTCACCGCAGCGATCCTGCTCCCCACTCTCTCCCTCTGATCATAGGTCACCCAACACGGCTCCTATTAAGTTTTTCCCTCCAATTAGGAATCCTACCTTTCATCCTAGGCATTCCTATTACCAAGCTAATCCGGTACCAATTCCTCTTAACTAACTTCGGTCTTCCCTATAGACCATTTGCCTTATTTCGTTCAGTTTCTACTCTCTTTCCATGAGGAGAAGAAAGCTGACAAACCCTCTGTCAACCCAGTCAAGTATATTGACCACAACCTCAAAAGGAGGCATTAGGTGTTGTATCCTGTCACTCCTAACCTCAGCCAAGAAGATTTGGTAGCCAACTATGGCAAATACTTTGATCCTCTTCCTTTGCTCTGGAACAACTTCTATCTCTCAAATGATAGATTTGTCCAAGATGAGCTTGTCTATCTAGCCTGGACCATTTATAGTAAAGTTCATAATCTACCAGCTCTTCCCTCAAATGATCCTTTCTAGTTGGCAAGTGACACTGCACCTGCTCGAAGATGATGACCTTAATCAGATCGGGAACAACCTTCGTTGAGCCGACAAAACTAGCTAGGATCCGTAGAGTCGCGCCAACAAATATGTCCGAGATGCGATAAATACCGCACGTAAAACAAGCATACATAGAACTCCACAGACAGATGGCCTCCATGCCAGGAGGAGCTTCCATGGACACAGCTTTTCCAGATGCTATGTCAAGTCAACCAACACCTTTGATCACGGAATCCATTCCTACTGTTCCTCATATCACTCCTTCCCCTGTTCCATTTGTTGCGTCAGCCACAACCATTCCAGTCTTTACCTCAGCTGCACCCACGGCCATCTCCAATTCAACTTTGCAACCTATCTCTCTTCCATCCTTCTCTGCAACCCTTGATGCCTCTTCTTCCATTCCTCCTATCACTGTTCCTCTTCCTATATTACCAATTTCAGTACCAGTCACTCAACCATCCCTTTGCCGATCTTTACCATCCACTTTGCCTGTGTCGGCCACCCCTCGCTCCAAATATATGTATGTGGCCCTACCAACCACACCCTTACCAACCACGCCGCTCGCAATCACTCCCTTACGCTCCAACCCTCGAATACTCGGTCATTCCTCTTCTAGCACCACTTGTGTCAGTCACTCCATCCACTTCCATTCCTCCACCGACTGATACTATTCCTTCCCCAATTCCTACAGTGTCAGCTATCCCTGCTCCTCTAGCTGATGTCCCAGCTGCCATTCTAATTTCTTTAGCATGACTGCTCTCTCCTCCTCCTCCCACGCCCGACATCCCTCTCACCCTAACCAAGCCTCTCCTCTGTTTGTCCTCCCTGATCTCTCCCTTCACACATCCCTCATCCTTTCAGTCAGTCCTGTGTCTACTTTCAAACCAACCCAACCTGAACTTTCACCAGAAGATGCTTCTGATCGACAAATCTGTTGACCAATTCTCTTTGAACTCTTCATCTGATTCCTCTCAGTCCACCTCTGAGGATGAGTCTCTCCTCAGCCCCTCTCAATTAGCCAGTAGGAAAGCCAGAATTCAAAGAAAAATTGTCTCCAAGGCTTTACTTCATCCTACTGGGACCAAAATTGTCTTTCCTGAAGACATGCCTACCCCTTCACCTGAGCCTGAAGCCCAAGCTCCAGCCTATCCCATGGATGTCTTCTTCCCCCCTGACCCTGAGGATGCTGACATTCACACCCATCAGCTATTCTCAAATGAGCCTGCACCCTCTCAGCCACCAGTTGTCGAATCTGCCTCCTCTGGTTCTCTCTCTCTGTCAGCCAAGCTTGACCTTCTATATACCCATCATTTGCAAATGAAGTCGGCCTTTACACACCAGACCAATCAGCTTGCTACACTTCAACAGCAAGTTACTTCTCTGCTTCCGAACCTCACCCAGATCATCACCACCGAGGTGCAAGCTTCCATTGCTGCTGGTGCCCCTCGTGAAGCTCATATGGATGACTGGAGGACCATATTATTCTACCAACAAGAGTGGTCCAATCGTGCCTTCAATGCTGAAGCAGCAATGCTTCAAACCATTCAGGAGGAGAAGAAGCAGAAAGCAAGAGCTGATGCTTACATGGCAGAGAACATGATTCTTAGGCAGTGACTGAAACTGATGCCTGACCAGCCAGTAACACCTGAAGCTGACATTGACATAGAAGCAGAAGCTGATGCACAGGCAGAAGAAACGCAAGCACAAGCAGAAGCTGAAAAAGGGAATGTAGAACCAGTAACTGAAGAAGGCAACCAAGCTGAAGGAGAACAAGTGCAGGAAACTAACGCACAAGCAACTGAAAATGAAGCTGAAGTTGGTCCATCAATTGAAGCAAACTAGAACAACTGAAGGATCCACATCATCCAAACGGATATTTCATCTCTCTAAACTCTGAACAAACTTTTAAACTCTCGTTTTACTTGTACCTTACATTGGGCATTGTTCTTAAGTTTTCAGTTACTTCTCATCATATTATCTGCTTGTGGTACTAACATAAATTTTGCAGGAACTTTAATTTTTTTTGGCTTTCTGCTTTCAAGTGAATGGTTTTAAGCAAATAGGAGGAGATTGTTGAATCTTGCATAAATTGATTTGCTTAAAAACATTCCACTTTATCGTCAGCCAAGAAATTGAAATTATATTTGGTCAGCCGCATATCATTTTTTGTCAGCCACTTATTTCAGCTGACCCCTACGTGCTTAAGTGTCAGTTTACCTTTCCTTATTTGATTGATCATACACTTGTACTGACACTTTCCTACTTTGTGTTTTTGGTAGATATTCTGCTAGAAAATATTTCCCAGGATCTTTTGAGATCTCGCATCTGCCAAACACGTTTTCAAATTCAAAATGTGTTCCTAACGGGTTGCTTTTGAAGACTATCTATAAATACCCACTGGAAGCATTATTGAAGACAACAATTTTACAGAAGTCAAGAATCCATATACTTTCAATTTCTCTGACGTTGTCTTCCAAGAAAACTTTAGCTAGATATTTCTCATTGAATATTTCCTTCTAGTTATTGTTTAGGCAAACACTAAGTGTTTCATTTCAGATTATTTAGAACTCAGTCAGTTTGTCTCACGAGTTTGATTGTTTCTCAATCATTCTCCACAAACACCGGTCTTTTGTTGTACACTGATCCATTAGAGATCAAATAGATTTTTAATAAAATTAGTGCACTTCAAAAATCCAAGTCTGACCAACTTGGTAGTGGACGTAGCAGTTTATCTGTGAACCACTTTAACTGATTTGTCAGCCGTCTCTTATACTCTTGCAAACTGACTCAACACTTAAGAAGTTTTTCAACTAATTAAGTGTCAATCAGTTAACAACAATTGCCTGCTTAATTGTTCAGTTAGTTTGTATTTCAATTTCTTTTCATATTCAGTGATCAAACATTAAAAGTAAACTTCTTTTGAAAACAGTTGTGTCAGCCAGCTGACCAACACTCATCAGCTTAAGGATTTTTCAAAGTATCAGCCAGCTGACCAACACCTCAGCTGACTGACAAAATCAAGTTTTCCGCTGCCAATCCTTTAAGCTTCACAAATCAATCCTCAAAGTTTTTAAAGGCTATTCACCCCCCCCTCTAGCCTTAACTGTTGCCATCTGGACTTACAAAGGTCTACAGTGCCAAAAAGGAGCAGCTGACATGAGCATAGTCACAGAAGTCTGGGAGAGGCATGCTAAATGGTTGTTGAGGAAAATCTTCATGCAAGAGGAATCCTCGAAATCAACCAAACAACTTTCGAAAGATAGGAAGAGTAATTTCAAGTTGTTAAGAGAGAAAGTTGATCTAGTGCTAAGAATTCTCCTAAGTAACATTATGGGAGGAATGGATTTTGTATCAGAGTCTATCATAGTGTTTTGGGGAAGTTTGCGAGTGATAGAGAAGAGGGAAGGTATGTCTCTATAAATACTCGCTGAGGCAAGACAATGGACCGGTTAATGAAATAAATTCATTAAGAATGAAGAGTCCTTTCAACCACTCTCATTAAAAGTCATACAGGGAAGTGTGAGATATAGTCTTAATTTCTAGATATCCGGTAAAGTTTCTTCTTTGGAAAGCTAAAAGATTTTGAAAAGACAATATGACTTTCTTGAGAGTATAAAACGTCTTTTAATAGGATAAAACAGTTTTTCATATAGATTTGACAGAACATCTTTTTCAGAAAAATGTCTTGAGAAATACGTTTCCTTTTAAAGCCACTTTGTTTTTACTGAGATTCTGTGAGATTTGTCTTTTGCTTTAAGAGATAGTCAATTTCAAAAAGCTTAACCTCAACCTTTGTAGAAATTGCAAAGATACCCATATATGTTGCACTTTGTCTACTAAGGTGAAAACTCCTATAAGTCAGCACACATAACTAAACTTATGAAGTAGAGAGCAACAAGAATTTTCGACAAAGAAGATGGTTTGATGATGACACAGATAAAGCAGATCAAAGGAAACAAAATTTTATTTGACAAGAAAACATCAAACCAAATGAGTAATATATATCATCCTTTAATGGAAATGGAAAGAAAACAAGATGCAAGGTATGATAAGTAAATTACTCAAGCTTTATATTTACTGGGAAAGAATAAAGAAGAACAGAGCAAGCAAATATAAGGCTGTGCAGAGATGATATATTCATGATCATGATTAACAGGGAATCATAAGCGAAAATCAGTCATATATCATAGTCCAGAAAGAAGAAGATTTGACTGGATCAAGTGAATAGAGTCCTGTACGTTCAGTCTAGCAAAGCATTTTAGTGCTGTTGGAGAGATAATAAAATATTCTTGTTGATCTTGAGAGAATATGTATTCCTGAATGACAATCAAGAAGATCATTAGCAACATTTTATGAGTTTTAAACAGCTCCAGAAAAATCTAGATACAAGAACAAGAATTTCAAAAAAGATCCGTGAGATTGAAAAAGAAAGACTGGATCTTGAATCTCTCATTCTCCCTTGGTCTTTCGTGCAAAGAGAGAGTTTAAAGGAAAGAGCACAAGACAAGGGATGTACCTTTTTGCCAGTCATGATTGGATCGAGGTAGATGTTCTTCAGAAGATGCCTTTTTTAATATGAGATAATAAGTTTGTAGTAAATGTTGCCTAAAGAGTAGATTTCCTTTGCAACAACTTGTAAGATCTTTGATTCATATTTCTTAGATTCAAATAATTCTTTGAAATATAGGCCAAGTTCCCAGAAACTAAATATCATATAACAGAGGGATCAATCAACGTTTCATGATATAGAGTTTTTGACTCTTAACTTTTTTCAAGAGAATGGATAGGAATCATTTTAAGATTCTTTCACAGTACAGTTCCATAATACTTTAACTAAGAAAATTTTCTCTCGAGAAGGCGTTGGATTGATTTCAATCGTTAGCCTTATGTCAAGAGAATTTGAATCAGAAATTCTTTTAATTGATGCATCCATCGGAGTGTTGTACATATGAGGAATAGTTATTCATAGTGCCAATTGATATATATATATATATATATCTGTCATATGAATAATTTTCCCACAATCATCATGGTAATTTTCTATCTCATTAAATTTTTGAAACTAAAATAATTTTTCAACGATAAGTAAGTTTCAATTTTTTTTTATCTCAAATGAAATCCTTGTCAAAAGCTTTTATAGATTAAAACAAAAATTTTCTTTTGACATGCATTTGGGATGAGCATTCGAGGATCAAACTCTCAGGTGGTTAGTCCTGGCATATAGCTAGAAGAACTAGGCTCTGATACCAATTGTTGGTCCATAATTATGCTCAAATAGGCTAGAGGGGGGGTGAATAGCCTATGATGACATTTAAAAACTTTTCTTTTAAATACATTTAAAGCGTAGGTTTAATAGCATAGGCAGTTTTTTACGAGTTGGGCATGTCTACTGGTAGAGGCTAACGACAAACTTGCTCTAAGCAGAGATTTAAACTCTGTCGGTAAAATGCCAGTTAAATCAAAAGCTTGTTTGAAAGAGTTTAAGCAGTGGAAATAGAAAGGCTTAGATTTAGAGAAGTCTTAAGTGGTTGTACACGAATATATGATCAGAACAACAACACACTTAATACTTCTTCAAATGCAGATTCTAGGAGATCATTAGAGAATGACTTTTCTAAAGATAAATCAATTTATAAAAGCTCATAAAGAGGTAAAGACTGAAAGATGAATTATTTGAAAGAACATCTGAATTTATTTCAAGATAAATTACAGATTACATCAGCCTATATACTCTATGTAAAGTTTTTGTCCTTATCCTTTCAAGCCTTAATCTTTACTTAATTATTTGTAAACAAATTCTTAAGTAAAGAGGGCAATAGGAGACGAGAACGAGAGACTAATATGAGAAGAGAATTTTCAAGGTCATTTAGATAAAAATTATCTAAACGATTGAGTGCAGAGCACTCGGCTTTCCATAATGAGTGATTATTGCACAATCGACAGAATTTGTATAGGAATACAAATATGAAGATATGAATGCAATATCTACAGACAACTCTTCATTTTCTTTGGACATTATCTAACATCAATCTTCAGATCGATCCAAGAGCTTGATCTTTAGCAATAGGAATGGAGTCCTGAAGCTTTGGCTAAAGGGTGAGTTCTTCGAAGAAGGGTGAAGAACTCAAATCAAGAACTGGATTCTTGATCAAGACGTTGATCTCTGTCTTTTGAAGTTTCTGATCTATCTCTCTCTTCTTCTCCAAACTTTTCTTCATAGCAATCCACTGACGGTGTTTTGCTAAGGTCTGGATGAGTTCATTGCAGTCTTCTGTAGAGATCTGAGATGCGTTGGTGAAAATGATCTCGTTGAAGATCTCTTTGATTCTTTGAAATTCTTGTAGCAGAAATCTTTGTTTTCTGCATCTGCTCTATGTTTGGGGAAGAGAAAGGATTTCTTATATAGACTGGAGTCAAATGTGATCGTTGAGAGATGAAGATTTGATGTTTTTATCCGTTTAGAGATATAGTTGTTGAAGTCTATCGGATAGAGATTTGTTCACAAGATCTTTGACTGTTGGGTAAGGATTTTGTCCTGTGGATCTTGGAACTGTTGTTTGTCAGACTGTATTGATAAGTCTCTGAAAAGTAAGTCTGATGTCTGATGCACTGTCATGTAGTCTATCTCATGAAATGAATTCTTTTGACTTTATCAGACCACGTGAGTGAGAGAAAGTCTTGTAGCTTTAACTATGTCAGGCTTTATGAAGGTTAGACATATTTGTCTTTATTTGAGCTACTGTAGTCTTGACTCTCTGGAGCACGTGCAGAATCAGGTCTGCCGGTAATATGTTCGGGCCAGAGGCGTAAGTCTTCTGTTTTAAGAGAACTGATGTCTGCTGGTGTGAACAATCAACCTGTAGCATGTCTGCCGGTGGTGAGTCTTCAAGATGTTCTGTTCTGCTTATGACATGTCTGCCGGTGGCGAGTTTGCTGAAGACTTTTGACACTACCATAAATTTGCTGGTGCTAGTGCATATGAAGTGCTGATCTGTTTTAATCATCATGTAGGAAGGTAGGACTTGATCAGGTCGCACCTAATCTTAAGACATATGTGATGTCACACAAGTTGCAACGATAACTAGTGCGTAGACCTTTTAGCCACTCGTGATGACTCACTGTAATTGGAACAAGGAAATAAACATATATAGAATATGCAAGGTGATAAGTTAATTATCAAGAAGCATATTCTAATAAGAGGCTATAGACTATACTTACTAAAAATCCTTGTAAAAATATGCGATTAACAGAAAACTCATTACTATTATCGATGAAATCATCAGAAAGAGAAACGGGCTTGAATGAACATAAATGGTAAGGAAAATGATATCCTTACAACTAATTATACTACTTTCCTTACAACTAAGTTTCGAAGAAGCGCAAAGTTGTTTTAGACAAAGACATTTTTGCCCATGAAGACTTAGTTGTAAAGAAAGCTATAAATTAGCTGTAAGGCTAGCAATATTGTCGTTATGATTTGTCTCATAATTAAATTTAGAATATATTTAGTTTATTTTGTTATCCTTCATTTTCTTCCGTCAATCTCATCATTCATAGACCCACCACCACTACCACCTCGAATAACACCATTAGCCCAAAAATCAAAATTTGATTTTATCTTATTTCTTTGTCTAATTCCTTACTCTTTTGTTTAATGTCCTATTCCACCTAAATGATCACAACTATCATGCTTACAATCTCCCCCACCACCACCCCTAACCACCACCACCAGCACTATCACAAAGAAATGCGTTTCCCTTGCCTTGCTAAAACAACGAACTACTTTCTTTAAACGCTTCTCCTATAGATTCTAGTTTAATTTCTACATTAACAAAACACACATATTCGTCAACTAAGTTCTCTATTTTTCTGTATCTTTTTGACACTTATAGTACCTTTTTATTAACACGTTTCTCTTATCTTATTCACACGTAATTACTAAGCACGCTACAGATTTTCTTAATATCTTGATACTCAACAGCAAATGTATTATTATAATTACTTTTTTTTTTCATATACCTCTAATAATGTCTTTCCCAACCTATGATGTCTCACTTTCATATTTTTATTTTTATTTTTATTTTTCATATTTTTCTAGTTGTCCACTTTGTCCTCTCTCGTCCATGTGCATTAAAAATAGTGATGAAAAATCATGTACATAAGGATTATTTTAGTCATTAAGCGTGTGGCACAAAGTGAGATTTGATTATAATTTCATCATTTAGTTTGTCATTTGGTATTTCAAATATTTTTTCTAATTAAAAAAATAAATAATTATTTCAGTAATCCAAAATTAGTTATACTGTCTTATATTTAAATTTAAAGTTTAAAAATGCATTACTCCAAAAAATAAAATTTAAATTTTATTTAATTAATTTTGTATCATTCACTTTCTTCCGTCAACCCCATCATTCATATACTCACCACCACCACCACTTCAAATTTCACCATTAGTCTAAAAGTTAATTTTTGATTTGATTTTATTTTTTTTTCTAATTCCTAACTCCTTCCTTCAAAGTAACCCATTTGAAAAACCCATCAATTATACACACCACCACCACAACCTTAAATTTCACTTTTTACAAAGTCAAATTCAGTTTTTTTAAAAAATTAAAATTTCAAATTGAAACTGAAACCCATATGGATATTTGAAAATTTGATAATTTAGAAATCTTACAATGTTGTATTTCATCTAAACCACCATTGTCAACCCTACAATCATTTCCACCACCGCCCCTAACACCAGCATCCCTGCGGTCATCAACAGTACCGCCATCACCATCACCATCACCAAGAAACACATTCACCTCACCTTTCTCAAATTGAGACATATAATCTCTTTAACTTCTGATTAATCGGACTTCTTTCTTCGAACGTCTCTCATTTTTTAGTTTCTATCCACTTCGGTGTCAAAGTACTAAGTAAGGAGAAATCTAATTTATGATGAGACTACTTGAAAGAATGTCGATTGGTGACAGTCACTTTCAATCAAAGGAGAGTTGCGGTAAACAAAACAAAGTTGATAGTCATGGAAGGGGAATAGAGAGATTTTCACACGTAAGTACCTCGGGTTTTATGAAGAAGAGCAAGCAAGTTAAGACAAAAAAAAAGGTTAGAGGTTTGGAACCCAGTAATGGAGAGGACTAAAATATTTTGAACTCAGTTATTTGTGAGTGCTAACTGTGGTTTTGTTTGTAATATCTATAAGTTAGGACCAGTATGATAGTTTTTAAGGCCGCTTGTAGTAGTCTAAAAATTTAAATAAGTAAATTATAGATTTTAGCTTTCTTTTGTAACAAAACACACACATTAATCAATTGTTTCTTCATTTTCTTCATCTTATTGACATTATGACACATTTTCTTAACTCATTTCTCTTAGTGTATTCAATGGTAATAACTAAACACACTACGTAATTTCTCAATATCTCGATACTCACCAACAAATCTATTACTCCATCCGTCCCTAAATTATTATCCTCCTTTCCTTTTTCGTCCGTCCCAAAATAATTGTCCAGTTTGAAACTTACCTTTTTAGAACATCCCTTTTACCACTTTACCCTTACTTTTTCACTCTACTTTAATTATGAGCCACATACACATGAGCTTTAAAGGAAACTACACATTAAACCAATATAAATAATCAAGTCAATTGTTTTTTCTTAAACTGTGCGCCGGGTCAACCAGGACGATTATTTAGGGACGGAGGGAGTATTAAAGTAACAATTTTTCATATACATATATAATATCTTTACCGAACATATTTATGAAAGTAAAACCATATTATTTTTTAGTTTCAAATAAAGTTTTAGTCTCTCAAATGAGTTAGGGTATTTTTGTCATTTTAGAAAATATTGGACGCATTTTTAACGATAATGATTGGAGAGGGAAAATGAGAAAAAAATAAAAATACAAGACGAAATAAATACAATTCTAAACTGTAGGACCTAACTTTAAAATAGGTACAAGCCAAAGGATCGAATTATTAATTTACTTGTTTTGCCTTAATTAATGGTGAGTGATTTATTATATTTGGGGCTATTTTTATCCAAACATTATTTTTTGTCATGATAAATTTACTTGTTTTGTCATTAATTAAATAGTGGGGGGTTTATTTGGCGAATGGTTATTTTTTTCCATCTATTAATTTCTAAGAAACAACATTAGCTTTTATATGTACTGGTAAGGTTCACGTGCGTTCCACGTGGTGTTAATGATTTGCTAGTTTCTTCATATTCTGTTTACTTTTAAGTTTTAATTATTGGTTTTTTTTGTATTTTAATAATTACAATTTTTGAAACTTATAAATTATATTATTGTGCTTTTAGCTTTTTTAATACTTTATTTTCCGGTCATTTATAATATATACTTCTAGTCATTGTATAGCAACTTATCCTACAAATTTGTTTTTTTTATGTTGGTTATTTTCATTCTCTTTTTTTATTACCAAACACGAATTCATTCACTTTTCTGAGTGTGCGAATTGAAAATAATTCAAACTCACTATCTTAGATAAACACATTGTTATTGGAGATTTTGTTTATGTCGTTTCTGAAATTTATGACTCCCTATAGAAAATAATATATTATGTTAGAGAAATCAAACTTTCAACCCCAAAGTATATATATCTTTGGCTTAAATCGTAATTTGGTCACCCTACTTTTTCACTTTTTGCAATATGATCACTCTATAATTTTTTTTCTACTTCATCATTGTACTTGACCACATATAACAATTTAGTCACTCTGTCTCCTTTCTGTTAGTTATCTGGATGGAAATGATAAAAAAGACATCAATGCCCTCCACCCTTTCACACTCCATCCATCCCAACATCCAAACCAAAACCCTCTACCTCTCCACCCCTCAAAAGCCCCATCTCATCGTCATCTTCCCTGGCTCCAACCCATCTCTCCCTTCCATCCTTCTCAACTCCCACCTCGACTTCGTTCCCACCGAGCCCTCCAAGTGGACCCACCCTCCCTTCTCCGCCCACCTCGACACCCTCATCGACATCATCTTCGGTCGTGGCTCCCATGATGACAAATCTATCGCCATTCAATACCTAGAAGCCATCCATAACGATCCCAATTTCAAACCCCTTTGTACTATTCACGTCTCTTACATTCCTGAAGAAGAAATTGGTGGGTTTGATGAGATGGCTAAGTTTGTGGAGTCTAAGGAGTTCAATCAATTGAATGATAGGCTTATGTTGGATGAAGGGTAGACTTCTACTATCAATGAATATCAGGTTTTTTACGCTGATAGGTCTCTTTGGCATGTGGTGATTAAGGCAGTCGGTGAGCCGGGACACGGGTCGAGGTTGTTTGATAATAGCGCAATGGAGAATTTGATGAAAAATGTTGAGGTTATTGCCAAGTTTAGGGAGATTCAGCTTGATTTGGTTAAGGCTGGGTTGACTGCTAGTTCTAAAATTATAAAGCAAGAGAAGTGGAAGGAAGGAGCGAAGGAACGAAGGGAACAAATACACCGGTGTCTCGCTCAGCCGCCTCCAAAACCGCACCAATTTAACCATCTCCGGTGTCACAATCAATGCCAACGGACCTTCCATAATCATCTCCAACCTTAGATCCCTCCATTCCCTCACAATCTCCCACGCTGGCCTCACTGGGTCCCTCCCAAATTCGTTATCTGGGTCACCGCCGGAATTAATGGTGGCCTTTTCGGAGCTAATGTACCTCGATCTTAGCTCAAATCATGACAATCTCTGTTACAACCATTCTACTATATCAACAAAAGTGAAGTTAGGGATAGCTCCTTATGATAAAAATGGAATGCCCCTTTTGCACCCGCCTGCAAAAGACTCAGATGATAGTGGCGGGAGGCCCAGGGGCACTAGCGGTGGTGGAGGTGATGATGGGAGCTCCGGTGACGAGGTGTTGGATGATAGTAGTCGGGATGATGATGAGAAGAAACAAGAGAAATGGAGCAAATGAGTGAAGGAACGAAGGGTATTTTCGGGTTTCTCTAAAAATTTAAAACTTTCCGTCCAATTTTTTGGATGGAGTGATTAATTAATGTGTTATATGTCGCCAAGTACAATGATGAAATAGAAAAAAAAAATTGTAGAGTGATCATATTGCAAAAAGTGAAAAAGTAGGGTGACCAAATTGTGATTTAAGCCTATATATTTATACTAAAAATATGAAATTTCCTCAAAGTATATATAAAGCCCCACTTTACCACCCAACCTAAGTTTTGTATCATTTTCATATCTCATTTTATAATTCTTTTCTAGTTTTCCCCCTAGTCACGACGAATGTTACCAATCTGACGTTAATATGTGCCTATGATATTTCACGTGTAGGGTATTTTAGTCATTTTTTGCAATGCTTTCTCTGCTTTTATTACCCAAAGAGAAACTTCATTTTCTTCTTCTCCGACAACGTTTTCTTTGTTTCTTCTCCGGCAATGACCTCGTATGTAAATTTTAAGTGAGATAAAACTCAAAAGTGTATTAATGTTTTATTCAAATTATTATATAGAAAAATAAATAAAAATAGAGCGGAATCATATCAGAGATATTGAACTCAAGATCAGATAATCACACTTAGGTGTCAAGGCCGCCACGAATAAGAATCCACTAAAAAATTAAAGATGTACAACATAACACACAAGCATACACCAAGAATTTCTTTTTTTCTCCCTCGTACAACATAATAGAATCTGACTTTACTTCCCCCCCCCCCCTCATTTTCCACCCTGCCACTAACGAACGTTATAAAATTCACGTTAAATAGCAC
Source organism: Codonopsis lanceolata (assembly GCA_013146195.2). Taxonomy (NCBI): domain Eukaryota; kingdom Viridiplantae; phylum Streptophyta; class Magnoliopsida; order Asterales; family Campanulaceae; genus Codonopsis; species Codonopsis lanceolata. The sequence continues at coordinate 109,903,532 of CM028383.1, read as the reverse complement.
GTGGTCTTCCACGTACGGGGCGAAAATGTCATTTCTCTTATCTGATTAAGGAGTAAATGTATTAAAAGTACAAACTCTAATCTCACACCCTCTCATTATCTCTTCTCCCGGTGTAAGTTCCCATCTCTGGGTCCACCGTAATAGCCGCAATCTTCAGCTAGCCCCACCGTAGCCACCGCCATCTCTAGGTGTAAGTTCTCATATCCGGCCTAAACCCTTCCCACTCTGGTCACGCCAATCATAATTCTAACGTCGTCCTCATTCGATTCTAGCCAAGCTTCATCTCCGATCTCCCTCATTCTCTCCCCTACAAAAGTCGTGCTTAAAGTAGAAATCAAAGGCTATAGAGTATACGTACTAAAAATCCTTGAAAAAACATGCAATTGACAGAAAACCCATAAACCTTATTGACGAGTTCATCAAAAAGAGAGAGATGGGCTTGAATGAAGATAAATAGTTGTGGGTTTTATTGAAATACTCAATTTTACGGGAGAAAATTGGGCATACGACCGATATGTATATGGTTTAAAAAAAAGTATCAAAATTGAGAAAAATGTTGAAGAAGCTATGACTTTAGATGATTTTGACATCATAGAAGTTGCCATGATGGTTAGGTTGGTTTATTTAAAGAATTAGGAGAGATAAAGTAAAGGTAAAGTCATGTAAGAGGATGAAGGGGGATGAGAAATTGATTGATTTTGGTGGTGGATGGGTTTCACCAGAGAAGGTGGGTACATGTAACTATGGGTAAGAGTTTTTTTTTTTTTCATATCTTTTGTTTACTATCAATATAAGAAAATTGACAACAAAATGGAAAAATGCATATCTATCATCTAGGTTAAGAGAGAAATTTAAGAGAAAATTTGGAGGGAGTGGACAAAACCAAGATCGAGTTATGGGTTAATTTTTGTTGTGGAAAGTGAAGATCGGAAAAAATGGTTGGTCTTTTCTCTAGATTTTCTTTCAGTAGGAAAAAATGGAATTGTGAACCCCACTCCATTTTAACATTTGAATTTTAAGCACCTCAAAGTTTACATCGAATTCCTAATATTTCCCTCGAGTTAATATCATGGAAGACCACGTGTTATTTAATGTGACTTTTCTAACTGTTGTCATGGCTGTTGATTCTTATGTTAAATTTATATCTGATCAGTACATTACATTAGTTTTATACTTCAGTGGCTAATCGGGCTGCGTATCGATTAGTGTGGCAACTGTGTATAGAACTTTGCCTTGTATAGTTTTTGTAGGACTTTTTCAGCGGAAGACCCCTTCTCGGCTTCACTTAGGAAGACCGCTCAAAGCTTAAGATCGGTAGACCTCGTGTCGGTGACCGCTTCTACGTGTCCCCTCCAACAGAAAGCTAGCTGGATTAATTCAAATTTATTTCCATATATTATTTGAATTAATCCAAGTCATTCCCTGACATGTCAAGCCGCCGAAAGCAACTTTCCGAAAAGTAGGAAGACCTTTTCGTCTGAGCGCAAAAGCAGGCATCCCCTACTTTACGCTTCATCTCTCGATCGACATCAAATCGCCCACCTTTTGAATATCTCGAGATATGATTATCGCTCTAGATATCGTGAAGACGAAAATCCTTGATCGACCCCATGCATTTAATGCATTTTTGAATAGAGCTGTTGAAGTCTTCGTCCTTCCAACGGATTCTTTTGAAGTGCACTGCTATTAATATCGCCATTGAAGACTGGAACAACAGACAAGCATGCAGAATCAATCGAACACTTAAAGAATTGCTCGAATCTACACAACTCCAAGTCTTTCACCAAGCATTCAATAGATCCTCAACAGATCTAGAAATCCTCGTCAACAACAAGAAGTCGCTCTTCAACATTTATTGCATTATTCTTCTTGTTGTTAACTTCCATTAACTATACTTCTGCACGAATTAAATATCTTGTATTTACAGATATTTAATTCCCTAGACCCAAACACAAGTCAATATTTTGTACATGATCCATTAGGGATATTCTTTGTAATTGATCTAAGTGGAAAACATAGTGCACAATTTAAATCCAAGGTTGACTGCCTTGGTGGTGGACGTAGCACTCATTATAGTGTGAACCATCCCAAAATACTTGTGTTATTTCCTACTGTCTGTCTATTCATTTGAACTGCTTAGTTTCATTGTTTATATTATCCATTTCAGCCAGAACTTAAGTAATCTGTAAAAGGTCTACCGTAGTCCTTATCGGCGGACACTGAACAATTTTCTTGAAGGTCTTCCGCTACTTGATTCTTTTCATAGATTTCAAGTAACTTTCAAGGAACTTACTTAAAAGTTTTTAAAGTGTTAATAAGCTATTCAACCCCCCTCCCTTCTAGCTTATTATTGTGCTCATTGGGACCTACAATGGCTAGGGTGGAAAATATGAAATAAAATAAAATAAAATAACGTCAGATATCATTATGAGACAAACCTTACGTTTATGTGATTTGGTGGATACTTTGGGGGGAGGGATTGTATAAGGAAAATATTATCCTTACAAGACTTAGTAGTTGTAAGGAAAGTTATAAAATTAGTTGTAAGGCTAGCAATGTTGTAATTGTAATTTATATCATATTTAAATTTAAAGTTAAAAAAATACATTACTCTCAAAAAATGAAATTTAAAAGTTATTTAATTTATTTTGTTACCATTCATTTTCTTCTATCAACCTCATCTCTCATAGACCCACCATGCACCATTATCACCACTACCACCTCAAATAACATCATTAACCCAAAAATCAAAATTTTTTATTTTTATTTTATTTCTTCGTCTAATTTCTTACTCCTTCGTTCAAATTAACACATATGCAAAACTCATCATTTATAGACCCACCACCACCAGAACCTTAAATTTTACTATTTACAAACCTAAATTCAATTTTTTGAATTTTTAAATTTGATGATTGAAACTCAAACTCATATGAAGATTTGAAAATTGATGATTTAGAAATCTAACAATATTGTATTCCATATCTAAACCACCACTGTCATGGTTACAATCGCCCCCACCACTACCCCTAACCACCACCACCAGCATCCCTGCAACTACCATCACCGGTATCACCACCACCAAGAAATACGTTCAGCTTGTCTTGCTAAAATGGAAAATTAAAATGTATTTAGCTTCCATTAAATCGAACTGATTTCTTCAAACGTATCTCCTATAGATTCTAGTGTTCTTCTCTAACAAAACGTAAATATTTGTCAACTAAGTTCTCCATTTTTAAAAATCTTTTTGACATTATATCACCTTGGCTAAACGCATTTTCTTAGATTATTCACAAGTAATTATTAAACATGCAACATAAGTGCATAATATCTTAATACTCACCAACAAATGTATTATTATAGTTACATTTTTTTTCATATACCTCTAATAATGTCTTTCCCAACCTATGATGTCTCACTTTCATATATAATTTGTATATTTGTCCGACTTTGTCATCTCTCGTTCATGGGTGTTAAAAACAGTAATGAAAAATCATACATATTAGGATTGTTTTGGTCATATTTTACTTGTGACGCAGAGTGAAATTTGATTATATTTTCATAATTTAGTTTTCTATTTGTTATTCAAAATATATTTTAATTAAAATAATAAATAATCTATATTGTAATACAGCTTGGGAAACACGCTCGCAATTGACTTGGGATAAAGAGCGGCTGAGATCGATTCCTTTACTGAGATCCTGCGGTCCCAATTTCATCTAGATTTCACATGTGTGAAGGGCAGTTAGAACTCTTCTCCAACTCCCCCCACTTCTCCCTGCGTGTCAATTTTCAATCCTTTGGTTTCTCTTTCTCTCTCTCAAACCCGTCTCCTGCACGTCTATTTTTTCCCTCTTCGCAACCCCTTTCTCCTCTACTCATGGCATGCACTAACACCTTCGGGCTTCTATTCAAGGTAATCCACGAAGCTTCCATTCAATCCTCTTTAGTTTAACGATGAAGCCGGTGACGAAGAAATGGGTTTAACAGCCCGGTAGAAACAGTATCGCCCTCTCCGTCTTCGATGTCGTCTAACAACTCTTTCTCCAGTTGATGTAGCCGATTCATCATTTTTTTCTCCGATTCATGCCCCACCAGTTCCGTTTTCGCCCCCAAATTGGCCAACGGGAGAGCGAAAAAATTATGACGGTCGTTAAAATTGCCGTTACCGAGAGAAAAATTATGCTGACAGAACTGCTGAAGAACGGGAAGCCCGTAACGAGTTAATTGAAGACCTCCGACGAAATCATAGAGGAGGAGAAATCCATGGGGGAGGGAGGCGATATCGGAGACGTATGCTGGTACGGCCTCGACTTCATGTTCCGGAGATACGCCACCGTTGTTAGGCGAGTTCATGAAGCCGCTGCATGCTTTAGGTGTGAAGAAAAAAATGGGACCAAGAGATGAATTTGGCTAACCTTCAATAATCTTAACAATTTACATTGCTTACTGGTGATATTTGTTTAATGTACACAGTTTCTACTAATGTATGTTTAGGTATTTGTCAAGAAAAATTCATTCAAAAGTTTCTAGCCCCACTGTTTGGATAGGCTGATAGGCATATTTAGCCAAGTCCAGCCATTAAAATTAGTTTAAGTTTGGACAAATTGTTGTACCTTTTTTCGTACATTTTTTTTTACCGCAAAAATTGATGCAACGTAATACCTTTGAGTGATTGAAACGTGTCTCAGGCTCATTAAGCTATCAGTGTCTTTTCACCCCCAAAAGTAACTTTTTTTTTCGATTAAAAAGAACATAGATTGAAAACTAAGAAAAATTTGGGTTAAATTAGAAGGACGGCCACATTGATTTTATAAAGCTCACTGATCGATGTTTTATTTTATCTATTTCCTTGCAAGTGTACAAGACTATTATAGAATAGACTCGAAAGCAAGGGTCGAACCCACAGAGACAAGTGATCACGAACAGTGCGATTATAGATAGCAAATTATTAACCAAAGGGGGGTTTTTATTGTTTAATTCTTCTCTAATCTACTAGTTATAGATGTTTAACTAATTAGACAGTAATAACAGATATGAAGATCTTATGGTGAGTGAAAATATAGGATTCTGGGTTTCACTTATATCTCATTTATGTTCAATTCATAATAATGTCATTCAATGTCTTGGGTTCATTCACTAAAAATAGATATAGTCTGTTGAACAATTGGTTCAGCCTCCATCCCCGCAAAATTCATCCATTCCATATCCTATGCACAGGAACTGTCAATCTAGCTGTCACCTAGATTTATGATCTATCTGTCACCTAGATCATGTAAGAACCTCGGTCCTAACTTATCACTCGTGCTTCGATAGGTCCAATTTATTGTGTTGGTGAGCCGATTGTATGACATATGCACTTGGTCATGCAGTTATCCGCACCTCTAAGCCTTTATTATTTGCGATTACATTCATTTGTTCAAAGCAAAATAATATAGGGGTTGATAAACAACACAATCAACAAGCATTGAATAGACATATATATACGAATCAAAACATAAATTTGATACAAGTTACCTCCCACCTCCTAGATTAGGGATGATTTAGTTCATCATAGACGATGAACAGTTCATGAAGATGATAGGAGACATGATTTGATCTTCAATACTTGAAATTACAAAACCTAACTATGTTATACAATCTAAAACTACCTAAAATCTATGTAAAGAGCTTCACCGTCCTCCTTATGCTTAGGCTCGGCATCGACTTCTATATATACTCGGGAGTTGTGATTGGATCGAATGATGTGAAAATCCGAAAAGGTCGCATTTCGCCTACCTTGCGGTTGCAGGTGCTGGATACTTGCGTCAAGGTCTCTAGTATGGGTGGCTTTTGATTCTTTGATTCTTGACAGGGGCCTATCGCCTACCTTGCGGTCGCAGTCGAGGCACCTTGCGTCCGCAAGGTGTCCGATTGTGCGCCTTCTTTCTTTCTTTAATTTTCTCTTTGCCCTTTCTTGTAATTTGCACTTAAAACCCCGGAGTTTTCGCGTATTTTCACAATAACTCGAAACTTACAAAACTCACCGAAAACATATATTAGTACTCAAAAGACTCGTGAAATAGCATAATTTAAGTCATAGAAGTATATAAAATCGACGTATAAAATACATCGATCAAATACCCCTAAACTTGAACTTTGCTCGTCCACGAGTAAACAAATAAACTTATAAATACAAAAGCATATAAATAACAAAAATTAAAATCTTTTTGTGAGGGTGACACTATTTACACTCCTCTATAAACCCACAAACTCAAGGAGACTCTTTCGAGTGACTCGACTATGCAGATAAATACAAAACGATAAATACAAAAAGCGAATAAAATTACATATAAAATAAAACATAAAATCTTTTTGGCTTCATCTCAAGTTATAAGTGTATGGCATGCATGTAATCTCAGTTTGGTGCTCACCACATATATGCAGGCTTAGTCATATAAAACCAACTAGTCTTTTCTTAATACTGCTACTACTTTTAATTTCTCCGTGTGTGTGTGATCACCAGTCTTAAAGAATATCTTAACTAAAACAGTTTTATTGAGCTAAACACCACATTCATATGAAAATCACAGTTTAATAGAAAATCATGCATTAAGAAGTATGAGATCTACCATCCAAACCCGGTCAGTTACAGACAGAAAAGGTCCCAAGGATTCAAAAGATTCATACATCCATCCCATGCACTTCTATGTATGACATACAATGCTCTCCTATCCCAATGACTTGTAATAGCTAAGATTATGCTAACACAGTGAGCTTTAAGCTTGTAATGTTACTCACTTGACAATAAAGACAACATAAGCATTGGCAAGAAGATCATTAGGACTTTATAAGCTTGTAATGTAAGGCCAAGGTGTTGGGGGATTTGATGGAAAGGGATTGGAATTCAAAGTGAGAGAGTAAGACTACCCTTTATCCCTCATACTTCAAAGCAAAGGAAGTTTTCCCTATTTAGGCTAGGACACGCAAAGACCACAAGTGGAGGGGTGCTTTGTGTTACTTTTCACTTTTTCTTTCCCCCCCCCCAAACTTGTTTTGGGCAGTATATTCTTCTAAAAATATCACCATTCTAATCAGCAGAATTTTTCTAACATATTTTCTCTTGAAAGCTATGCTTTCATTTGAATATTTTGTTTATCCTCTTCTTCCTCCGTTTCATTTTTCGTCGACACATGATTTTTTTTCCTTTTTTTTTTTTTTTTTGAACGGAAGAAGCCTTCTGAAAAATAGCCTAACTGAAAAGAAGTGGTCCTCCTAGAATCAATTTCCACCCAATCCTACTCTCTCAAAGGGTAGGCTAAAAGTGTATAGGCTTTTAGGGTTAAGTTAATGTGGGTAATAGAAACGATGGCGAATGGGGGTTTAAATAGTGTGCTTAGCACACTCCATTCTTTTTCATTAGGCTCAAAGGGGACACTAGGGATATATTTAGTATAGGTCAGGGAATGTTTAGGCTCTAACGATCCAAAGATTGCCTAAGTCATTTCTTAATGCCAAATGCTCACATAGTATTTAAAGCAAGTAAGACAACACAAAATATCATATCAACTATGGGAATTGGGGTTGAGTGTTTAGCATCACTGGATTTCACATAAGCATTCGCTAAAACAGATGGTAAGGACAATTGAGACTAACATGCAAACACGGTTCGAAAGTGTGCTTGAGATATATAAATGAGAAAAATCCAAGGGATCTAACTAACATGCAATTGACCCTAAGTTACAATTTAATGCAACAATCATGTTCGAATGGCTATGCATCATATTCTTGTGCATATCTTGTTGAAGTGAAATAGGTGTTATAAACTTTATAAAACTATTCTAATCAATCCATAGTTATGACTGGTGTGAGTGCATGAAGAATTTGGAGAAAAGTAAAAGTTTCGCAAAATTAAGCAAATTCGAGGGATCTACTGGACTAACTATGCGGTTCATTGCACTAATCTCCTCATGGACTACGACTAGCATTACACACCTAAACTCGAGGATGAATATTTTGAATTTAAATTTTTTTTAAATATATTTTTTAAGAAATTGGGAGATGATGACGATGACACAATTGTTAGGACCCTAAAGGTCCTTCCTATTATAGTATTCTGGTCATGCCAACAACTTCGAAAATTAGAAAAAAAATTAAAAACAGGATAAATAGGGTGAAGAGTTAAATGGTCATCATATAAAGAAATTTTCTTACACCCTAAAAACATAGCCCAACTCCATTCCTCGTTAGGCTAGGACCTGCTAAGACTTAAAGTTTTAAATCCCCCCAAAGCTTAAGTTCTATTTTGTCCTCAAAATAGAGGAACATATGAGAGGATTGATGGGGTAGGACAAATATCAAAAGGATATAGCGGGTCCACCTAACGAACGAGGACGGAATCTTGGCCTCGACTCAAGGTGAGTCGTGGAGATAACGAATGAGGAGCGAAACTGAGGATCGTGCTTCGGGTGGCCCATAATAATTTGAGACATTATGTCCACGGTGTTAACCTGCACTAAAAAAATTTCTGGTCAAGACGCATTGAAAGCAATCTTGACTCACCATATCGGTTTGGAGGGCGGCTTCCTCCAACTGTTGGAGATCCCCAACGGCGGGTCCTCTTCCTCTTGGTTCCTCCTCTTGAGGAACCCTCACTCTCATTCTTGGTGATGTTCAAACAAAATGGCCTAGTAATGACCGGACCGACCTTGACCTCTCGCGTGTTTGGGCATTCTCACCCCCACACAAGTCGAATCAAATGCGGGAGCGAACCCCACATTCGTCCTACCTCTAATAAGGGTCTTGATTTGGCCGTTGATCAAGCGGCCAGCATCAATAGACCCACCGATCATAATGGTGTAGGTCAAGGCGCCCTCTCCCAATTCACAGTGTTTTGGTGACTCGAGGGCATGAGACGTCCCATAAAAAATTTATACCAGGCTTGGCCGTGTCTTGGAAGAAGGACTCTCTCATGGTGCGTGGTCCATAAGGTGGTTGGCGGTATAGGACCACTCCACACGGGGAGAGCAATGGTAGCATTCACCACCTCGGCAGGGATCACGGGGGTGGAGGTGTGTGCTATAGTCATCGGCACCAGCCGAAAGTTGGAGGTGCAAAATACATGTGTGTTTTTGGACGAAAAATTGGCCGGTATGTTCCTAACATTAACGGTGTCTAGCACACGCCATCCATGCCAATGTTGCCATTGGCGTAGAATTCTCGGACAATGGGGACTACGGCGTCCTAGGCGGAGAATCTGCAGCCCCCCACCTCGAGCCATCGAGCAGGGGCGGATACCAAAGTCTTGACCTTGAATCCTTTCGGGCACCAAGGACTTGGAGAGTTTGTTGGTGTACCTGATGCTTCGTAGGACAGCGGGTGATGTCAAAATTTTGCTCTTCCTCTGGTAGGGCGGGAGGATGAAGAGCCGTATTTCTACGCTTTCTAAACATTTTGTTTGATAAAATTTTAAAAACTAAAAGTTTAACAATTAAAATTGTGTTTTAAAATTTAAAAAAAAAATTTAATCTAAAGCATGCAAAAATATATCTACGTTAAAAATATCTAACACCCTAGCATGCAAATATTTTACGTATGAATTTAAATAGGGTGTTAGGGTTACTTGTTTTGGCCTTAATCAGTGAATGCGGTAGGGTGAGCTTGATCTTTTGCGCAACAATGGTGGTTCCTTCTCTCTTCTTCAAAATCTTCATTGTGGGATGTAATGGTGGATGAGTGGATGAGGGAGATGAAGAGTTTGAGGAGAGAGAGAGGATTATCTTGGAGATAGTGCCGAGATAATGGAAGATGCCGAGAATTTGAAGAGATTTGAAGCTAGCTCTTTGTTGCTTGGAAGAGAGTGAAGTTTGTGTGGTTTTACGAAATGAAAACCCGGCGGCCTTAAATAAGGGGACCTTGCGGTCGCAAGTCGCCACACCTGCGTCATAGGTGGACGATCAACTTGGTTTACGATTCATTTGATTCCCCATGTTGTACTTGCCGCGAGATTCGCATTTCTTGGGGACCTTGCGGTCGCGAGTCCTCACACCTGCGTCCATGAGGTGGGCGAACTTCCACTCTTGTTTTCTTTTCGCTTTTCAACGGTTTGCGGTTTAGCCTTCCGTTAACTTCCGTTATGTCTTGGATATTTCTGTATGAAAATCTAAACAAAATTCTAAACTAAAAATTATTAGTAACATATAAATACAACACTAAGATGTTTTCTCCCCAAACTTAAATTTTGGCATATTTAATTAAAAATTAAATGTCCAAAAATAAAATTTAACGAGAAAACATATTTAAACTAACTAAATAACAAATAACTTTCAAAATAGTGGGTTGCCTCCCACTTAGCGCCTTTGTTTAACGTCTTTGGCTCGACCAATGCAAGCCTAATCTCTTGGTGGTTCATTGTCGGCCAAGCGGATTAATTCAATTGTTCGTTCAAGCGACATTGGCTCAAAATATGGCTTGAGTCGGTGTCCATTCACTTTAAACACTTCATTATTTTGGGGTTTTGTATATCCATGACCCATGAGGATAAATCGTCTATTCTAAAAGGACCGAGACCATTTGGATTTTAACTTTCACAGAATAACCTTAACCTAGAGTTAAACAATAATACTATACGGATGAAGCATTTTGTTAGCTAATCCCATGTCATGATACTTTTGGTCTTTTCTTTATAAGTCTTCGCATTCTCATACGAATTAAGTCTATGTTCTTCTAACTCATTTAAGCAAGCAGTCTTTCTTCTCCAAATGTCAAATCTAAATTTAATTCTTTAATTGCCCAATAGGCTTTATGCTCAATTTCAAGCGGTAAATGGCAAGCCTTGCCATATACCATTCTATATGGACTCATTCCTATGGGTGTCTTAAAAGCGATTCGGTATGCCCATAAAAGCATCCTTGAGTTTAGATTCCCAATCTTTACGATTAGGCCTAACAGTCTTTTCTATCTTGCTTTTATTTGCCTATTGCTTACTTCTACTTGTCCGGATGTTTGTGGATGATAAGGTGTAGCTAACTTGTGAGTTACACCATGCTTTCTAAGAACATTATTTAACAACTTATTGGTAAAATGAGTTCCTGGTCACTTATTATGGCCTTAGGGACTCCATATCTAACAAATAAATCTTCTACAAATTTGACTCTTTTGTTTTCCATCATTAGTCTTGGTTGCTCTTGCTTCTATCCATTTAGAAACATAATCATTGCTACTAGAATATATTCGCAATTATTGGACACGAGGAAGGGACCCATAAAATCAATACCCCCAACGTCAAAAATTTCAACTACTAAATTAACATGTAAGGGCATCTGCTTTCTTTCTATACCACACGTTCTTTGACATTTATCGCATGTTACGTAAAAGCAGTTCACAATCTCTAAAAAGCAGTAGGCAAT
>CM028383.1:109816679-109892048 GCA_013146195.2 Codonopsis lanceolata | reverse complement strand
GAATTTGGGTGTGGCCCAAACCCCTATGAGGTGGCACCAACCCCACTCTCAAGCAACATTTCATCACTCCATTTGCGTAAAATGCAATTCATCAAGCGGTGTACAACTCACGATGCCTGGGAGAAATCACAAAATTCAACGTGTCGGCTCCTTCCTATAAATAGCGTGTCCAAACCCTTCATTCCCATTTTAATTCATCAGGTAAAATTTCTACTGCGTCTGCATTGCAGTAGAGAAATAAAATAGCGATAGATCACCAGCCTCGAAACCACGCCCAAACCTCCGCCAAACACAAATCCAACATTGTTCCTTAGCCCCGACTAGTATCCACCCTTTTCCCGTCCAAAAATCATGGATAGAAGCGATTCTGCCCGATTTAAAAAGGCCAAAATGCCGATGGCAGCTTACTGCGCCCAAAATTTAGCCTTTTCGGCCAAACAAGCAACGAGAAAATAAGCAGTTACCCACGATCCACGAAAGTAACTTTCGAGCGATTCTGTTGCCCAAATTCACACAACACACAACTTCAACCCGGACAGACTGACCGAAAAAAAGAGCTCTCTCTCAGAGGCAGGCGAAAGCACACCCTACTACTGGTTTGTAAGCTTTTATTGTTAAAAGTCTTTTATTTCTATGTAATAGTATTATTTCAGTCCGGCCCAATGTAAATATATACAGGATTGTCTTTGCCCAGTTTATTAGAAAATAGTACTAAATGTAGCCGATTATTATGGCAAAATGTTTTTAGATAAGTTTGTATTTATTTACTTTATTTATTCAATAAAGTCTTTATTTGTAAATGTATTATTTCGATCGGTTCAATATCAAAAATATAAGCGATTATCTTTGCCGGATTTTATTAGAAATAATACTAAAAGAGCAAATTTATAATGAATATTTTTAAATGTGTGCAGATTATTGGAAAGAGGCATTCTTGAGTCAAAAATAAATAATGTGGCGAATGTATGCATTTTCACTTGTCAAAATAAGACCTTATTTATTTGCAAAGTAAATGTGACAATAATAGCCGAAAGCGTTCGAGACAGAAAGGCGAGTTGGGTGCCTAGCACCTTCCCAACTCGTAACTTAGCCTCCGAACCCGCTTTCTAAAATCTCGGTTTTCTTTTTTCGGTTTTCCTTTATTTTTGCCTTAAAATAAAGGTGGCGACTCTAAAACATTTTGGATCCAGTGGGGCCTCGCAACATCTTTCTTTGCACTTTCACGTTCTCCCCTAAACAAGGGAGAAGGGGAATGGAAAGGTGATGTATTCCTATGTCTGGTATCCCTAAACAAGGGATAACTTGGCGTGAAAACCCAAAGCACTCATAGTGATCCAAAATAGGCCATAAGGCTATTTTCATAAAATTCATAGTGGGGACGTCGCAATATTCTTTCTTGCACTTCTTTATTTTCCCTGAAAGGTAAAGGGGAGAATGGGAATGGAAGAGTAATGCATTCCCATATCCTGTTATCCACGAAATAAGGGATAACTTGACATGGAAAACCATAAGTTCCCATATTGGATACAAAATTCACTCAGGGCAACCGAGGCACATTCCAACGTGCTAATATAGACAACACTCCTCTCGCACTTTGGATTTCGTCTTCCCCTAAACAAGGGAGGGTGGAGCGAGAGCGATGGTGTCCCCGCATCGCGCGTCTGGCGCACCCCATGGCACTATCAAGGGGCGCGGGCGCGGAGCACATCCGGGAACCTCACAGTTGTACCAAAAAGAAAGGGAGAAATGAATTGTGGAGCTTGGTCATTTAACATCGGCGGCTATGACGATTTTAATTTTTTGTGGGTTCTTATTCATGGCGGCCTTCACACCTGAGTGCGATTCTCTGATCTTGAGTTCCATCTCTGATATGATTCCACACAATTTGATTTATTTTTCAATATAAAAATTTGAATAAATATTTATACACTCTTGAGTTTTATCTCACTTAAAATTGAAGTATGAGGTCATTGCTGTAGAAGAACCAGAGAAAGCGTTTCTAGAGAATAAGAAAATGAAGTTTCTCTTTGGGTAATAAAAGTTGAGAAAGTGCTGCCAAAAAATGACCAAAGTGCTCTACAAGTTAAATATCAAGTGCATCTTAACGTCATATTAGTAACCTTCGTAGTGGCTAAGGTATAACTAGACAAAAGTTATAAAAAGAGATATGAAAATGATACAAAACTTAGGTTGGGTGGTAAAGTGAGATTTTATAAATATTTTGGAGGAATTTTGTATTTTAGTGTGTAAGTATATACTTTGAGGTTGAGAGATTGATTTCTATAACACAATTTATTATTTTTTAAAGAGAGTCATAAATTCCAAAATAGATATAAGTGAAATCTCTAACAACAATGTGCTTATCTAAGATAGTAAGTTTGAATTGTTTTTAATTCACACCGATAAAAGTAAAGAATTCATGTTTGATATTAAAAAAAGAAATTTAAAAATAACCAATAAAAAACAAATGTATAGGATAAGTTGTTATACAATGACTAAAAGCACACATTATAAATGACTGAAAAATAAAATATTGAAAAACCTAAACACACAACAACACAATTTATAAGTCTCAAAAACTGTAAAGATTAAACTACAAGAAAAATATAATAATTAAAAGTAAAAAGAAAGTGAAGGAACAAACAAATCACTTTAAAAAAATCATTAACACCATGTGCAGCGCACGTGAACCTTACTAGTTCATTAAAAGCCCAAAAGCAATTGCTATATCTAATCTAATGTAATCTAATATAATATAATCTAACTAGTTATAAAAGTGTTGGTTGTCTTTTACAACTTAATGTATGGACAAACCTACCATTTAACTTAATAAATCACTCACCATTAATTAAGGCCAAAAGAGTAAATTTGTCATAAACTAATTAATTCAATGAATAATTAAATAATAGTTTGATCCCTTAACTTGTACCTATTTTAAATTTAGGTCCTACATTATTTAATTTAATTCATTTTGTCTTGTATTTTGATTTTCTTATGAATTTCCCCAACCTACCACGAGCGTTACAAATGTTGCCCAATATTTTCTGAAATGACAAAAAATACCCTTACTCGGTCGAGACACTAAAACTTTATTCGAAATTAACAAAATAATATGGTTTTACTTTCTTAAATATGTTCGGGAAAGACATTATAAGATTTATATGAAAAATTATATCTATAGTAATAGAATTGTCAGTTAGTATCGAGATATTAAGCAAATTTATAGCATGTTTAGTTATTACCCATGAATAAAATAAGAGAAATAAGTTAAGAAAATGTGTCATAATGTCAAGAAGATGAAAAAAATGGAGAATCATTTGATAAATTTGTGTCTTTTGTTAAGGAGAATACACATAAATTTATCATGCCAAACAATAATGATTAGAAAAAAATTGCCATAAATATTATAAATCACTTGCCATGAATTAAGGCCAAAAGAGTAAATTTGTCGTAAGCAAATTAATTTCATGAATAATTAAATAATAAATTGATCTCTTGACTTGTACCTATTTTAAAGATAGATCCTACATTTTTTAATTCTATTCATTTCGTCTTATATTTTGAATTTCTTATCGGTTTCCCCTTCCTACCATTATCGTTACAAATGTCACTCAATATTTTATAAAATGACAAAAACACTCGTACTCAGTCGAGTCAGTAAAACATTGTGAGATTTCCAAATCATTATATTTTCAAATATCCATATGAGTTTTGGTTTCAATTTGAATATTTGAAAATTCAAAAATTCAAAAAATTGAATTTGAGTTTGTAAAAAGCGAAATTCAAAGTTGTGTGATCATGTGTCTATAAATGATTTGTTTTTCAAATTAGTTATTTTGAAGAAAGCAGTAAATAATTAAAAAATGAATCAAATCAAATAAAAAATTAACTTTTGGGGGGAAAATGGAATTGTTGAAGTAGTTAGTCAGTAGAGGAAGTGCATCTATATCGATAGCCAGTTCTTTTAGTTTGATTCAGCACTTGTTAAAGTTACTAGATCATGTACCTTAAGTGCCATAAGTTCTAATCGTGATCCCGAAAGAAATGGGAGATCCGGTCTGAAGAAATCTTTGATAGCTTCACTTCGCATTTGTAGTCTTCAGTTAAGAATCTTCCTGGTATATTTTATCTACCCAGTGAAAACTTCTTTTCTTTAGACATCAATGCCACTTCTATTTCCAGAGATAGAAGAAATCCTAGGAAGAAGTGCATTCTAAGACCATTTCCTTATGAAATGCCTTCCATTCCTTTTTTATAGCTACCTATTGCTACTATAAGACTCAGTAAGAAGCTCCTCTTCCTTAAGAAGAATCATTAATGATGATGTGTCTATAAATGATGAGTTTTTCAAATTAGTTATTTTGAAGGAAGGAGTAAAGAATTAAAAAGGAATCAAATCAAATAACAAAATTAACTTTGGGGGGGGGGGAAATGGTTAATTTTGCCTCTGTACTTTGATTAATTGTTACATTTTGCCATTGTACTATGTTTCGAGCGAAATTGTCATTATACTTTTAAAGATATATGCAATTTTGTCACTATTCCTAATTGTCATCTAATTTTAGCGGTGGCTTAACGGAAGCTAAAAATATTTTATTTTTTCGTTTTAGCAAAGCAATCTGAACACGTTTTTTTGGTTGTGGTGACTGGCGGTGGCGGCGATTGCAGGGATGGTGGTGGTGGTGGTTAGGAGTGGTGTTTGGGGGTTATTGTAAGCATAACAATGGTAGTTTCGGTGGAATATGACATTGTTAGATTTCCAAATCATCAATTTTTCAAATTTAAAATAATATGAGAGACATACGTTCATAAATTTAGTTACAAACTCGTGCGTTAAATGCGTGTGTTCACAATTTAGTTTTAGAAGAAAAACTATGCGCGGCGGCCCAATCTTCCATGGGTACACACAAATTCTTTGATTAAGAATTCTAAAGGCGCGCACATAAACAACAATAATGATTATTTGAACCAAGTGCAGATGACCTATGTTTTCTGCAATTCACATCAGGATCGACTGGTGATGATAAAGGAGTGATGATAACTCATTGAGGGCTCATTCATAACGTGAAGTTAATGTGAAAGAGATACAAGAGCACATCAAGGACAGTATTAGTAAGTTGGCTTCCTCAGTATTACATCCTGGTTGTTGTGCAGTAATTAGGGTCCTGGAGGACACATTGGTTCTGAAGAATTGTCCAGCCCTAGATGATTCTTGAATTCTCTGAAAGCTGCATTTTTCAAAAGTCTTGTTAACAGCACTGCAAAATCAACTTATTAGAGTTGCTGCTTTTTTTCCAAGCTAGTAACACTGACCTTGTACTTGGTCAAGCTATCAAACATATAAGTAGATGTTTTGTTTATAGATAATGGTAATAATGGTCAAATTGTCAACTAATTTACCTTTCCCAACTATTTAGTTAAAGAATTCGGACCCATGAGATAGATTATGTAGGAGTACAAGAAGGCTATACAGACTATGCCTTGTATGTTTACCTGTACATGATTGAATTGATACTATGTGATTGACACAGAGATTGTATACAACCAATATATAACATAACATATATGTTAATATGTTAAAGCTACGAATACTATATTGAAATATAAAGCATTATTATGAACAGAAATGTAAGTTATAACTAATTGATAAATATTAAGATTTACTCTTGCATCATGCAAACTCATGTTGCAAATGATGCAATTGTGAGCAATATGTGTCAGTTGGAGTCAATTTTCTCTTGCTCTTTTTTTTTTTTTTTTTGGTTTATTCAGTTATGTGATTTATAAAAATTATTTTTAATCAACTTAATCAACATTAACAATAAAAATAATATTTTAATTTAAAATTAATATCAAACATTAAAATATAACATATTAAATGTAAATTATCATAAATAAAACAATGTGAATTCCAAAATAAACACAAACAAAAAAAAGTTCTTCAACAATCTAAAACTTGTTCGGTTTAGTAACTAATACACACACACACACACACACACACACACACACACACACACACACACACACACACACACACACACATATATATATATATATATATATATATATATATATATATATATATACACACACACACATACATATAACTAACATATATAATCATAATAATAATAATAAGTAATAAATCAAAAGTCATTCACTACACGATTAAGAGCTTTGTGAGTTGGGTTAGAAACAACATATGGACTAAGGCTCCATTTGTTTCACGGAAAATAATTTCCGGAAAACGTTTTCCTCATTTTTCGGTATTTGGTAACCTTAGGAAAATGTGGGCAACGTAAAAATAAATACTCACCACGTACTAAAGTTAGTGTCCACTATATCATATTATTATTTAAGGACGTCTCAAAAATTATTTATTTTATTTTTTAAAACAAATTTTCATATCAATTATCAAAAAAAATATTTGTGAGCTTGAAAAAAGATAAACCTTATTGATTTGACACCATTAATGCTAAATTGAGGGTTATTAAAAGAAAATTACTTAAATTTCAACACTATTTTATATTCAATATGTGCATTAGTATTAAAATATACTTTTTGTATTTATTCATATATTGTTTTCCGTAATATTTTCCGTGTATTTGTCAAACATCCTAAAATATTTTCCAACATATTTTCAAAAGATTTATCAAACAAGTGAAAATTAAATCTTTTCAATTTCTAGAAATCATTGATGATCAGTAGGTAAGAAACTTACAATTAATGTCAACATCAATTAGTAACCTCAACATGTCTCTCCAATTAGTTTTCTTCTCCGTGCTCTGTGCATTCTCTGTAAATGCAACATTTCTTCTCACATTCAATGAATGGAGCAGCAGGGATCTCAAATGATTAGCTAAAGATGTATGAACTGACTCGGGCTCGTCAATACCTACAAAATCAAATCACTTCTTTGTCAAAACAAATGCAAACATGTCTAACATGTCAGGATACATACAAAGAATAGTCATAATCAAACTTAATAAACCTTGATCTCCAAAGTCTGGAACAAGAGTGCTGATCTTATGGCATAGGATTCATCTGAATATATACTAAGATGTAACCTTGCCTTTTCTTTGGTTTTTCTAAGATTTCGTAGGAAAAGGTCCGTGCGTAAGCATTCAAGACTGACACTGGTAATTTTCTATATTATCCCCAAGGATCATACCACAAGAATAAAATAGCAAGTACTTGGATACAATAGAATAAAATTATAATTAAAAGCACATGAATACATCTAGGACAGAAAATAAAGTGTTGTATTTGTTAGAAGAATAAACCACTAGAATGTTGAATATTGCAGATTGTAACACCCCGCTCCTTGGTTAGCTCAGTTTGCGTGCCATGCTTGCACTTCTTCCTTTGTTGACTGCATGTTTGGTTTGTGAGAGGGTCTAGATGTGTATGAGCTTGTGAGAGGGTCTAGATGTGTATAAGAGACCACATTAAGACCAAAACACTATTAGGAAATGTCATATAGTTGTTGACTTGCTAAAGTCACAAGTCATGACTCGACGATAGTCGGAATGCGACGCGATTGAGAGTTTGTTCGCGTATTGTGTTCGTGACCTCGGTTTGATCCTAGACCTCTACATGAGGATTGATTAACATGTTTAGATATATTAGACTTCAAGTTGGAGGTGTTCCTTAAGTCTATCGATGATTTGGAAGCTTTGGAGATAACAATCGTCTCTATCGCGTTGCTCGGGGATTGAGTCGCGTAATCGTCTCTCCTTTGGAGTTCTTATTCCCCTAGTTGTTATTCAACTTTCTAGAAGTATTCAAGCTTCTACATTAGCCCTTAGACTTGCTTTAAAGTCTCCTTTCATTGCTCGTTCAATTGCTAGTTCATTCGTCGTTTCGGTTGCACGTTGTTGCACCTCTTCCCGGTTTTGCTCCGAGTTGTTTCGGGGGTTGTTTGTGAGTGTTCTATGGAAGTTCTAGGCCTACTTTGAATGGGGTTTGAACCTTGTTTGGTTTGGTTGAGTGTTTGGGATCATTTGGGGTTGAATTCTAAGCCTTTTTTGGTCTGGGAGGCTTGCGGCCGTAAGGGGAAAGGACCTTGCGGCCGCAAGTGTAAAATCCCGATATTTTATCTATTTTATTTTTTTAAAAAATAATAAATAAATAAATAAATAAATAAATTTAATAACACTTTTGACATATTTGACCAAATGGTATTTTATTGACTTTTGATGTTAATTTAAATAAAATAAAAATATCAATAATTTATTCTAATTGACCAAGTCAAATAATTATGCTAACTTTAAAATAATATAATATTAAAAGGAATGTGTAATTTTCGGTTGACAATTGGGTCTTACTAATTGTTGAGATTGTTAAAATAATATATTATATTAATTAGATGCATTGATAAACTTTGAAGACTTTACAAAACTTGGTAGGAAATATTTCTTGGACGTATAAAACAAAACAAAAGAGTTAGTTGTTCATTCCTTTTGGCGGACGTGTTGACGGGAGGAGGGAAAACAGATCGTTTTGGCTGCCACCTCCTGCTTTCCTTTCTTTGATTCATCTTGGCTAGTGATGAGTATTACAAGCTACCTACCCCTAGTAAGTTGCTGCATGAAGAGTTTGTCTACAGCTAAGCTTCGGCTTTGCGTCATCCCGATTTTTTCCGTAAGTCCTATAAATTGAGCTCGACCTCGATGTAATTTCCTTTGTAATTAATAACAACAAGCTGGCCGAGTTTATAATGATCCATATACTCCCTTAAATATATCCCGAGATTAATGTTACTATTTTCTTTAAGCCAAGAATAATTATTTTGATACCGTTAAATAGCGGGCTGTACCCAAGGTCTATCGTGGAAGGTTTTTAATTTACTTTTCTCAGCAAAGATAATCCTCTTGTAAGGTAAGGGAATTACTTGCTTATGTGTGTTCATAATACCATGTTATTATAATGTCCATGCTCGGAACCATGTGTTACATGCGTAATTTAGTCAGATATTTGATGTATGAATATTATGAACAATTTTTATTAGTTGAATCATGCTGCTAGAGAATACAATGAGTTTACTTTATAACTCATTGGAATTCTTTTGTGTATTAATTTTCCTTGTTAAGCACTAGTTGCGAACATGAAGTGCTCTTGTGAATAGTCTTCAATTGCGCAATTGAACATGTTTTTATGGGGAGAGTAGGGGTACCTCTGACTAGGTCACGGGGCGGAGAGCAGTGCTAGTTAGCAGCAGCACCCTACTCGGACCCGGAACCGAATTCACCACTTTGGCCGAGTGGGGAAAATACCATTGAATTATATGTTAAGTATCACGACGTGTCTGGGGTTGTAGGGACCTAGCCTCGTGATGACTTGTACCCGGGTTGTGAATAATTGATTGGTTTGATAAACCGAACAAGAGATTGATCAAGACATACAAGCTTCAGCAACAATAGTGGGGGTGACAAGGTTGGAAGTGATTTGATCGGAGATGTATCTCGATCCTGTATCCTAGCTACATGTGTTTAACTTTCAGCTCTTCTATATTATCTGTGAATAGTATCAGTGAATATGTCATTTATTAATCCGTGCATCATGGCATTATTTATGCTGCATACATGCATAACATGCATAAGTATAGTACACCTTACTGAGTTTCGACTCACCCTTTATTATTTGTTTTCCTTAGATTGCAGTCATGTCGGAGGGTGACTTGTATAGTTTTGATGATCCCCGGAGTACTAGTATGTGTTTCTTTTGGAGTAGCAATCCTAGAAGTTTGGGCGACTCTATGGTTTTTAATGTACAGGAAGACATGTAGTCTTCTATTTTGGTTTAACGCTCCGCATCCAGAAAAACTTTTATTAGGGTTTGTGGCCTATGTATATATAAGTTGGGTTGCTTATGTACTTCTATTTGTTTTCTTTTAAGCTTAGTAGGATTGTTCAAGGTTATTTACAAATAGATCACCAATGTGTTGAGTCCCACAAAGGGGCAGAATCGGGTCGTGACAGCAAGGTCATCAGAAATTGTCCAAGGTGTGTGCTGAGGAGCTTGCGCACGCAAGGCTTGGGGGACCTTGCGACCGCAAGGTGCCCCGACCCTGCTTTGCCCTGTTTTGTGATTTGACGAGAAATACCTATCCTACCCTCATCAACACCTTTCTAAACCCTTCCTAACCTCCCATACTTAGCCCTAATCATGTCCTAACATTAGTTGGAAGTTAATTAAGGTTAGATTAGCGAGTGATTACTCCTAATCTTTACTAATTGTACCAAGGAATTCCCTATTATGCCCTCTTGGTTTGTGGAAGTATATAAACCCAAACCCTTTGCAATTTTCAGAAATCCTCTCCATTTCTTCTCCTCCTTCATACATATTAGAGAGAGAGAGAGAGTTCTTGGGGGTTTTTTAGCCCTAGCTTCCTTCTTCCTTCGATCCACAAAGATCCAACCGTCGGATTTCCTTCAAACTTCGGAATCTTGAAGCCCTCGACGAGTAGAACAAGTTCACCGATCAGATTTTTGTTCTTTGGAGTTTTCATCCAAGCTAGGTAAGTTACTTTCTTTTGATTTTGGTTCATTGGCCCTAAGGAAAACAATCTATGTGCTATTTGTGGGCAATGGACACTTAATATGCTATGTATGCCCATTTTGGGGATTTTTGGGAGTATGAACTTATTAATAGCATGAATAAGATGATTTGAATGAGATTGTGTGTTGTAGGAAATGGGTTATGATTTATGTTGAGTTTTTACGAATTTTAGGGCTCGAGAATCAAGCCCGAATTATTTGAGAAAGTGTTATTAATTGAAGTGGGTGTAAATGTTGAGATTGATGAAATGGGTAAAGGATGAAACTTCGTATTTAGACTCAATGGAGTCACTATAGGTTCAATAATGTGTTAATGAACTCGAGTTGAAATCCTACGACATTTGGGTTTCATTTGACTATATAATTATGATGAATTTTGGATTTCTAGGCTTGGGAATCAAGCCCGAATGAATTTTGGGATTTTGTTGTATATATGAACGAAGTGTTTAATTGTGGGTTTATGAAACACATAAAGAATGAAATGTAGAACTAAGACTCAACGGAGTCGTTGTAAGATTAATAATATGATAATGAGCCTTGGGTTGAAACCCTACGATGTTTGGGTTTTGGTCGGATATGTTTGTACGCACCTGAGCATATTAAATTGTGTCCAATTGTGACACCCATGTTATGGATACTTATTGGGGATTATTTAGAGTGTGCTCGTAGAGCATGGAGCATTAGGGACCAACCGATGGTCTCGAGTACTATTTAATAATGATTATTGAATGAATTCACTCTAGGGAATTTGGTCGCTTGTACATGAAAATACTTGCGGGATTTGGACTACGGGGTAGTCTTGTCATTCATGAGATTGGTCTTGAGGGTGTTGATTATATACGACGGTTAGGACTATGGTTGAGTCCGGTACGCTTTTATGTATAGACTAAATACTAAGTTTTGATTTATGGTTGTTTTTAGACTAAAATAATAGTCTTAGGGTTAATCTTGAGTAGAGGACTATAGTAGGCCTCACATTGTGATTTATTGAGCTTATATGCTATTCTTGATTGGGTGATAACATGAGAATTATGTGTACTTCAATGTGTGGTTCTTGGACTAAACTTACAAGTTAGTTGAACAAGTTAAGTGTGTACAATTATGTGCATTGTTTATTGGGTTTTGTAGAGCATTATGACCTACTTGATTTGATGAGTCCACTCGGGATGGACTTGGTCTTTATTTGTTTATCCAAGTAAATATCTACTTGAGCGTCTTGATTTGAGTCCAGCTGGCGTCTTGGTCGTTATGTCGGCAATGGGACGATTCATAGCCTTTGGAAACATTCGCTATGAGTCACTACATTGGTTCTCTTTCTCCTCACTATTTGGTCAATAGTGGGATGTGGTCTCGTATTAGCGCCATCTAGCCTGATATCGAGCTTCCATTTCTCATCTTAGGTTGGATGAATGTAACGAGGTACTCATTAAAGAAAACTGATGAGTTGTGATCATTTGAGGATTGAACCCATATTATGATCAATTGAGGGTTGGACCCATGGTTTGAATATTGAGGGCTGGGTTCGGATTGTGGTTTTGTATGTTTACATATGAGCATTTATGTGAAAGATAATATGCTATGTGGATTATGTGAGGTTATGTGCTTTGATAACTAAGTACATGTTTATTGTTGGTATACTAGTATGATACCATGATTCTTATATATGCTTGTGCATTATGTCATGCCATGCCATGTTATGCCATACAGTTGCATTTAGTAGCTTACTGGGTCATTATGACTCATTCGTGTGTTTGTTTTCCTTAGTTTGTGCAGTGAGCTCGTTAGCACGCGTTGCGGTCGCGGATTAGTGATTTTTAGCAAGTGGTCTTCCGGGCATTAAACTTGGAGTTATTATTATTATTGTTATTATGTATTTGCGAGACACGAATGTAAAGTTATGTAGACTTTACTTGGGTAGATTATGTTAGTATTTTATTATCGTTTTGTTTTAGGAGTCGACTTGTTTGTCGAGCTGTTGTATTTATTTAGAAGTTATTTCGTCGTCTCCCCGAGCAAGGTTTTAGCTCGCGTATTCTAGTATTGTGTTATCGTAGTTTCTATCTTCGACAATTTTAGTCGTGAAACCTTGGTTTAGTTGTTAGTATTTAAATCTCTTATTCTTTTAGTTGATTCGTCCCTCCGGCATGTTATAGCCGTTGAGTGGTTGTTTATCAGGTTGGGTTCTTGTTGGTTCGCCGGCCTTTGGTTGCCGATGGTTTGTTGTCCGTGCGCAATGTTGCATCACGCGCGTCGTAGATTTGTCAAGAGATGGTTGTCTCTTAGCCTTGCGTTCCTTGGTCTAGGATTTAAGGCTTGGGTTCCACTTATGATTTGCTTCTGCAGATTTTAGTTTTTGTTGTTTCGTTTTGCCGTTATGGCCTTATATTCCTGTTTAGAGCTTGTTGGCTCAACTCTTGACTCGCACCATTATGCTTAGCAGGTGCTTGTCCGTCTTTTAGCTTGTCTTGACGGCACGACCTTGGGATTTCGCATTGGAGTCCGGGTCGGGTCGTTACACAGATAGTTGTCATCATCCTCATAAATGAAACTTAATCTCAACCTTTTCACAAAGACTCCATCGTCAATATAACTCGAAATACGCCGACACTATAGATCGATGTATACCACATAAACACTTTGCCTTCATCATGGTCCTTTTCCACGATTCAAGAAAAAAATGGGTACAAGAAAAGGCTCATACGCGCGCTGTTGATGTTTGCTTCAGTTGTACGTAGCAGTCTTGTAGCGGAACTCCCACTATAATTCCTCTCTATCTCTCTCTGGGACCAGCTATTTTGTTTCCCTCTTCTTCCCTTACTTAAAATCGGGCCATTATATTATGGTGAAATTTTCTCTCAGCTTGCTACATTTTGAAGTGAAATTTTCTTCACATGCCAAGACTGTTACCGTCTAATTTTGGTGAATCAGTAAACATGAAGAAATCACCACAAAAAATTGTTAACTAATCCATCCAATAACTTAACACCAAAATATTAAACTCAAACCATCCAATAACTTAACCACAAAATATTAACTGATCCATCATGGAAGATTATCATTGACTTATGGAAATATGTCCCCAAATTACATAAACCATATTCGTGCAGAATGTAACTCTATTAACCTGAAAGCCATGTAATAAGATAACAAAAACCCTTAAGTCTAAGAGAATAGGATTAAAGAAAAAACAACAAGTACATATTGTGAACCTATTTTGTTTACTGTATGATCAGACATGAAAAACATAATAAACTCGACAATGCAACTTATTATCTAATAGACGAACAATATCAACTAACCCAAACATCGATCTTCCTTTTTTACAAAACAAACTAACAATAATCCATGTAGCTAGCCTGATTTAGGAGCCTCTTCTCAAAATTAGCATGCGGACTGAGGACCTCTTCAGCACATCCAGTCATTTTTTTAAATTGCATTGTGTTGTTTTTGCTGATTTTAAACACACATATTCTGCTTGATAGGAGAAAGGAGATTCGCAGTTGATGAGAAAAATAGCAGTTAAAAAAAAGAGAAGCCAGACTGTGTAGTATTATCCAATCAGTTATCTTACCTCAGATTTGACTAACTGAGGGAACACCTTACTCATGGAAGCACCTGAAAGATCATCCACACTAGACAATGAAAACTGAGCTGGTGAAGCATTAGTCTCGACGTGGTTGAAATCATTGATCTGTGGAGAGAACTCGCCTATGACATTAGTGATGTTTTCATCAGGGTCATTACGAAGAACCGTTGTAGCTGAACAACATACTCAAGATTCCACAACACACATCTCTCATAGAAGGCCTATCCATGCAAAATTCGACCAAACATATCTTTGCTATTTCTCCGAACATACAAAGACAATCCAACTTTATTTTCCCCATAAGATTAGAGTCAATTATTTGATTCAACAGTTATTTCTTCTGCCATTTCATCGCCCATTCAGCTAAGTTGACCATTTCCATAGGTAGAGATGGATCTATCACAGGTATCGCACATAAAACTTCAAACAAAACCACTCCAATTGAGTACACATCTGATTGATCTGTTAGCTCTTGCAATTTCAAGTACTCAGGCTCAAAGTATCCAAAACTCCCTTTGACTGTTGTACTCAAATGGGTCAGATAAAGCTCAAGCAAGCCCAAAGTTAGCAACCTTTGCCATCAAATTCTCATCTACCAATATATTGGCAGACTTCACATCACGATGAATCACAATTTTGGAGTATCCAGTGTAAAAGTATATGGTTTGATTAGCTCTTTAACCAACAATTCAGGACTTTGACACAAACTGATGGCACTTCGTTATTTAATTTTTTTTCTCTCGTGAAGAAGACTACTCGGTATGCCCCTATGTATTCACATATCTGCTTAGTTTTTTTCTCCTTTATCAGTATGCCCCATGAGTTATTCCTGTCGGCTTACTGAGGTGTCTAAAATGGCCAATTCAGCTCTAACAAGATCAAATAAGCCATAACAGTGACGTTATCTATGGAAACAACTTGTTCAAATCAACACTTGAACATTAAATTAATTGGATGAATATTACATCCTTTTTTAATTTAACATTTATTTACCCTCACTTTACATTTCAATTTGTATGCAATGTCTCTCTTCTCACCACATTCACAGCTCATTACTAACATGAATAATTTCATAGACCCAAACTAACATGATCGGGGAGTATCTCTCACTCTCTCTCTCTCTCTCTCTCTCTCTTTGATTTTTTTTTCAATTGCACCATGCATCGATGCTGCTGTATAGCTTGTTCTCAATATTTTCACGATAATAAACTGTCTCCATTCATCATATTTAGCTTATTTAATGCACCACATAGGCAAATACTATTTCAATCACACAAGTGCCTTTTATAGTAATTAACATTTGTTTTCTAAGTTATGATCATGCTCAATTTTGTATAAAAGTTACTATGGTATGGATTCATGTATATCACAGCTCCATGCATGAATTAAAAAAACAACACGGAACAATCACAACAAAAGATCCAGCTGGATTTAAGCGGGCATAGGAGTTTCTCCTTCAAGCTCTGACATTACAATTAGCGGGTCTGTCAATTGAAGGGAAAGGCACTGACTTGGGAATTGGATTTTAAATGTGATTTTTATTCCTACATTTTGCTAATACAACTTCCTTAGTTATTTAAAGCTATCATATGACAATGTTCACAATTCTTTAATATGGTTTGGTCATATTTCTTTCAGTTACTATTCCTATGTCCGCTATGTTTCTTTACAATGATTTATTGACATTCATAACGCAGAACAAACAACACGACAATATGTTGACCAACTCAGCTATTCAAGTAAGACACCTCCAAATAAATCAAAAGTCCTTCGCAGCATGATTAAGAGCTTTGCAAGTTGGATTAGAAACAACATGTGGACCAACCCTCTCTTTCAAAATCTGAAAGCTGATAATGATTGACGACGAATTAAATGTTAAATTAATCAAAATTATAAAATATTTTTATTTTACTTTTAATATCTCCAAAATCCTAGATTATATATACACACTTCACCCACCCAATATTAAATATCTTCATTGTACTAAATGTGAGATAATACATTGCAGGATGTTCAAATTGGTATCATAATTTTCAACGAAGACATCAATCACTTCGTCAAAACTTTTCAAGCCAACAAAACATATCAAATCTCCAACGGTGATGTCAAAAAAATCAATCCAATGTTTCCGAATGTACATCCCGAGAAGGAAATCGTGCTAAAAAAATATTCAAACATCCAAGTTGCATCCCAAGCTATCACCGACAACATTAGTAATAATTTCAAGGACATCAAAGCCATTCAAGATCACCATCATTGGGATGATGGCATGGGTAATTAAATTGACTTCCACATAACAACTATTCACTTATAAACATGTTGTACAACAATATCTCATTGTTGTTTTATAATTACAGATTTTTGCGATATAGTCACCAAAGTGAAAGATTCCCGAACCATTGAGACCTCAAGAGTAGCATAGAAAGCTTTAAGAGAATTAACAGTAATAAACAACGAGTAAGAACAATACACAAAAAAACAACGAACTCATGAGCTTCTTATGTTATTTTCCAAAAAAATTGATAAAATGTTGCTTTATATATAAAAAAAGTAGAAACAAGTATGAAACTCATTCAATAAAGCGGTTATATTGACCTAACTTATAATAAAACAAAACCTTGTATATCATTACTTAATAATCATAGAGAAAAATATACAGGTACCAACCAATAATTATCAGTCTTTGGGAAGATTTAACGACAAATGAAGGCGGTGAATTGCAAGAAATCGTTACTCAATATCCAATCATTGTCATCACAAGAGTCACAACAACGAAATATCTAGGTAATAATTCAATAATAAAAATGTTAATGACCATCAAAACTCATTTCATAAATTATTATTCTTATTATTAATTTTGCTGGTGAACTACAATTGCAAACAACAGCTGCATCAATTCTACAAATAGCACCAAAAGGCACGAACATGGAGAATTTACACGAAAGGTATATTCAAAAAAAAATTACGAAATTACGAAATGAAAAATATAATTTTTTTAACTTTAAAAAAACATAGGCTCAACACAATCGACGATACATTAGAAATATCAAGAAAATCAATGATACAAAGGATCAAAGGCGCAATAGAAATGACGCTTCAAGAAATAATTCATAACACCCATAATTTATCAGAGGTAAATTGAATATGCAAATATTATTTCTTAAAATAAAATATATTTTACTTGATGCAACACTATCACAAACAAAAAAGATGTTTTTCTTTTGTATATTAAATTTATTTGATATAAAGAATATTAAACAATGTATTTATTTGACTCAATCTTAATATACAAAAAATTAATATTAAATGTGCAGAATAAATATTGTTGTGTGAAAGGAATAATTGATAGAGTAGAGAATAAGTCAACTATTTGGTACGACACATGTAAAAAATGTGCAACTTCCATTATGAAGAATGGAGGAACCCCAAAGTGTAACAAGTGTGATGAAGAAGACATTAAAATTGTGTAAAGGTAACAACCAAATTATTCTTCCAAACATTTTAATAATAATTTCTACAATGTTATTAACAAAAAATGTTCCATTATTGCCAGGTATAGAGTCACATTAAATGTGGTGGAAGGTGACCAAAGTGCAATTATAACACTGTTTGAAGAGGCCGCAACCATATTTGTGGGATGTTCAATCCAAGAATTTTTTTTTATTTTTTTTAAGGTTGGAGGGGACATAGACCGTACTCCAACCCTTAATTTTTTATTATTTTAATGCCTTTAAAGGCTACAATTATATATATGATGCCTTTGGTGTGGCTCGAACAAATGGTGCCTCTAGTTAGGCTTTTAACACCCGACCTCTTGGTTGAGAGTAGTGAAGTACCAGGGTGTCTCTGGTAGGGCTTGAACACTCAACCTTTCCGTTAAGATAAGTGAGAAGCTAAATGGGGCCTTTGGGTAAGGCTTGAACAACAACGGTGCCTCTGAAGAGGTTTGAACACCCGACCTCTCTATTGAGAGTTATAAAGTCCAGGGTGTCTCTTGTGAGACTTGAACACCCAACCTCTCCGTTAGGAGAAGTGAGTAGTACCAGTTGAGCTAGAGCTCGTTGGAGAACATGCTTTTAAATATTACCGAAGATTGAGCACGCAGGTTTCAACGGAAGTCCGATTCCTTATCACTCTAAACCATAAGACAAGAGTTGAGAATGGAAAACTCATAGTCGTAGCGGAAGCGATTAAAAAGATCAACGCTATAGAAGAGAGGAGCACCAACAATGCAAAACTAAAATCAACCAAGCGCGGACTACCAAAGAATTTAACACAAAGTGAAAAAATACAACAAATAAGAAGGACACAAAATAAGTTTGCGAGGTGAAGATTTCAAGAGACACATAAGCAATTGAAAAGATCAACCATATAGAAGAGAGGAGCACCAACAATGCAAAACCAAAAGCAACCAAGCGCGGACTACCAAAAAATTTAACACAAGGCGGAAAAGCATCAACACCTAATGAATGGAATGGAAAAATACAAAAACTAACTCAATAGAAAAAGGAGAGGGAAAAAATACAACAAAGCAGGAGGAGACCAAAAAAGTTTGCGAGATGGAGATTTCAAGCGATGATGAAGAAACCCTCACAATGTGGAAGAAAAATAATTCAAGAATCCAACGAAACAACAAAATACAAATTTTTCGGTAGGCATTCAAATCAAAGAAGAAAAGAATTAATATGAACAGAGAATTATATTCGTATCTTACATTCATATGCACTTGATCATTAGATAATCTTTTTTTATTTAAAATGTTTACTTATTCAGGATTTGAATAACTATTCATAGCTTGCATTCATATATATTTCATCATTGGACATTTTTCTTTAATTTAATATGTTTATTTTCTCTGAATTTGAATATCTGTAATTAACCTCTCTTACCCTTAACTTAATGAAAAAAAACATTACACAACCAATGATAAATTTGAATATATGTAATTAACCTCTCTTGCCCTTAACTTAATGAAAAAAAAAAAAAACATTACACAAACAATACAATAGACTTGTGTTTTAACAAGACAATACGTGCAACGCACGTGCTTTTACTAGTAGAATATAAAAGAGTAACCACACTACTGATCCTGAAGTTGCAAGCGGCCCTCGTAAGCCTCTAATTATTGCCTAAGTGAAACACTTTAACCTTCGTCTTCTTGAGAAGTTTATTTAATGGAAAATTGTCTACTTTCTTGAGTTAAAAAGGAAATACCTAAACCAATCTTCAAAATGATTTTTTTTTTCCCTTTTTCTACCTATCTTATTTTTTTGTTTCTCATCCTTCTCGTTCCTACTTTCATTCTTCTCTGTTCAAAATTCACAAAGTTGCAATGAACGACACCAGCAAAACCAGACTGGAAACGAAGGCCTTTCCAGCCGAAGATTCTGCTGGATCATTGTCAGCCGGCTCGTCAGCCTCTGATGGAGATGGAGATGAGGAGGAAGATGGTGATGGGGAGCTTGCTGGGGTATCTGGGGCAGGACTTTCATCTTCAACGGGAGCATCTGCCACAGGAACCTCTGCCTCAGCTGGGCTGGGAGACTTTGCTTTCTTCTTTGATGGTGCGGGAGCAGGTGCAACTGGAGCAGCGGGTGGTGGAGGCATTGCTGAGCCAACAGGGACACCATCTAGACTAGGAGGGATAATAACGCTCGAAACTTCAAGAATAGAGACGTTGAAGGGCATTGCAAACACATACTTGTTGAGGTGAGCATTCTGAGGGGACCCTTTAGCAGTGGACCCGAAAAAGATACCCTCAGATTTCTTGTTGGTGATGTTCAAGAAGCCTTGGCCGTAGGTTGCAACACCGGTGCTTTGGAACATGGTGGTGACGTCAGACAAGTGTCCCTTGACGCGGGACAGCTTTTCCTGGTCGTAGTAGTCGAGCATGACGTGGATTTTCATGATCATAGTTTGGGTCTCGATGGGCTTTGAGGTGATTGCGGACATATCAGAATCTTTGACCGCCAGGACCGTGATGGAGCTTCTAGTGTTGATTTCTTTGGCGATGTGAGTCTGAGTCAAAAGATTGTTGAAAACGCCATAATCAGGGTACTGGCTCAGGATCTTGGTGATGTTGAAGGCGGTGGCGGCTGACGAGAAGAGGAGAAGGCAAGAGAAGATGATGAGAGAAGCTGTGGTGGACATTTTTGCTGGTGACCAAACTTTCTAAGCTGCTTATTAAAGTTGTTAGCCAGCAAAAACAACCAAAGCTATCTTTATTACTTACTTTTTACCGCTTGCTACTTGTGTTTGGTATATTGAGGTTGAGGGGAGCCTTTATATAAGAGGTTAGGGGTAGAGATAACAAACGTTAATTAGTTTAGGGTCGTCTATGGCTAGGAGTAAAGCTCTCCCCGTTTCCCACATAGAGGGGGAATCCGTTCATGTCGTTTGGAAAGCATGTTGGAAAATTTTCCACTTGACTAGCTCCAAATTTACAAAAATTGAGAGTTTTGGTTGGAATTTCCATTTATAGAATGATGAACGTCCATTTTTGGTACAAACACGGTTTTATGTGCAAAATATATATAACAATCTAATTTCAAAAGAAATTTGTATTTTTTTTAACTAAACCGTACTCTTCGTTTTTGGTAAAGAGTTTATTTTTTGGAAATAGTCAATTTTCATGAATTATGCTTACAATTTTCATTACATTTTATCTTTACCTTCCACGAGTGTCGTAATCATATTTATTGTGGTTAAATATTTTTATAATAATGATCCACTCTCATAATTAACATAAATATATCCCTTAATTATTAGTCTTTTTAAAAATATATACACTTTGGGTGGAAGGGTGGGAATATATTGTTGATTAACCATAGAAATTTACAGGCCAACTAGCTACTAGAAAGAAAAACTAAAAATGGCTATAGACCTCACTTGTGGAAGAAGCGGATTGTTGAATCACTTGGAACTTGTTTGTGGCAACCCATTGCTAATGCTGATAGCTTATGGCTGATCATGTTTGAACACCGCCATATACTCCATCACAAAAAGTCCCCATTTAAAAGTCAATTTTTATATATTAAAATTGACACTTTTAATAGTCTATTAATATAAAATGACACTTTTATATTTTAATTTTTAAAAATAGATTCTTTAAATGAAACATTTCAATATAGAATAGTGGACTCTTTACTAAGAATAGATGAAGTATTTATATATTGATGATTCATAGACGGTTGCAGAATTCTTTAATCTTCATTATAACCCCCACTTTTTGGAAAGTAAAAAAACACATTTGAAAAATTAAGTAGTATTTTTTTCATTTTGTATTACTCCCTTCGTTTCGGGCAAAGAATTTGAAAGTCAAAATTTTTAAGAAAATAACACTTTTAGTAGTCAATTAGTAAAAAAATAACACTTTTATGTCTTAATTTTTAAAAAAGTGAACTTATTAGCTAAAATCCTAAAATAAAATAGTTGTCTCTTTGTCCAAAATGGAGGGAGTACTTACTTTTCTGTATTTTTTTAGACTGGATTAATTAAAAGCGTGTATTTTTATTGATTTACTTATTTTGATGATTTCATAAAAGAAATGCTAAATTTTTGATAAAGAGAGAGATCGAAGGTTTTAAAATATACAATTATAACTTTCGATTTTAGAAATGACACTCTTCTTTTGTAACAAAGTAAAAGAAAAATGCAAACTTTATATCATGAAGCGAGTACTAAATTTTATTCTCTTGTCTAGGTCTTCAGCATTCTCTCCATTGGGAAGTTCCAGTGTTGTGTAATTTCACCACTATACCTAAATAGCCAGGAACAGTTCCAAATACAGAATCGGAAGTAACCAGAATAATAACAGACCCAGATTAAAATAAAACGGATAACATTACAACATGGGAAGGGGGTAACATTTTAATCACTGGGGTCTATAAAACAGTAAATAGATATACTAATAATCTGGTAACA
Organism: Codonopsis lanceolata; assembly: GCA_013146195.2. NCBI lineage: Eukaryota > Viridiplantae > Streptophyta > Magnoliopsida > Asterales > Campanulaceae > Codonopsis > Codonopsis lanceolata. Next base: position 109,869,980 of record CM028383.1, on the reverse strand, counting down.
CAGTCCCAAGTATCTTCACTATCTGTTATGGATGAACAGATACAGAAGATACACTAAAGATCAAGTCCAACAGGAAAAGAAATAGGGCAGTATCAAAACAGGAACATAAACAAAGTAAGTTATAATAACAATAACTAACAGTAATAGAACAGAAAACTAAAGCCACAGACAAAGCACACCGAATCCGCGAATCGCTATGTTCCAAGAACCCAACTCACCGTAATAGGTCAGTGACCTCGGCTAAGTGCTTGTCGGCTCAGATACTCTCTCACGGCCATATCCACCAATGAGTCCAACTAGGGAACCAACCTACTGTTACCAAGGTCAAAGCCACGAAATCCGACTAGACCCACTTTGGCAACTAAGAGCAGTCGGAGAAGATGACTGACGAAAGGAACCTCTCACCAAAACACAAGGAAATACCCAGCAACCCAACACACGACACCCTCCTACCAGCACTCACTCCGAACATACCAAGCTCACGAAGAGCTTCTGAACCAAACTCACTCTAACTCACTCAGACTCACCAAGAAATCTGGTAGAAGAAGAAGAGAGGGATTAAAAGGAGGACTCTTGTTGCTGGACTGAAGAAAGGGGAATAGACAGAAGACGGTTGCTCACTGGATTTGGCTGAGCTCACAAACAATTTGGTACGCTCTTCTCTCTCTCTGCACTCTCTGTTCAAAGGACCGACCTCTGCTCTGAATATCCGCCCAAACTGTTTCTGCTCACTGAAAAATGAATGAAGGCTACTCCAACAATAACAAATAAGGGGCGGTTACTGGATGGTGATCACAAAGGACTAGGGACAAGCTGGACCATAAACTAACAAATCCCAAATAAGCCCTTCCGCTAAAACAACAGTGAATGGGCGGGCTGCCAGGGATGTGGGCTTGGCTGGATTTGGGCTTAGGGAGAAAGACTTAAGGGGCTGCCACTAGCTTGATTTTGGGCCTCCAATCCCAACATTCTCCACCTTGGATCAAGTGTCGGTTCCCACCAATGGACTCAAGGATATACTAATCAGAAAAGGTGTCATCATCGCCTTAACCCTGCACTTGATCCAACACAAAGGAGGACCAAAAAACAGGGAAAACAAAATTTTAAGCAACCACAAAAGGAGCAGAAAATTTAACGAAACAAAGCTAATTCACAAATAGAAAAAGCTAAGTTACCATGATTGCTCACACAGAACAAGCATGGATTTTCGGGGAGAAAATCACGGAAAACGGGTCAACCTCAATTACCGGGATCACCGGTATCAAACATCAAAATTTTTAAACAATTGAAAAAAAATTGAAACGGGAAGGCACTTGGTATTCATATCAGCAGGATTCAAACTAGTGTCAATTTTATCCAAATAAATGATGCACTTAGCAACAACATCACGAATGAAATGAAAGCGAACATCAATGTGCTAGGTTCTATCGTGAAAAACTGGATTTTTGCAAAGTTTGATGCCACTTTGGCTATCAGAAAATACTACCACTTTGTCTTTTAAAAAACAGATTTCAAAAATTAAACCTTTCAACCAAAGGGCTTCCTTGATACACTCGGTTATAGCTATGTATTCAGCCTCGGTTGTGGACAGGGCCACAACGGATTGCAGTTGAGACTTCCAGCTAACGCAAGAACCGCAAAGTGTGAACACATAAGACATGGTCGATTTTCTATGGTCTCTATCATTGACATAGTTTGAATCAACATATCCTACCAATCTAACACCGTTTTCAGATTTAAAAAATCTCAATCCATAGTTCACCGAATGTTTTAAGTACCGCAACAACCACTTAACGACATGCCAATGGGGCAAGCCCGGGTTCGACATATAACGGCTAAGACAACTAATGGCATAAGCAATGTCGGGGCGAGTACTAACCATCAAATACATAATTGAACCTATGGCATTGGAGTACGAGATTCTACTCATTTGATTCATTTCAAATTGATTTTTCGGACACTGCTCTTTACTAAGAACAAAATGGGAGGGAAGGGGAACATCAACAGAATAAGCATTAACCATCGAGAATTTACTCAAAATCTTTTCAATGTATGAAATTTGGTTCAAGTAAACAAATGAGGATTTACGGTCTCTAACTATGTTCATGCCAAGTATCTTACTAGCATCGCCTAAATACTTCATGTCAAATTTAGCACTCAAGTAATTCTTAACATATTCAATAGATTTAGTGCATGGGCTAATAAGAAGCATATCATCCACATATATGAGCAAGAAAACATGCACACTCCTATCATTTTTGAAATAAAGACAATGATCATAAGCACTCAGCGTAAATTTTAAATCTAGCATGCATTGATCAAATTTAATATTCCACATGCGAGGAGATTGTTTTAATCCATATAAGGATTTCTTTAACAAGCACACATAGTCAGGATGCTGATTATCCACATATCCCTCGGGTTGCCTCATATAGATTTTTTCAACCAAATCACCATTCAAAAAGGCAGTTTTAACGTCCATTTGTTTCAATTCCCAATCAAATTGAGCTACCAAAGCAAGCATAATCCTAATAGTTGTGAACTTAACGACCGGAGCAAAAATTTCAGTGTAATCTATTCCTTCCTTTTGAGTAAATCCCTTAGCCACTAATCTAGCTTTAAACCTAATCGAATCTGATTCACCCTTGATTTTATAAAGCCACTTGCAAGCAACTATAGAACAGTTCTTAGGCTTAGGCACTAAAACCCAGGATTGATTAATGTGAAAAGAATTCATTTCCTCATTCATAGCATTAATCCAATCATTACAATTTTCAGATTTCAAAGCTTGATTATAAGTCTTTGGCTCGAAATTATCAATAGATTCAAACACACCGAAAACAAATGAAGTCATATGAAAATCATCAAAACGGTAAGGTTACCTAGAAATCCGTCTAGGTCTATCACGTACAAGTTGATAGTCATGCAAATCATCCAATTCAGGAATTTCGTTTTGTTCATTTTCATTATCTTCATTTTGCTCATCAAGTTCATTTTCAGGAATATCATGCTCATTTCCAGAATTCTCATTTTCAGGCAATTCATTCAAATTATCAACATTCACATTTTCAGAATTTCCACCAATTTCATAATTCACATTTTCAGGTTGATCACTAGCATCACTCGATCCTATGGGATGCTCCACCATAATGGGAGCCGGGGGAGGGATAGGCTTAGCAGAAACAATCAAGCAGGGAAATTCATTTTCATTAAACACCACATCCTTACTAATTATCACTTTGAATCCTGGTTCCTCACGCAACCACAACCTATAACCCTTAACACCCTCCGGGTATCCCAAGAATACGCATCTCACCGATCTAGGTTCAAGTTTATCTAGTCTCCTATGGACATAGGCAGCACAACCAAAAACACGCAAGTTCGAGAAATCTACCTCCCTACCAGAAAACACCACCTCAGGACAACGACCATGTAAGGGAACAAACGGGGACCTATTGATGAGGTAAGCGGCAGTCAAAACTGCCTCTCCCCAAAACTTTTTGGAGAGACCCAACGTAGCTAACATACTCCGCACACGCTCAAGAAGGGTTTGATTCATCCTTTCCGTGACACCATTTTGTTGGGGGTTGTAAGGCACAGTCTTGTGCCTCTCAATCCCGTTTTGAACATAAAAACTATCCATGTCACGATTACAGAATTCTAACCCATTGTCGGTCCTAAGTGTCTTAATTTTCAAACCAGTTTGGTTCTCAATTAAAGTTTTTCAGTTCTTAAATTTCTCAAACACATCAGATTTGTTTTGCATCAAAAACAACAACACTTTCCTAGAAAAGTCATCTATGATCGACAAGAAATAACGATTACCACCATGAGTTGGAACACTCGCATGACCCCACACATCAGCATGTATGTATTCTAAAGCACGTTTTGAAGAAAACTTTTTCAGGTTAGGGGGAGGGGGAAAACTCACTCGTTTTTGTTTACTCATAACACAAGTTTCACAAAAAGGTAATTTAGAAATCTTATCCTTCCCAAACACTCCAGTTTTGTTTAAGATTTCTAGGCCTTTAGAACTTATGTGACCTAGTCTTTTATGCCATAAATTTGTTTTATCTTCTTTAGCAAGATTCACACAATTATCATCACAAGACATAGGCATAGCAGAGCAAACATACAGATTTCGGTGTTTTTCAGCCTTAGCAATCACCAAAGATCCCTTAAGAATTTTCATAATCCCATTTCCCCATTTACCCTCAAGACCCGCATCTTCCAAAGCAGCACAGGAAATCAAGTTATTGCACAAATCAGGCACATGTCGAACATTTTTCAAGGTTAAACAATTTCCAGAATCAAACGTAAGACAAACATCACCAATACCAGCAATTTGACATTTTCTTTCATTTGCCATAGAGACAAAACCGATTTCCAATTCCTTGTAAGAGGTAAAAACATTTTTAAATGGTGACATATGATAAGTACAGCCATAATCTATCAACCATTCATTTTTGCATGCAAGCATAGAATGCACAGAATTCACAGTCTCATCATACAATTCAGTTACCATAAAAACCTCAGCATTACCCTCACTATTGGATGCCATGTTACAGTCATTTTGCTGATTATGGTTCGAGTTTTTCTTCCTAGGATTAGGGCAATCCTTCCTAAAGTGTCCAACCTCTCCACAATTATAACACTTCCGGCCTTTAGTTCTAGATTTGGATCTACTCTTGCTCCTATTCCTACCATTACCGAAATTCGGATTCTTTCCCTGATTCTGATTTTGGTTGTTCTTTTGTCCATTATTTCTTTCGAAAGTTCGGCCTCTCACCATATTAACCTCACCAGAACTCGATTTACCTTTCCTAGCAGCTTTTAAATCCAACTCTTTGCCTTTCAGACTAGTAATCACCGTATCAAGCGTAATTTTTTCTCTACCATACTTAATCGTAGATTTCATGTCGGCATAAGATTCATGTATCGCATTTAAAAGCACAATTGAGGTATAATCGTCTATGTGTTCATCGCCAGTTTGTTTAATATCTTCAACTAACTTAGTAAATGCGTCAATGTTGTCCTCCATGTCTTTGTTTGAATCCAATTTAAAACTGAATTTTTTTTCAAGAAGATGAATTTTACTAGGCAGAGTTTTCTCAAAGTAAATTTCTTCTAATTTTTCCCAAAGACTTTTGGCATGTCTATGTTTACCACATTTTCGCATAACTGAGTCAGACAAGTTCAAGATAAGAGAAGCATAAGCACTTTCATCCATTTCACGAATAGCATCTTCGGAAGTATCTTTTGGAAAATTGTGAGTTATGGCTTTGAAGACTTTTTCCTTTATCAAAATACTTTTCATTTTTTGTTGCCAAATAGAAAAGTCCGTTTTGCTGTTAAAAGGTCCCAAACCATAAGATGTAGCCATTCCAAAAGATTTTCCAGAAACATGCAGAACACCAAAAAACAAATACAGAATATAAAACAATAGGAAGCAAGACCAAAGAACTAAAGCAGTTATAAAACTAATGAAGCAGGAATAATAGAACACTTAAACAGATATGGAATAGAGCAACAAACCCAAGCAAAAAATAAACAGAATATTTAGCAAGGGTAACCGAAGCTCACCAAGAAACTCTAGGAGAGAGTTTCTAAATATTGGATTGAAGGGACTCTACCGATTTACGGTACGGGAACAAGAAGGTGGCTCTGATACCACTATTGTGTAATTTCACCACTACACGTAAATAGCCAGGAACAGTTCCAAATATAGAATCGGAAGTAACCAGAATAATAACAGACCCAAATTAAAATATAACGGATAACATTACAACCTAGGAAGGGGGTAACATTTTAATCACTGGGGTCTATAAAACAGTAAATAGATATACTAATAATCTGGTAACACAGTCCCAAGTATCTTCACTATCTGTTATGGATGAACAGATACAGAAGATACACTACAGATCAAGTCCAACGGGAAAAGAAATAGGACAGTATCAAAACAGGAACAGAAACTGAGTAAGTTATAATAACAATAACTAACAGTAATGGAACAGAAAACTAAAGCCACAGACAAAGCACACCGAATCGCTGTGTTCCAAGAACACAACACGCCGTAATCGGTCAGTGACCTCGGCTAAGTGCTTGTTGGCTCAGATACCCTCTCACGGCCATATCCACCAATAAGTCCAACTAGGGAACCAACCTACTGTTACCAAGGTCAAAGCCACGGAATCCGACTAGACCCACTTCGGCAACTAAGAGCAATCGAAGAAGATGACTGACGAAAGGAACCGCTCACCAAAACCCAAGGAAATACCCAGCAACCCAACGCAAGACACCCTCCTACCAGCATTCACTCCGAACAGACCAAGCTCACGAAGAGCTTCTGAACCAAACTCTCTCTAACTCACTCAAACTCACCAAGAAATCTGGTAGAAGAAGAAGAGTGGGATTAAACGGAGGACTCATGTTGCTGGACTGAAGAAAGGGGAATAGATAGAAGACGGTTGCTTACTGGATTTGAATGAGCTCACAGCCAATTTGGTACGCTCTTCTCTCTCTCTGCACTCTCTGCTCAAAGGACCCGACCTCTACTCTGAATATCCGCCCACACTGTTTCTGCTCACTGAAAAATGAATGAAGGCTGCTCCAGCAATAACAAATAAGGGGCGGTTACTGGATGGTGATCACAAAGGACGAGGGACAGCTGGACCATAAACCAACAAATCCCAAATAAGCCCTTTCGCTAAAACGGCAGTGAATGGGCGGGCTTCCAGGGATGTGGGCTTGGCTAGATTTGGGCTTAGGGAGAAAGACTTAAGGGGTTGCCACTAGCTTGATTTTGGGCCTCCAATCCCAACACCTAGTCAAAGTGATAGAGGAGCTGAGCAAGAATAAGCTCAATACTAGCTAGAGCAAACGTAACACCTGGGCACATTTTTCTTCCAGCCCCAAATGGGATATACTCAAAGTTTGCTCCTTTGAAATCTATAGAAGTGTTTTCAAATCTCTCGGGAATAAAACTCTCGGCATCATCCCAAGAATCAAGATCTCTTGCAATGGATGTGAAATTGAAAATGATCATAGCATTGACTGGTATACTGTATCCTCCAATCTCACATTGCTCCTTGCATTCTCTTGGGAAGAGTAAGGGAGCAGCATGTCGCATCCGTAGAGTTTCTTTGATGACCATGTTTAAGTAACTCAACTCTAGAAAATCTGTCCCATTTACTAATTTCTTTTCTTTCAAAACTTGTCTCAATTCAAGTTGTGCTTTCTTCATCACCCTTGGTTTTTTTTAATCATTTCAAACATTGCCCATACAATTGTTGTTGAAGCAGTGTCAGTTCCTTGTTGAAGCAGTGTCAGTTCTGCAGCAAACATGTCCTATATATACCACAGATGTTTCAAAGTAAGAGATTTGAAAAAAAATGTCAATATATTATGTGACTTATTGCACATCACTATTAAATGATTTATTTACCCCTAAATTATTGCTTTTTTGGTTCAAAATTAATAATAAGGGAAAACTTTAAAAAAGACCCAGCATTTAGTTCCATTTATAGGTTTAATCGACCATATAACTAAGACATAAACTTAGATACGACGGTTTTACGGATATTTTTTGTAAGACAGATCCTCTTTACCCGACCCACCGTGTGCTGGTGAGTTGAGTTGTGAAAGAATCGGACACCTTCTTAGAAATTAAGAACTGTAAGACCGTGTTACATGAGGCGTAATTTATAGCTAATTGGACTTCATCGTTTTGACCAATGTATTCTATTGATTTCGTTCTTCCTTCCACCTTTCCATCATGTTTCCTTTAATCATTAGTTTTATGAGAATTTGAAACAAACTATTAAACTTTATTTGCACCTCCTCTTATTCCGCAAGTTACATCAAGTGGTGTCAAAGTCAAACCAATGTGAGCCAAACTTCAATTAGGATGTTATAGTTAATTATAGAAAAGTTAAAGAACGTGTACTCTTTTTTGGGGACATCTCTAAATGGATTAAGGGTTTAATTATTTATTATGTCTAAAAAGTGAACCTTTTTTCTGAATGATCTAAAAAGAAAAGATTTCTCTTTTTTAAGAAGTAAGGGAGTAATAGTTACCAGAGTAATAGCTTTGATGTGGTCAAATGTGATGGGGAACTCATTGCTTTCCTTGAGCCTTAATAGAACATCCACCAAATCTTCGTCTACTCTTTGTTTTGTACCAATCTTCTTCTCATGCTCGCGAATGATGTCTTCAAGGATCTTGAAGGATATATCTAATTATATCTCATACAAGTTCGTTATCAAGACAATAATCGTAAATTATCTTGTGCGAACTTGAACCTTGTGCGAAGCAGAAGAATTTCGCTTGAGCTACGATCTTCGTATACCAAGATCTACAAACCTGCAAGCCTCTCACGTCAGATTGATATCACGGAGCACGGATATCAATACTGGTTCACATCGCAAATCCAAGCCTCTTGATGGTTAGGCTAGAGGGAGTATTTTGGTGAGATAGAATTTAGGGAGAGAGAGGGGCGGCACCTAGAGGACGTGTTCCTCAAGATAGTGTGTTATAGTTTTATCCATTTTGTTGCCCTATTTATATTATTACCAAGAAACCTATTTCTTGTAGGTTAAGTCAATCCTAAACCCATTTGGATTTGGAAACTAATTAACCAATTAATAATAATATAAATATATTCCACGTGGGCGAGACTAAATAATCGGGCCACAAGCCCAATTACTAACATCTCCCACTCGTACACATGGACTCACCTCTCTAACCACATCGTATCATCAAAACCTGTTAAACACTGTCTCTTCATACTGGAAGTGAAGCGTGCGACATGACGAGAAAGATAAAGGGTGGAGCGATATACCAAATCACCATCTGATCAGCATAGAACGTCCTCGTTAGAAAACAAAACTCGTCTATACCTCAGACCGTATATATGCATCAGTTTAAGCATCCTCAATCCCTCAAGAGCGGTGCTTAAATCTCAATATGTTTGTGTATCAAGATCAACCTCTTGAACCGTATGTTCAATATGATCGCCATGGCATTGAAACACAAGAATAGAGATGCATATCATATTATCTTCCTTAGACACTCATATTAATCTCTCTTGGTTAACTGATTTCCCAACAATGCTCCGTAGGACTGTATGTGCATAGCCCGTTGGTCGGCATATCAAAGTAGCATCATCAACGTCCAAGTTCATGATATAGTTCTAAGTCACATAGGGTATAATTGTGATCTGGATTTGGTCACTAGAACTCACACAGTGATGAAGCAGGGATCATTCAATCACTTTCTTAAGTCGCATTATAGTCACATATAGTATGAATTGTATGCTATGACGGAACTCCCACACGAAGTAGGCATGTCATGCTCAAACGTCATACGAATCTTAGTCTAGCTGCCCTTCTGGCGTCTAACTTGAGTACTTAAAAGCAGTCACTCTTCTAGTGTCTCTCTTTTAAGATCTCACATTCGGACTTTGCCTTCGGATATAAAGTCAACCTTATAAAAGGTCTCATCTTGGCCGTATGCCAAGGTGATAAATGTAATGTCATTTGCGTATCCCCCTTCGTAGGTACCAAAGACTTTTACTATCTCAACTTGCTCACCCACCTAGCGACAAGGTGAATTGCCCGTGTGAGAGGGCCAATTCAATATCCACGACATCTTTTTAATCAAAATATATATGCTACGCAATTTCATATTGAAACATCCAATTAACATAAAGGAACAAAATGTAACTGCAATTTATTCAAACGATAATGAAAAAATAATAATCAAATGTCAACATAAGTGTTCTCAGAATAAAAGTCAAATCCTACGAAGCCTTAGACCCAACATGTGATCCTAAAAGATCTCTTTAGCTAGAGGCTTAGTCATAGGGTCAGCTAACATGCTTCTAGTAGGAATATATTCTAGAACAACTTTCTTTTCGGCAACCATGTCTCTAGTGAAAGGATACTTGATGTTAATGTGTTTCGTCTTCCCATGGTACTTGGGATCCTTAGTGTAACCTAAAACAGCCATGCTATCACAAGCAATGACTACAAGACGATCCACATGCGTCGTAACATCAATATTTTGAAGAAAACTCCTCAACCACACAGCTTCTTGAACCGCAGCTGAGCAAGCCATATACTTTGACTCCATTGTAGATAGGGCGGTGCTAGTCTGTCGCTTGCTACTCCAAGAAATAGCTCCACCACCAACGAGGAAAGCGTAGCCCGAAGTAGATTTATAACCATCTACATCTCCAGCTCAATCCGCGTCAGTGAAACCTTTCAAGCTCAAATCCCCACCTTGGTAACATAGGGTTAAATTTGTGGTTCCCACCAAGTAGCGCAGAACCCTCTTCACTGCCATCCAGTGTTGAGGTCCAGGATTACTTTGGAATCAACTCAACATCCCTACCGCGCATATGTGTACACACCATAGCATACATCAAGCTTCCTACAGCATTTGCATATGGAGTAGACATTCTCTTCTTTTCTTCTTTATTCTTAGGGCATTGGTTTGTACTAAGGACACATCCTTTTTCCATTAGAGTGACAACGGGTTTTGCGTTAGTCATGCCAAATCGTTCGATAACTTTCTTAATGTAAGTCTCTTGAGACAAACCGAGAAATCTTTTCGAACGATCTCTTATGACTTTTACTCCAAGCACATAACTTGTTTCACCCAAGTCTATCATATCGAAAAGCGCAAACAACCACTCTTTAGTGGCATTTATCATCTCCATATCATTTCCAGCTAGTAAGATGTCATCAACATATAATGACAGAATCAAGATCTTTTTCTTGGATTGTTTAACAAACACACAGTGGTCTTCCTTAATCATCACAAAGCCAATTGAGGTTATCGCTTGATGAAAGCGAATGTACCACTTTCTAGATGATTGTTTGAGACCATAGATAGAAAGTTTGAGTCGGAACACTTTGCACTCTTGTCCCTTGACTTCAAAACCCTCTGGTTGAGTCATATAGATCTCTTCATCTAGTTCTCCATTGAGAAATGCGGTTTTACATCCATTTGATAAAGTTCTAGATCCATGTGTCGCTAGGATTAGGCGAACAAGGAAAATCTCACCGGGGGAGAATGTCATAGTCCAACCACTCTCTTTGGGTAAACCTTTCGCCACAAAGGCGTGCCTTATATTGTCAATTGATCCATACGCCTTTTCGCGACTTTCATTTGTTTCCAATGTAAGAGAATATCAATTAACAAAGATTCTTTTTTCATGAGGAAATTTCATCTTCCATCAATCCATTCATGTTTGTAGGTAAAGAAAGAGCTTCTTTGAGCGATGTAGGCTCACTAGAATTGAAAGAAGTAGTTAAGAAAGATTCCTCTTCGATCGCGAATTATATTTCCACGTTTACATCTTCGTTCTAGTATCGGACTCCCCCTAGAAGTCATTACTCCCACTTGGATGAAGATCACCTTGACTCTCTTCACTTCCACCAACCTCATGTATCGTAGGATTAGGTTGAGGCAATTCCCCACCTTCGCCAAAAGATGTCATGTGTTCTTCTTCCATCTCAAAAAGTTCAAATTCCTAACTACCTACCTTTGAAATCACTGAAATCAACATTAGCGACTAGATTCGGTCATTCCTTCGTCGGGTTTTCCACAGGCATAAGTGATATGATTCCTTATCGCGATGGAGGAATCAAAGAACTAGCCAAGCGAAGAATGCCAATGAATTGATGGATTGTGACACCTTGACCCAATGCTACGATCCGTTATTGAGCGTGGTACTCCACGATCCAATTACGAGAACACGAACCTTGGTATAATGAAGAACGCCACAATAGGGATGAATATCCTATTGATAAGTTCGGTTTCGATTATAGCCTCTCACCAAATAATCACAAGTTCAATGAAGAACAAGGAGGTTTTGAAAAACACTCAAAAACTATATAAATCAATAATCAGAAAGTTGTCTCCCAAACAATAAACCACAACCATTAAGTAAAAGGAAAAGTCTAAGTAGAATCAACTTAGGAAACTACTTAGAGTCAACTTAGGAAACAACCTGAAATCCACTTAGGAAACTAATCAACTTACCTAATCTATGTAGGAAACAATTAGGTAAGTTACCTAATCTATTTAAGAAACATAAATCCTCCAAAATAAGGAAAATCTACAAATCCGTTTTTTGTAAAGGCCTAATTTTCAAAGTTGCATTTTGGCCCCCCTAAAGTCTTGTTGTAGGCGTTAAAAGCTTCCAAAGTCATTGTATGACATTAACCAACATTTCTCGAGTCTTCAAGTCATCATCCATGAAATCTAAGGCTTCACAACACATGTTTGAATTTGTAGAGTAGCCATTGTAATAGCCTGAATCTCCAATAAATCCACGAATTAAGTTTGTATAGAACTCTTGAATCTTCCAATCATACTCTATGCATTTTAGAACCTTTGAACCTCGATCCATGCTCATATGAACCCTCGAACCTTGATCTACATGCTTCCAATGCCTCTCCCTTGTTTCTGACAATCTTGGTTTTTGGTTGGTGGTCAGAATCATATCATTCCCTCTCTCTTGAAAAGGATTTGTCCTCAAATCAAGACCTACATCACATAGACACGATTTAGTAACCAAGATATATTCTCTAAAATTAATGCTTACCATATGATTTCATGTCGTCGATTTGCTCAAACTCTCCATGTTTACAAACCATTCCATGCAAGTCCATGTATCTCCAATCACCGGGATCAAAGACCATTCTCGCTTGATTTTCCATAGGTACACTTTGGTACTCCATCAAGATTTCCTCCTTTAACTGTAGAAGAAACACAACAAAACTATGCACTACCACATGAACAACATTGTTAGCACACAATGGGTTATGTAACAATTTAGTACAAACATCTCTTGGTGTAGGAACGTGACCCACCATTAAACACATCCAAACCCTATCACCTGGTTCAAATACCAATCTAACATATCTCACTTTCATTATTCGGTGACTTTCCATGAATGACAACATCACATATGCAACATTAAACAGAATGAGATCATCATAAGGAATGTAAATGAAATATATCAATAAGTATAATAAGATAATATGCAATATGGCATACCAACTCATGTATCCAAATCCGTCATGACAAGTAAATCCATCAATGTTTATAATCTCACTCATCAAGTTATCACAACTCGATGTTCCCTCATGAAAATCCTTTATAAAACCACAATCACTAGGTTTAAACATTAACCTAGTAAATCCCCTTTCTTGCACAACCATGCTCAACATCACAACTTTATGCAATCCAAAGCATATACAATAAATCATGCAAATCAATAAAATGATTATATAAGTCAAGATACTACCATAAGCAAATCTTTCGCTCCTCAACTTACTTAATTCCTCGATTTGAAACAAACATTTGATTTCACCAAGCACAAAGATCAACCTAAAATCTTTCATCTTTTCCATATCCATATTTATCAATAATGAATCATGCAATGATAAGAAATTACAACCAGAGTGTAATCTCAAGGATAAACATCCTTTATGCTAAAAAATCGGCTCATTCGTTAAAACATGCTTATAATCATCAACAATATGAATTTCATCACCTTTACAAGGTTTAACATGCTTAACACGAGTTGTCTTTTTCCATGAATCAATATGTAATCCATGTAATCCATAAATCTTATGAAAGAATAATATAACATGGAAAACAACATCTTCTTTGAAACATGCATCAACATAACTCAATATAGAAGAATGTTGCATGTTCTCATGTATAGGACTCACACAATTTGGTAATTTAGTCACACCATGCAAACTCATCAATTCAACACCTATCAAAGTGTTATGGAACACATCTACTATCTCATGATATGGCTTAAGATGTCCTATATTAAGAATCACAATCATACCATCATCCTGCAATGAACTTGTAAAAAGATGAATTCTAGTTCTATTCAATGCACAACTAAGAGATTCCCTCTCAACTTTCAATAAACAATGCAATCCTAATGACTTATCAACCAAAGTATCATCCATGAATGGACCTACAAACACATGGTTAGGAATATGTAATGTCGATTTTGATTCATTAGCCATGCATTTACTACATTTCATCCAATCACTTAAACCATGGTGACTAAATAAACTTTGCAATTGGAATTTCATTGGCATGTCAACTGAACTAACAACTCCTCTCATGAATAAGGAATTCACAAGACTAATCAAATTATCACAAGTAGCACTTTTAAAAATTCTGAATTTCTTATCAAATCCTTGGTGCTTAACATGTAATAATTTAGATGGCTTAACAATTTTACCCATGACACAAGTGTCCACAAATCTAGTTAATTGTCCAAACTCAACAACAACTCTATTGAGCTTATTATCAATGTCATGGTTCTTAACATGTAACAATTCACTACACAACTTATTTTTCCAAGAAAGATTAAGATCATACCTTTGAGAAAATGTAGGTTCTACAGCAATCTCCTTACCTTGTTGGTATTCCATCTTGAATCTCACAATTTCTTTTGGTGGTGCCTCTTGAAAAGTTTGTGAAAAATAAACAATAGACTTTGGCAATACAACATTAACTTGATTAGTATCAAAATTTGCCTCACTTTCTTTCTCTTTCTCACACTCTTACTTTTTCTCACACACATTAATTTTCCTCTCCTTTTGCCCGATTATCTCACATCTTTCACTAGTCTCGAAAACCGGCCTCTCACTCTTGTTTTCACACAAGCTCTCCTTTTTCTTGGCTATCTCACACTCTTCACTTTGCTCTCTAGCCAAACTCTCTTTATTTTCTCTCAAGCTCTCCTTTTTTAAAGGCTTCTCTATATTCTTTTCCTCACTAGCCTTTCTCTCTTCACTAGCTATTGAACTTAACATCATAAAATTCTCATAAGCTTGTGTTGGAGTCAATGGTACAAGTTTAATGGTTATTTGATCATGCACAAAAGAATGTCTTTTTGTGTTGCCATCAAAAGTAACACTCCTCTCAACTTGCCAAGGTCGCCCTAGCAATAAATGAGTTTGTCGTATTGGCACCACATCACACATCACCTCATCTTCATATCTTCTAATCTTGAACTTCACAAGCACTTGCTTGTTTACCCTCAACATACCTCCTCCATTCAAGCATTGCAACTTGTAGGGTTTAGGATGCTTGGTTGTAGGTAACCCCAATTTCTCAACCATGGTCACACTAGCAACATTAGTACAACTATTTCCATCAATGATCACCCCACAAATTCGCTCTTGCACTTTGCACTTAGTAAAGAAAATTTTCTCCTTTTCAATCTCTTCAATAGTTGGAACTCTCACTTCTAACATCCTCCTAACTACCATATTGTTTTCTCTCTCATTACCTATTGGAAAAGGTTTAGAAGAATTTTTGTCACCCTTATTTACCTCCACTTCTTTTAGTTTTGGGTTCTTAATTTGCAACCGAAGATCCTTCCAATATTTCTCAAAATTAATTTTTTTTCTCTATTCTACGTCTTGGCACATCATTAGGTTCATTACCTCCCTCTCTTATTCTTTTCTTTCTTTCACTATGAATTTTCCCAATCTCCTCCATTAGATCCTCCTTTTGCTCCCTCATAGTTTTATGCAAATCTCTCACAAAACCTTCCATATAAAGTCTCATATCAAAGGTAGGAACATCATTCTCACTTGTTTTAGACATGGTGTACCTGCTAAAAATTTTATTAGCAAAATAATATCACCTCACCCACTCCCTTACGTGTATCACTCAATTAATGTCACTCCTCTCGTGTTTACCTACTCTCCCTCACTTTCAATTCCTCCAAGTTCTAAAAGAACTAAGCAATTAAATAGTGATTAACAAAGCAAGCAAAACCAAGAAATTAAACTTAATCAATAAGAAATCATGTGTAGAGAAAAGAAAATTAAGAGTAGAATTTCAAGGACGATTGGCTCAACGATCAATTGCAAAAGAAGATTCAATTTTTAACTTTAGAATCTAGATGGGTTGTCCCAAAAGAATAATACCACAAAAAAAGTTTTTTTTTTTTTTTTTTTTGGTGTAGGCCGCAAGTTGTTTTCTCTCTTTTTTTTTTTTTGTTGAAACTTGCTGTAAACAATAACAAAAGCAAGTTTTTTTTTAGCCTGTGAACAGTGACATGAATAGTAGCTGTAGGTTTTTTTTTTTTTTTTTGATTTATAACCCTAGAAGTTTTAGGGTTTGAAATAAACAAACAAAACACGAATTTTTTTAAAAAGAACAAACTAAGATTAATGATCCTAGTTTGAAGGAAAAAGAGAATCAAATAGATGAACAAAATAAGAACAATTTAAGTAAGATAGATTATGGAAACGAAACTTAGCTCTGATACCAAATGATATGATTCCTAGACGCGTACTCGCGATGGAGGAATCAAAGAGCACGCATCATGGCAAGCGAAGAATGTCAATGAATTGATGGATTGTGACACCTTGACCCAATGCTACGATCCGTTATTGAACGTGGTACTCCGCGATCCAATTACGAGACGAACACGAACCTTGGTATAAGGAAGAATGCCACAATAGGGATGAATATCCTATTGATAAGTTCGGGTTTCGATTACTTAGCCTCTCACCAAATAATCACAAGTTCAATGAAGAACAAGGAGGTTTTGAAAAACACTCAAAAACTATATTAATCAATAATCAGAAAGTTGTCTCCCAAACAATAAACCACAACCATTATTTATATGGGTTGTGAATCTTAAACCTAAAAGTAAAAGGAAAAGTCTAAGTAAAATCAACTTAGGAAACTACTTAGAGTCAACTTAGGAAACTAATCAACTTACCTAATCTATGTAGGTAACAATTAGGTAAGTTACCTAATCTATTTAAGAACATAAATCCCCCAAAATAAGGAAAATATAAAAATCCCGTTTTTTGTAAAGGCCTAATTTTCAAAGTTGCATTTTGGCCCCCTAAAGTCTTGTTGTATGCGTTAAAAGCTTCCAAAGTCATTGTATGACATTAACCAACATTTCTCGAGTCTTCAGGTCATCATCCATGAAATCTAAGGCTTCACAACGCATGTTTGAATTTATAGAGTAGCCATTGTAATAGCCTGAATCTCCAATAAATCCACGAATTAAGTTTGTATAGTCATCGATAAAAGTGAGAAAATAGGAAGCTCCATGACGTGCCTTAACATTCATTGGTCCGCAAATGTCTGAATGGACTAACTCTAATGGATGTGTGGCTCTTTTTGCCTTACCTAAAGGCTTTTGGCATGCTTTTCCTGCCAAACAAGATTCACACAAGGGTAGGTTGACTTTGCTGAGAGACCCCAATAGGCCTTCTCTAGCCAATCTAGTCATCCTATCTTTTCCTATATGTCCAAGTCTAGCATGTCATAACTCAGAATTAGAATCATCATAAACCATGCAAGAAAAAGAATAAACAGAAGAATTATGGGAATCCAACAAATTAAATCTAATTTAAAGAAATTATCTGACAAAGAACTATGTCCCAAAATCTCATCACCAAAACAAATATCCAAGTGATCATTACTAAAATTAAAAGAATATCCATGTCCTAGCAATTGTACGACTGATAGTAGATTATGTCGAATTCCAGGTGCATAAAGAACTTCATGAAGAGTCAATGTGCGTCCACTCTGCAATTGAAGTTGGTATGAGCCAACTCCTTTGACTTCAATGCATCTAACTGCTTCCATGAAAATTCTTCTTGTACCCGCAGGATCTTTTCGATAATCTACAAATCCTTCTCGATCCCTCGTCACATGTTTGGTTGAGCCTGAGTCTACAATCCACACATGGAGATAGGATTAAGTGATACCTTCTTGGGCTCAGGACAAGTCTGAGCAAAATGACCCAAGGCACTACAGTTTTAGCACTTCTGCTTAGTAATATTCTTTTTTCCTCTTCGAAGTTTAGTAATCTTGTCACTTTTGGGGCCCAAATTCTGAGTCTTCTTGCCTTTAGCTTGTTTCTTGCGTTGCCCGTGTGGCTTGCGCGGACCCTCAAGGGAAACAAGAGCAAGATCACGAGTCACAACACTTATCACGCAATTCGCTTCATGACACTCAGCCTCAAGCTCAACATGGTGAGATACATCTGCAAAAGTCTGAATGGAGTCTGTATGAGTCAAGATATGCCTCAAACCACTCCAAGAGTCAGGCAGTGAACGAATCACCGCTTGAACTTGTTGTTCATCAGATAAAATAGAACCACCAGCTTTAAGATCTCGAATCATTCCGGACATCTCACGTAGTTGTTCAAGAATGTTTCGTTTCTGATCAATCTTATAGCTTTCAAACTTGTAAGTCAAAGTCCTTAACTTTGTAGCAGAAGTATTCCCATAAATGTGCTTAATTTGGTCCCACATTTGTTTAGCAGTAAGGCAATCCTCAAACTCGCCAATCAGATCATTATGCATGCTACTCAGCATAGTAAAGCGTGCACATCGATCTTTCTATTTCCAGTCAAGGAAATCCTGCATTTTCTAGCGATGTTGGGCGATGGTCAAGTTATCCATCTATGGTTCTACCATCACAGTATCAAGGTTGTCCAGAACATCTTGCTCGTTTAGCAAGTACGTGATTTTCCTTTACCAAACACTATAGTTTGAGCCATCTAATTTCTCACCCTTATTAAGGTCAGCGATTACATTTTGAGAAGTCATTTTACTACAATTTATTGCAAAAATAAGATATAAGCATATATGTATATTTTGATTCACTTTTGTTTTGAAAAAATCAATTACTAAATATAATCACATCATACACGTAAGGAGGGAAAATCTGCGAGGCTCGTAATCACAACCAAAGTATGCACAACGTGAAAATATTCATAAATTGATGATTTAAACAAAAGAAATATGATAGAATAAATCTATCAAGCACATATAATGTACATAAATATTTTCACTACTGAAAATAAATTTATTGGGTCTCGTATAGTCCCATTCGCAATTTTAGAGCCCAAAACGACAATTAAATATGCTAAAAATGACTTAAAAATAGCTTAAAATTTACAAAGAATTTTAAAAAATTCCAGAACAGTCCCAAACAGCCCTAAACAATCACAGAATGACAAAACAGCCCCTGGATATTATTTTTGTATTTTTTAAAAATTAGAAAACAGGTTTTCATACACTGAAAAAACAAAAACAAATATTTACAGGATGAATTGATCAAAACAGAGGCCACCATTGGACTCAGACGGCCAAAATAAGTCCAGACGCGTTGGCCGTTTGTCAATTGGAGCTCTGGAATGGCCGCACGCGCCCTCACGCGTCACCTGCGCATGTGGGCTTCCTTCTGAGGCTGACATGGCAGGGATGACGTCACTGATGACGTCAAAAATGACTTTCTAAAGTGGGTCCCACTGATGATGTGGCAAGTGACATGGCAATCAACACGTTGGCCGTTGACCAATCAACGGTTGACTGGTCTTCCAGTACGCCGTCTCCACGCGCCTGGTCGGTGATTGAAGTTCACGCGCCGCCTTCCGGTGGTTTGATGATCTCACAGCAGGTGGCGTTGGACTCGTCTCATCGAGGGCTTTTTAGTGGTGTACTTTTTACATCTAAAGGAGTGTCACAAAAGGCACGTACATCGAGGCCAAGAGTGGGCTTTGTTTTTGAAGCGATTATTAACCCAAAAATCGATTCGCTGAAGTGCCAACTTTGCGAGGCCGTAAAACGTTCATTTTAAGTCCAAATTAAGCATATAATATGTTGTTGGAAAGCCCTCGCGGAGTAATACAAGTACAGTCCATAAAATCATGATTTTACAAAACTGAAACAGGTCATAACAGCACGCAGAGTATCGGAAAAATCGATTTTCAACAAAACTTGAGTTTGCGATATTTTGAAAAATACCCAACGGAATTCAACGAGAATTTAGTATGTTGTTCGCCTCGTCGTAGGGAACTCAGACATGTAAATTTTTCTCTAAAATTTTAAAGTTTTACACATAAAAAAATAAAACCCATTTGTTTCATTATCGGGTAAAACTTTTAAACAAACCCAAAAACAAAAGCATGCGATACATGGCATAACGATACGAGCAATCAAGCATATGACTCTGATACCAATGAAGGATATATTTAATTATATCTCATACAAGTTCGTTATCAAGACAATAATCGTAAATTACCTTGTGCGAACTTGAACCTTGTGCGAAGCGGAAGAATTTCGCTTGAGCTACGATTTTCGTATACCAAGATCTACAAACCTGCAAGTCTCTCACGTCGGATTGATATCACGGAGCACGGATATCAATACTGGTTCACACCGCAAATCCAAGCCTATTGATGGTTAAGCTAGAGGAAGTATTTTGGTGAGATATAATTTAGGGAGAGAGAGGGGTGGCACCTAGAGGATGTGTTCCTCAAGATAGTGTGTTAGAGTTTTATCCCTTTTGTTGCCCTATTTATATTATTACCAAGAAACATATTTCTTGTAGGTTAAGTCAATCCTAAACCCATTTGGATTAGGAAACTAATTAACCAATTAATAATAATATAAATATATTCCATGTGGGCAAGACTAAATAATCGGGCCACAGGCCCAATTACTAACATATCTGATCAAGCCTTTGATGTGTTTTCGTCAGTTTAGATATAAAACTACTAAAAATTTGAAGAAATTTAAGCGAAGGAAAGAGATCAACAACATCAAAGCCTGCCGATGATGTTAAAACATCTTGGATAAGGTCTACAAGTTCAACTTGGTCTTTGTATATGCTGCCAAAGGTTGCTATATGAACTATGGTATTTTGCAAAGAGTATATCATCTTACTCAAATTAACTGGTGTTCCAGAGGAGGAGCGGATGGACGCAATAAAATTCGATACCTCAGTCTCGTGAATAGGGCGAAAAGACGAGACTTTCTTGGAACTCAATAATTCTAATGTGCAATATTTTCGCATTAGTCTCCAATATTCACAGTAGGGAGAAAAGGTAATGTCTTTTGCATGGTAAAAGATGATCTTGCTAACTAAAAACTGTGGTCTATACGACAAGGCAAGATCATTTATTGTAAGTGTCTCTTTTGCTAAGCGAGAGGAAGATATAACAACTGTAGAAATTTCACCAAGTTGGATATGGAAGATGGGTCCATATTTATTGGCCATGGCCCTGAGAGCACGGTGTGGTAGTGAGCCCAAGAGAAACATGTTCCCAATTAGAGGTAATTTCCATGGTATTGAAGGAAGTTTCTTTTGAGTTGGGGTATTATTGGCTAGGGTTTTCGATGTATGTATGAGTAAGAGGATGAAGAAGAAAGAGAGAATGAAGAAAATAAAACCGCCAGAGAAAGTGAAGGCAAGTTGGATCTCCATTTTAGCAATAAGATGTGTATTATGTTAGCACAATGCTATCGTGTTTTTATACTGAGATTAAGGCCACTGTTTCTGATTCAATTCATATACTCTCTCTCCTTTCTCTTAAAAAATCATCTAGATTTGACCCACAGATAAAGAAAAATGAAAAAATTACTTCAAGGTTCTTAATGTTGTATATAATTTTGATTATCTTAATATCTTCAAAGCAGATTTGTAAATGAAGTATGAAACGAGGTATGCCAAGGCAAATCTCCTTAAGACAAATATTGCCTCCGCAACGGTGCAAACGGAAGGTTGGCAATTGTCTCCCAAGATACAACGTTTGTTCCAAAAGTTAGACTTGCACTTTCTAACCTTTGACGGACGAACCAAATTAATTTGCTGACTTGCTCTTCAAACTTTCACAAAATGGGAGAAGGAAAAGGAGTAAAAGAAAACTGGATTTCTTTTGTAAAACACTTAAGATTTTTTCGGATGTTAAGACTGAGAGAATGTTGTTTGGACTTCGATGACCTGAATGACTGGAAGAGGGGTCTTTATATAGCCTTGGTCGAGTCTTTTCACAAAGGATGCAACCCGTGGCATGTTCAATGAACCTGGACGTGTCTGTTCGAGTGACGGCTGCCCATCGAACCTGGGAATTCGGCGGCCTGCCCATCGAACCGTGCTGTTCGAGCCCAACTGCCGCCCACCACTCTAACGGGTGTGTTGGTTCAGCGAGCAACACTGCCCTTTCAATGTGGGTTTAGACTCTTTTGTGGTGACTTAATCATTCACCCATACATATTTACCCCAAATATTCCAACAATCCCCCACATGAATGGAAGAAGTCGACACGGAAAAGAAAGAAGAAGAAGAGCATAGCTGAAAATCAATGCATCAAAATAGGTGGCTTTCGCTTTGAACCTTTTTTAGTAAGAATCTATCGAACTTACTTGGCTGATCAGTGTATGTAACGTATTGAACTGTCAGGCGTTATTGTAAGTTTAAACAATAGACCAAACACATTGAATTTTCATATCAGATTTTGGTTCTCTATTGTGTTCATTATTTCGGCCCTGAACTTTCTTGGTTCTGCGAGTGCTTTAGAGAATTTGCCTAAGAAAATTTCTCAACGAACCGGCCACGTTCACACTTACATAGGTGATGTGCTATAAAGAGTATCCTACATTACCCCACTTGTACTAATTTACAAGATATAGTCATCATTAAAAGCAATAGCTTAACCTCTACCATTTTGTAGGCATCACTTTTTCATTATAGAAATGGGATGAAGATAAACTTCCAAGTGCTTTACTCAAATCAATCATGACTAGTTTTCCTATTGAACCTAGTCCGTGGGATCTCCAGTCGCCAGGTTAGGTTTCCGTCAAGTTGACTTAGATTTGTTTAGGCTTTAGCCCCATTTCTTTCGATGCACAGTTTATTCTCTCTTTAGATAAACCTTTAGTAAATGGATCCGCAAGGTTATCCTTTGATCGCACGAAATCAATTGAAATTGTTCCGTTTGAGAGTAACTGTCTAACGGTGTTATGTCTACGACGTATGTGTCGAGATTTGCCGTTATATATAAAATTTTCCGCCCTAGCTATAGCTGCTTGATTATCACAATGTATACATATAGCAGGCACGGGTTTTGGCCATAGAGGAATATCTTCTAAGAAGTGTCTAAGCCATTCGGCTTCTTCTCCAGCTTTATCTAAAGCAATAAACTCAGATTCCATCGTTGATCGAGCTATACAAGTTTGCTTAGAAGATTTCCAAGATATGGCACCTCCACCGAGAGTAAATACATAGCCACTAGTAGACTTGGATTCATCTGTATCAGATATCCAATTTGCATCACTATATCCTTCAACTACCGGAGGATAATTGCTATAGTGCAATGAATACTCTCTAGTTCGTTTTATGTATCCTAATACTCTTAACAATGCATTCCAATGTTCATTATTAGGATTGCTAGTAAAACGACTTAGCTTACTTACGCAGCTTGTGCTGCATCAAGTACATTAGGCTTCCAATGATTTGGGAATACTCTAATTGTTGTTTCGCATTCCCAGTATTCTTGTGAAGAACTATATGGGGCAAAAAGGGATTATTAGTCTCTTTAATACCATGAGAATTAAATCTCTCAATCATTTTATCCACATAATGTGTTTGAGATAAATTAATTCCATTGGAAGTTTTAGAAACTTTCATTCCCAAGATTACATCTGCTTCACCCATATCTTTCATATCAAAGTTATTGGTGAACATTTTCTTTGTTTTGTTTATAACCTCAATGTCATGACCAAATATGAGCATGTCATCTACATATAAACAAACAAATACATATGTGTTACCAAATTTCTTTGAGTATACACACTTATCACATTCATTTGTGATAAAACCATTCCTAGTCATGACATTGTCAAATTTCTCATGCCATTGTTTAGGAGCTTGCTTCAAACCATACAAGGACTTAACAAGCTTGCACACCTTGTGCTCTTGTCCTTTACTTTGAAGCCTTCGGTTGTTCCATGTAAATTTCTTCATTCAAATCACCATTTAAAAATGCAGTTTTCACATCCATTTGATGTATCTGCAATTTATATAATGCGGCAATGGCTATTAAGATTCGAATTGAAGTAATTCTGGTAACAGGAGAATATGTGTCAAAGAAATCAAACCCTTCCTTTTGACGATATCCTTTAGCTACAAGACGAGCCTTATATTTATCCACGGAACCATCTGGTCTTAGTTTCTTTTTGAAAATCCATTTGCATCCTATTGGTTTAGAACCTTTTGGAAGATCAACTACTTGCCAAGTGTTGTTGCTTAAAATGGATTCAATTTCACTATTTACTGACTTCTTTCGAATGTAGATTAGCTGTCCATGGCTTCTTTAAATGATTGAGGCTCATCTTCAATCATAAAATTGGAGATAAAATCTGGACCAAAAGTTTTGGCAGTTTTAGCTCTTTTGCTTCTTCTTGGTTCAACATCCTCATTATTTTCAGAAGCACTTTCACGTGGTCTCTTAGGAGTATTTTCACAAATATCCTTTTTCATAGGGAACACGTCCTCAAAAATTCAGCGTCACGAGATTCAATTATTGTATTGACATGAATGTCATTTATTTGATTTATGTACTAAGAATCAGTACGCACTACTATTCATTGCATACCCAATGAATATACAATCAATGGTCTTAGGTCCTAACTTTGACCGCTTAGGAGGTGGAACGGCAACCTTTGCTAGGCACCCCCACACTTTGAGGAATTTGTAGGAAGGCTTTCTTCCTTTCCACAATTCATATGGTATGGAACCAGTTTTCTTGTGTGGAATTCTGTTCAACACAAAATTAGCAGACAACACTGCTTCCCCCCACAAGTTTTGTGGTAAACCAGAACTTACAAGCATGCAATTAACCATGTCTTTTAAAGTTCTATTTTTCCTCTCAGCAATACCATTTTGCTGCGGAGTATAGGGTGCGGTTGTTTGATGAATGATTCCAAATTTGGAACATAAGTCACTAGACTCTATCGATTCATATTCACCACCCCTATCGGACCTTAATACTTTAATTGACTTTTCAAGTTGATTTTCAACTTCATTTTTGTAAGTGATGAAAGCATCCATTGCTTCATCTTTACTACTTAACAAATAGACATAACAATATCTACTTTGATCGTCAATGAAAGTAATAAAGTATTTCTTACCGCCTCGAGTTGGGACAAATTTTAAGTCACATAAATCGCTATGAATTAAACCCAACAGTTGGCTAGTTCTTTCAATTGATTTAAAAGGTTTCTTTGCAAATTTTGCTTCAACACAAATTTCACATTTGTGATCTTTTATTGAATCAAGTTTTGGAATAAGTCCTAAACCTACAAGCTTTCTTAAAGAAGCACGATTCACATGTCCTAAGCGACTATGCCATAAATTAGAAGACTCGCACAAGTAAATAGAATTATCAATTTTATTAATAGCTTGTGGGTACAAATAGGTGGACTTCTTGTCCACTACAACAGCATTTGCCTTAAATAGGCCATCTAGCA
The DNA here is from genome assembly GCA_013146195.2 of Codonopsis lanceolata. Classification (NCBI taxonomy): domain Eukaryota; kingdom Viridiplantae; phylum Streptophyta; class Magnoliopsida; order Asterales; family Campanulaceae; genus Codonopsis; species Codonopsis lanceolata. The sequence goes on along the minus strand of CM028383.1, from coordinate 109,844,636 downwards.
AGTATCCTTTCCCAACATACATCCCTCCCTTAGTAAGTACAAATTTATCAGATTCAAATACAACTTTAAAACCTTTCTTACTAAGCAATAAACCGAAAATTAAATTTTTCCTTATGTCGGGTACATGCATCACATCGTTGAGAGTAAGCTCGTTTCCCAATGTGAACTTCAATATCACCTTCCCAATGCCTTCAATCTTGGAGGTTGCGGAATTTCCCATATAGAGAAAATCTTCACGTTCCATTTTCTTGTATTCTGCAAACAAGCTTTTGTCGGCACATATGTGACGAGTGGCTCCTGTGTCCACCCACCAATCCTTGACGTTTGACACCAAGTTGGCTTCACATACAACAGCAGACAGACTTACTTCAGAAATACCCGTAGAGAGAGTGTCCACTTCTGTTATGTTTGCTTGGGGAGGCTTCTTCTTCTTGCTTCGGCAATCCTTCACCCGATGATCGGTTTTCCCACAATTGAAACAGTCCCCTTTGAACTTGAAGCGTTTGTTGTTGTTGTCATTACTTGTCTTCTTGTCCTTAGAAGAGTCATCACGCTTTCTTTTGTTGTTCTTAGGTCCGGAGTCTTCAACCATGTTAGCCTTTGCTTCCATGTTCCGTGCAGCGGCTCTTTTTTATGCACCACGATTGTCCTCTTCAATACGAAGACGAACAAGCAAGTCTTCCATTGACATTTCCTTGCGTTTGTGCTTGAGGTAATTTTTGAAATCTCTCCATGAAGGAGGCAACTTCTCAATTATACATGCAATTTGGAAGGACTCGCTCAATTGCATGCCTTCAACTTCAATGTTATGTAACAGAACTTGTATCTCCTCAACCTGATTCATTACCGTTTTAGAATCAATCATTTTAAAATCCAAAAATTTTGCCAACAAAGAATTTCTTTGTTCCAGCATCTTCGGTTTTATATTTCTTTTCGAGAGATTCCCAAAGCCTTTTTGCAGTTTGAATGGTGTAATACACATTATACAATGTGTTGTCTAGTCCATTCAAAATATAGTTCCGACATAGGTAATCTGCATGTTTCCATGCATCAATAGCCAATTGCGTTGCCTTGTCAATTGTACCTTCCGCTACAGGACATTCTTCACGCAAGAACTTCACCAATCCAAGCGTTGTGAGATAGAACAACATTTTCTGTTGCTAACGCTTGAAATTAGTTCCATTGAACTTTTCTGGTTTCTCGTACTACGAGGCCGGTGGCATAAGAAGCTGATTTGCACTTGAAGTGCTTGCAAACGCACTCGGACTCGGAGTGGTTGCAACAGTTTCACTAGTGGATTCATTTCCATTAGCCATTTTCTGTCACGAAAATGGAAAATCAAATAAGAAGGAGATGAAGAAGAAGATAAATAAAATTAAATACCTGATAATATTTGTCTTAAGATTGTTGTATATAATTTTGATTATCTTAATATCTTCAAAGCAGATTTGTAAATGAAGTATGAAACGAGGTATGCCAAGGCAAATCTCCTTAAGACAAATATTGCCTCCGCAACGGTGCAAACGGAAGGTTGGCAATTGTCTCCCAAGATACAATGTTTCTTCCAAAAGTTAGATTTGCACTTACTAACCTTTGACGGACGAACCAAATTAATTTGCTGACTTGTTCTTCAAACTTTCACAAAATGGGAGAAGGAAAAGGAGTAAAAGAAAACTGGATTTCTTTTGTAAAACACTTAAGATTTTTTCGGATGTTAAGACTGAGAGAATGTTGTTTGGACTTCGATGACCTGAATGACTGGAAGAGGGGTCTTTATATAGCCTTGGTCGAGTCTTTTCACAAAGGATGCAACCCGTGGCATGTTCAATGAACCTGGACGTGTCTGTTCGAGTGACGGCTGCCCATCGAACCTGGACGTGTCTGTTCGAGCGACGGCTGCCCATCGAACCTGGACATGTCTGTTCGAGCCCAACTGCCGCCCACCACTCTAACGGGTGTGTTGGTTCAGCGAGCAACACTGCCCTTTCAATGTGGGTTTAGACTCTTTTGTGGTGACTTAATTATTCACCCATACATATTTACCCCAAATATTCCAACACTTAAAATAAAATCGTGTTTGTCATGAAAAATTACTTCAAGGTTCTTAAAATTAGATAGGAAAGATGGTGTTAGGTCCCTTGGGCGCTCAGTAGATAGGTAGAGTGGGGGGAAGGGGTGAATAGCCTTTGTTACGGAACTAAAATTGTAACGATTCGAGCCCAAAAACCCGGTCTGTTACGTGTAACTTACACCCTTACCTATTAAACGCCGTCATTTGGGTCATCCAGGCCTACAACAAGTTGATCCAAAAGTAGTCTATGAATAATGTTAGCACACAATAGCTGTGGGTGTGTACTTTATAAATCACATTCAAACCCCACATCTACCCGATGTGAGATATGGGTGTTACAATATCCCCTACTTAATTAAATGCTTGATGCCTTCGTCAAGCCGGCCAGATAATCACCAAGGTCGTACCTACGGGTCGATGCAAGACACAAGTGGTGGCTCGTATAAGGATGAAAAAGTGACTCTCAACTCCCGCGGTGCAGCACTTTGTTCCGGACAACATTTCTAAGTATTAATGGGATGAGTCAACCATAGAAAACTTTAGCTTATAATGTGGCTAAGAGACTCATTACTAAATCCCATCACTAGAAGATCCTAGTAAAATTAAGCTCGCAGAGCCCCCATGTCCTCGTATATTTAGGCAAGCATGTAAACATGACCAATCATATATTCTTTAACTCATCACATATTTAAAATCACATGTTTAAAACCTAGACTTCTATGAGAAATTTGTACAATGATATTTGTATCCTTACCATTTTTTTGTATAAATAATTAACAAATAGATAAAGAAAAGTATTTTGGACAAGATTAGAATTATATATAAGGTTTTATTGAATAGTCCGTCTCTTTGTGTAATTGGTTAAATATAAAATGACCTAGATGAAGTCACCAGTTAACCCATATTTAAAATCTAGATTTGTATGAGAAATTTGTACTAAGATATTTATATCCTTAATATTTCCAATGACAGTGTAGTCTCTTAATGTAAAACTTAAACTAGTTAAAGAATAGTACATATGTTAAAATCCAAAGTTTACGGTCTTGGCAATCGACGTAGCAACATTTAAGTCGTGAACCATTTCAAATTATGTGTGTTATTTCCATTCACTCTTATCTACTTAAAACTAACGCTTTATTGAATATTCATTTTTACAACCTTTTAACGATATTCAATTTAGATGATTCATGATCTTTCTTTATCAAAAAATATATAAAAAATGATTCATGATCTTAATCTATGCATCTTTTTAAAAACATGCTTTAAAAAAACATGCTTAGTGTGAAACTTGCCTAATCAATTTAAGCTATCGATTTAGCATCTAATATATCTCAATCTTCTTTTTCTACTGCTCTGTGGATTTTCAGTAGGCTCCTTGACAAGATTAATTTTTGTTCTTTGATAAGATTGTTAAAGTTTGCCTAAAAGTTCTTAGAACTTTGAACAACGATATTCACATGCGTTAGCCTAAATTCTTACCGATTGGACCTAACAATACTTGTGAATATAAAATTATTAAAATAAAAATAAAATCATGATATTTTATCATCATTATTATTTTTTGTTATTAGTTTATTATTATTATTATTATTATTATTATTATTAGTTTATTATTATTATTATTATTAGTTTATAATTATTATTATTATTATTATTATTATTAATAAAAAATAGACGAGTGACTAACGTGTCACTATAAGTATGGTGACCAAAGTGTGTAAAAAGGTAGTAGGGTGACCTTATAGAGATTTCCGCAAAAATAAGATGAGCAAATAGATAATTAAGCCAAAAAAAAAAAACACAAAGTTTAAATCCTTTATCAAAGTAAAAGATACTTGTTCATTTGTCAAGTAGGGCGAAACATTCACTAGTAAATTTTGTTATCACAGTACAAATGAAATAAATTCATCAACCAGTGAAAAACTCTATATAAATTATAAAGTCTATTATGATCATTACAACTCATCCAACTGTGTATGAGATTTGACTATTCGGATCTAACAAAGAAAACATGGATGAAAAAGAACACAAAGTCTCATCACTATTTTGGGCTTAATGTGCTTTGGACTTCTAAAAGGTTCTCTTTTCAAAACTCTATAAGACACTCTTTCAGAATTCGAGAATCCATGTATTTCTTTGTGAGACCATTCATCTTTATATATGATTCAGGGAATCCTATAAAATTTGACAACCTAGAAATATAACTTCCAAATATATTAGATGTTGGGTAATGCTTGGATCATTCTTATTTTGTTCCAAAATATAGGTAGTATTTTATGATGTGACACACTCATTGGTTGGAGTGGTGAGACCCACAAAATATCCAACAAATGAGAATATGTCACGTCATAAAGTACTCATATTTTGGTGCAAAATGAGAGTGACCCCATCATTGCCCATGTAAATCTATTAGAAATCAAGCACACAAGATTAATCACAATAATTGATTTTTCATTATAATTTTTTTGTTATTAGTTTATTATTATTATTATTATTATTAGTTTATTATTATTATTATTATTAGTTTATTATTATTATTATTATTATTATTTTATTATTATAATGAAAGCCAAATGTGTTATGGAGAAATACAACTTTGTCCTTCACCTGGACTTTGTTGTAGTAATAGTTGTAAACCTAGCATTGTTATTAACAAATACTCCTACACAAGTAAGTCAACCAATTTTAAATAAATCAATTTATATATAGAAATACAAAAGAAAAGAAAAACAAAAAACGAACCATTACTGTAATATCCGCTAATTTTGCTAGTTTTTTTTATATTTTTATATAATATAAGTTTATGCTACATCATTAATTATGTTAATTATGTTTGGAGTAAATTGACTAATCAGACCTATTTAATTAACGTCGTTTATTTGAGTTGGGCTTGGGCTTGATCCACCGTTGACTCTTATAATAATATTTGAGCTAAATAGTCTACACCTATTTAATATTGGGCTCTCAGTTAGGGTTAGAAAATATGTAGGGCTTGAGTATGAAAGAAGACATTAAAGGTGAAAAGTCTCTATCACACAGTAATAATAGAAAAGGAGAGAAAAAGAAAGGTTACGACGGCCGAGAGAGAAACAAGAAGAGTGCGGCCGCAGAAGGAAGAGCCTCTATTAAGGTGAGCAAAGAATTTACTCGACTTCCCTGATTTTTTATAATAGTATAGAAGAGGGTGATCTATGATACTATTTGCGTGTATAACAATTGATCTAGAGTGTCCTTTAAATAAAAAAAAATGTAAGGATGTCTATTTTTTTTTAATTATTATTAACTAAGTGTAAAATCACATAACACATATACCAAGAGATTTTCTAAGATTGATAAATCTCTCAAAATCTAGACTTTTAGTAAATATATCAGCTAATTGATTTTTTGTCTCATCATGTTCTATGCAAACTACACATTGTTCAACCAAGTATCTAATAAAGTGGTTTTTATATCAATGTGTTTTGTTCTAGAGTATTGAACATGATTTTTTGTTATACAGATTGCACTGGTGTTATCACAATGCATGTTGTTATCTGATTTGTCCATAAAAGTTGTGTGCACTAATTACCAGTTGCAATGTATTCAGACTCAGCTGTAGAAAGAGCAACACAATTCTGTTTTATTACTAAACCAATAAAACAAGTTATTTTTTAAGTAAAAACACTCACCAGATGTACTTCTTATGCCATCTACACTACCTGTCCAATCAACATCACTAAAACCAATTAAATTAGTATTAGTCTGTTTTGTGTACCACAAACTCATAGAAGATATGTCCCCAACATACCTAATTATATGTTTGACAACTTTCAAATGGGAGACCTTTGGGTTTGCTTGGTATCTAGCATTCAAACACACATTATACATGATATCTAGACGTGTGGCAGTCAAATACAACTAACTTCCTATCATGCTTCTATATATTTGTGTGGTCGACACTTTCAGAATTCTCTTCTTTGCATAGTTTGTTGGATGTACCCTGATCGATGTATTTTATACGTCGATTTAATATGTTTCCATGACTTAAATTATGCTATTTCACGAGGCTTTTGGCTACTGATATGTGTTTTCAGTGAGATTTGTGAGTTTCAGAGTTTTTATTGAAAATATGTAAATCACAAGGCTATTATATGCAAATTCCAAGAAGGGGCCAAGATGAAAATTGAAGAAGAAAAGAAGAAATGTCACGCTGGAGACCTTGTGGTCGCAAGGTGTTCCAAACCTTGCCCCCGCAAGATGGACAGAAAGAAGAAAAATCAAACCCCAGATGTGCAGAAGACCTTGCGGACGCAAGGTATGCCAGACCTTGCGACCTCAAGGTAGTCAGAATGCGATTTTTGGCGTTTTCACTAGAGATTCGATTGAAATACAACTTCACGGTATAAATAGGAGTCGGTAGTCAAAGCCTAAAACGTCTAAGAAATGGCTGGAAACAGTTTTGTATAGTTTTAGGATAGATTTTAGGTTGTATAACATCATTAATTATTGTAATTACAAGTATTGAAGATCAGATCATGTCTCCATTCATCTCCATGTGATGTTCATCGTCAATGATGAACTAAATCATCATTAATCTAGGAGGTGAGAGGTAACTTGTATCGAATTTATGTTGTAATTCATATTTATGTTCATTCAATTCTTGTTGATTGTGGTGTTTATCAATCCCTATATTATTTCGCTTTGAACAAATTAATGTAATCGCAAATAATAAAGGCCTAGAGGTAGGGATAACAAAGATGACCATATGTCGTATTAATCGCTCACCATCACAATAAATTGGACCTATTGATGCACGAGAGTGATAAGTTAGGGCCAGGTTCATATATGACCTAGGTGACAGATAGATCATATGTTCTTGTGCTTAGGATATAGAATGGATGAATTATTCGGGGATAGAGGCTGAACTAATAATTCAACAGACTATATCTATCTTTTGCACTACAAGAAAACAGGGCAATTGCAACAGAATATTGCAACGTATTTGAATTTAGTTGCTGTGTTAAAAGTGTGCAATGTATTTGCGTAGGAAACCCATCTCAGCAGCGTCATTTTTCGGGGAAAAAAAGGAGGCAAGAATCTCGCCTAATACTTTATTTCATTTACCCGGCAAAATAAAAATTTCCCAAATCCCTTTCCCCCTAAATTTGCCCCAAGTTTGTCGAATTCAATATTCGCCATCTCCCTTTCTCTCTCTATCTCTCCCAAAAACACTGCCCTTTCTCCCTTGCCCTTCGTCCACACACATCCAAAATTGAGTATTGTCCATCTCTGTTTCTCTCAATTGTTGCTATGGCTGCTTGTGAATCTATTCATTAAGTGCTTCTCTCTCTCTCTCATTCTCTCTCACTTTTTATCTCTCTCCATCACTAATTTGTGCCCTCGTTTTTAATAGTTTACGATTTTCCCAAATTACAGAGGAATGATTTTCATGATTCCCAAACTACAGAGGATATTTGCTTACATTTATTTGGTTTTATGGGTATGTTGCAGGAGCTTGCAGAAAATTGCAAGAAGCGAACCCGTAGAAGTAAGTTTAAGTCTTCACTTTTACTTTTTTCCTTTAAAACTACATTGTTTTCCCTTTGCAGTTGTGATTGTTATTCACAAATAGACATGGTTAATTGTACCCTTCTTTTAATTTATGTCTTTCATAATTCTAGCCTTTTTTTGTTAATACCTGTTTCAATTTTCCATATTCTTATAATGAGGTCCCTGTAGTTCTTTCTATTTGAAGGTCCATGTTTCATATTTTTTCTGGATACCCATGTTTGGCTTTTGAAAGAAGCCCTTTCTTTTACATGTGTGTTTCTTGGAATGGATTCGCTTCACTACTTTTGGTTTATGAGGATTTGGTTCTTATGGCACCACTTAAATATAATCAATTAGTGATTTTGGTCTCACTGTGCATATAGATGAGTAATCACTCATGATTGTGAACATGTTGAAGTTCTGTTGGTGTTTAAATACAAGTTGGGTTTCAAGGAACCTGATACTCTATGGTTTGAATTTGAGCTGGACCTGCCCACTAATCAAGTGGCACCCCTGATGGGTTTCTTTTAGGACTGTTTTTGAATTAATATCAAAGATGCACTCGTGGCCGAGAAGTTCTTTCTCAGTCGTCCAGTACGATCATAAAATCTTTTCATTGTAACGGTCATGGCTTTGGCATAGACCATCTATTTTTTGATCTAACTTCTGCTCTTAATTCAAGTTTATAGTGAACTTGCTGACCGTTGTGGAGTGCCCCAGTTGGCAAAAAAATTGAACCAGGTAACATTGAGCCTACCTGAGTTTTCTACGATTTTGCTTTTAGTACTTCTCTTTGGAAAGCAGCTATGAAACATATGTCATGTAAACATTGGCCAGTTCTGAACCATGCACAATACAATAGCACGAGCGTCTTTTGTTTCCACATTTCGTCTAATTATTCATTGTCTTTAGTGAACTGATATTTTTCGCCTTTGGTCACTTTTATAACTTTATGTCATTTAGGGATTTATGATCTCATAAATGGGAATATGATTTTTATTATGTAGAGACAAATCAAATGTAATTAGTATATTAGCAAATAATTAGTTACTTGGGTGTATTTTAGTCTGTTAGCTTATTAGGGTATCTTGGGCACTTGGGGATTATCTAGTGATAGTCATAGAAGAACTTAGGGTTCTAGTTACTACTTTAAGTATTGATATAACTTGTAAGAGTTCCTTATTTATCAGAGTTGAATGTATTGAGAAACTTTGTGCTTTTGTGACCTTGCGAGTATTGTAAAGTCCTTGCAAGAGTGATGCACTGTGGACTGGGTACTCTGTAAAGGTGGCACAATCCATACTTCCATTTCCTCCCGCTTTTCTTCTTCGTTGCAGAATTGTAAAATAAGATTCCCTTATCCCATCCTGCATCTGTTCTAGTAGTGTATGATAGTGTGCTGGTGCATCTTTTCGGACACAGAGAGCCTGGAAACCTTGTGCATTGAGTCATACAGACAATATCTGTGAGGTCAAGTTCAGGATAGATCTAAAGGTAATTTGGAACTTTTGGATTTCTTCCTCTTCACTTGGTCTAAATCTTTGAAGTAACATTTGTAATACTCGAGTTGTCGATGGATGAGTATTTCAGACTTTGAGAAGGGAAGATATTATAGAGTTGGTGGTCGTGAATATTTCTTCTATTTCTAGAAGTGTGGTACAAAACTTTGCTCTCCTTCCCCCCCCTCCTAGAGAGCATGAAATTGTTTATATATTGTTTCATTTTTTTTAAGGTAATCACTAATCAGTGCTTATATTAATATATACTCTTGCATTATTCTTGCACGAGTTGCTTATGCGACAAATGCCAAGTACATTGATGCAATCGTTCTGCTTCAAGAAGCTAGAGTAGTTGCTTCACAACCATCAGGAACACAAGCCAAGACATCTCTGTAGTCCCTTGAGATTGTAAAGGAATCGTATACCTTCCCATCACGGCTCTTCTTGTACTCGAATAGAAGGGATGAGTGGTTGAATGCAGTTAGCTTGACAAATCCAAAGTCATAATCTTTATAAATACTCCATTTAGTATTGACTTCACTAAATTCTGACAGATGACTACCAGCTCCACCAACGACAACGTGAATTGTTCCATTAACCATGCCAGAATAATGAGATATTTATGGGTTCACACATTGATTCTGGTAAATAGGGCAAGTCCTTTCATATATATAGTTATGGATGTGTCCATTAAATGCAATGTCGACCTTGTATCTCTGCCAGAGCTTATGCAAGCTTTCTCTTCCTATTGGCTCTTCAAATGAGCCTTCCAGGCCATACCATTTGTCAGAAGAGTATCCAAGAACACGATGAGCAGCAAAGATCAACCAGGGTTGTTTTTGCCTGTCTGCTGATGCAAAGCATTGCTCAATGAGCTTGTACTGTTCAGAACCTTCCCTCCAGTCATGTTCAGTGTCATCTATGCAAAATTTAAACATGCCATAATCTGTTGAATACCAATACTTGGCTCTGTTCTCTGCAGGAACATAGAACATGGTCTCAGCTAACACACCACATTCCCCACCTGAATCTTTAGTGTTATAAAAGGATCCAGTCCCAGGCCAATCACGTTCATGATTACCACTTGCAACCATATATGGCACTGTTGTTGCAATGGGTTCAACCTGTGATGTGAACTGGTCCCACTGTGAGATGTATCCATTTGCATACACTAAATCTCCTATATGGAAAACTATGTCGATGTTCTTTAGGTCCTTGATGAGCTGGTCGGTAGTATTAAGTGAGCCAGGCTGATAATTACTATATTCATTTGAACCATCACGCACTGCCTTCCCCATATTTCCAAATATTACAACATGCTGTAATGAGTCCTGTCCTGGAAATGGGGATGATTTAAATGAATATCTCTTGCTTCAGATATAGGATCCATCAGTTAACATATGGCCCATCTTGTAAGTGTACATGGTGTTTGGCCACAGATCTTTTAAAAAACTTGTGTGTATGAAACCAGGATCACGCCAGCCAACAGTCCTTGCAGGTGAGCCACACATGTTGTTTCGGTGAAATGTCAATGTTCCTGCAGAAGAGTGCATTTGAGGTTGACCCTTCAAACCCCACTCGACAAAAGGAATGGCTTCATTGATGTTATAGCCACTTGTCGAGGTTACTGTCATTTCATTCCAAGATTTTCCCTGAGCAAGGCGTGGATAGAGAGGTGCTTTAGGATTAGCAAATGACACATAATTCGAAAATGCCACCAATTTTGGAAACAGTAAAGAAAAATCCAAAGCGCAGAGACAAGTTGTGAATTCCATTTGTCAGGTGGTGTTTCTCTATTTATTTCAGAAATCAAAAACTGGAGAGGAGTTGTTGGACCTCATTCATCGACCCACTGCAAAGCGAAAGCTAGCATTCTTTGAAAAGGTTATTTTCTTACCTGAGCTCTCCATTGCAATTAATCATGCTTTGTTATCTCATGCCAAATTTGAAAGAGATTCCTTGTTCTCATGGAATTTTGGAATTGAATTTCTTAACGATTTGCTTTCCTTGATATAATGTTGTGTCTCGATTCTTAGAGTGCAAATTAACCTTCGTATAATCGTATCTGTTTTTCTTCAAGATTTTCTTCACTAACAAGTGTTTCTAATCATACTAGCTATGCCATTCTCGATGATTCTTATGTCAGTTCAAAAGCAAAGATGGTTCCCAAGTAATGGAGTACTATCAGGCCTTAACAAAAGAAGATCCTAGACATCAGAATGGTTCCTTCATTTCTTGTGAGAAGGTTGGTAAATATATAGCACTTTTTACTAATAAGCTTCAATTCTCAATATTGGTTGTTATCTTAAGGATCTCTAAATCATAAACATCTTGATTGGTATAAGGGTGTTAAAACTTGCTTGAGGCACAAGTGGTTAAATACATTGTGTTGAATTTAGTCTAGTTCTCGCATCTTAAAAAAGATCTGAGCTTCTTTTTCTCCTCGAAATCTTTGTGATCCAATTTTTTTCATTCAAATCAACCACATAAACTAGTTTTGCATGCTTTTTAAAAAATAGAACATCTGTTATATTGTACTCCAAATTTAGTGAAAGCGATATGCGATCAAATGAGATTGAGATTCGAAGGGAGACATGGCAAGAACACTCGCTCGAGGACCTTGAGATCCTTGGTTCCAATCCACATACCAACAGGGGCCACACTTACCTATCCATAAAAAAAGAATTTTTAGTTCAAAGATAGACCAAGTTTAGGATAGACCAATTTTACTAGTATGGTAAATAATTTTTTCATTATCAAGTAGTAAATTAGAAGGAGAATATCAATAGATTTAGGACTGAATTCCATAAATAAATTCTAAAATGACAGTCGAATTCGAAATAAGGTATGAAAAATATAGTACAAAAATATTGATTAGAGACCAAATTCAAGCGTTGAAGCGATGTGGCTTGAGAGGAACAAGCGAGCTTTTGAGAACAAAGAGATTAGTGGTATGAAGGAGAGGGTTTTGGACATTCTTTTTGGGATTGGTTTAAGAAATCTTTTGTAGCGTTTTTGATAGTTGATCATAGCTACTCGGTGGTAGTTTGTACTTACATTGAACATAGGGCCGCGTCATCTACTTTGACACTTGTTAATATAATTTCTCATCAAAAGGGTGAAAATCTAAGAAGAAATAAAAATCTAAAACAACGGATTCGAGAATTCACAAATAAAGTGAAAAAGAAAGTAAGACTTCAAAGATGAATTCTTGAGAATTTGAAAATTAAAAAGAATAAGGGAATTGTGAACTTAGAAGGAAAAGAAAGAAGATGAAAGAACTAGGAAGAAATGTAAAAAAGAGGGTTGGGGGGGACTTGCAGTAGCTAGACTCGCGATGTCAACTTAAGGGATTGTTCTCGACACTTGTCGTCGCCGATGAAGCTTAATGGTTCACCCTCTAAAACTTGGGAGATGTTATAAGGCTTAACACATGATTTTCATTGTACTTTCTCACAAAGTTAGAAAACCAACTAGACTTGACTTTTTTGACACCGGGTCAATGGACTTACTTTCATAGTCAAATAGCCACTCCATCCACATTTGTGAATATTTTGATGGAAAACTAGAAAAAAATACCCATATGTTTGGTGCGACTTTGAAGGGGTATAAGGTCTCTTCCTTCTTTCCCATCCACAAAATCATTGGAAGTGGATGAATGGTATTTTGACTATGAAAGTTAATTTCAATGACCAAGATGAAAAACTCAATTCCAAAGGGGTCGTTAAAAAATTCACTCAATAATGGCCAAATATATTAAGCCTTATTTTTCTAAATTGTTTTACGTGATAATATCCCTACATTTGCATTTTTATGCGACATATTTTCAAGTATGTTCACTATGAACTTGATCCGACATCGATGTGCCTCTATGATGATGGGGGCCCCTCCCAAACCACCTAAGCCTCGGCTGAAGCCGAATTCAAGCTTTCCACATGCGCATAAGCATATGTAATGAAACAATTGGATTAATAATATTATTGATATGTTTCTCACCTCTGTGACTCTTCCTTCCTCTCTCTGTCATAGTAAGATAATCTAATTTCCTTTCGTGTTTGTAGTTCCTCCGCATGCGATGGTGTCAATTTTCCTTGTGAAAGAGTAGAACAAGTGAGGGAAGATATTCAAAAACAAATACAAGTCGACAATGTTACGGAAATGGAGAAAATCAAAGTCGATTTCAAGCTAATGCAAGAGGAAATTCTACCACTTAGAGCCCAACAACCTCCACCAACGCCCGTGTAGTTTGACAATAGACAATGCCTTTTGTTAATCACTTGGAGACTCTTAACATTCTCTACACTTTCATGTAATCGACACATCGACAATGACTTTTGAATGAAATGCTTAAACTTGAGTTGTTTTAAATGTTTAATTATAGATTTAATTTTTTTTGTAAAATGTGAAATATGAAATGTTCAATCAGCACGATATATATATATATATATATATATATATATATATATATATATATATTATATATATATTTATATATATATATATATATATATATATTTATTTATATAGTTTGTTGCAAAAATGCAATGAAAAAATCGTTGCAAAAAATGTAATAAAATGCAAAGAAAAGTCTGTTACAAGAATGCAACAAAAATGCAACGATAAAAATCGTTGCACAAATGCAACAAAAAGTCTTGCAAGAATGCAACGGAAAAAGTTTGTTGCAAGAATGCAATGTAAAAAAATTAGTTGCTATTTGCAACGACGCCAACTATCCTTAGAAACACATTTGCAAATGTAAAATTTGAAATTGCAACGCCGATTTTCGTTGCAATATCATGCAACGGAATACATTCGGTTGCATAAAATTTGCAACGAGGGTTTTCCAAACGAATTTGTAACGAATTTTTTCCGCTTTCAATCGCCTAATTGTAACGGAATTTCATTTTTGCAACGGAATTTTCCCGTTGTTTCTCGTTTTCTTGTAGTGTTGTGAACGAACCCAAGAAATTGAATGATAATTATTTTGAATTAAACATAGAGGAGATACAAGTGAAACTCTAATCCTAGATTGTCATCTACCATAAGATCTTCATAACCTGTAATTGCTGCTAAACACCTAACTAATAATAGTAGTTTAGAATAGAATAAATATAAAAACCCCCCGTAGATTAATAATTTGCTATCAATAAATTGAACTATCTGTGATCTTTTGTCTATGTGGGTTCGACCCTTGCTTCCAAAACTATTCTCTAATAGTCTTGTCCACTTGCAAGGAAATAATTAAAATAAGACATCGATCGAGTTTTTTTTGGCACCGTTGCCGGGGACAAGCTAGTTTACATGACAAGCAAGTGCAGCTTAGTGGTAAGACGCTTCACCCATACCTAATATGTCGTGGGTTCGAGTCACCCAGGGGGTAAGTGGGGAACCACTATTGATCCTCTTTAAAGAAAAAGAAAAAAGAAAAAAAAAAAAGCTAGTTTACATAGTTAGTTTGTTGGTAGCGTAATTTTTAATTTAATTTAATTTTTAGTTTTTATAAAAATAAAAATACAAAAAGATTTTATTTTATTTTATTTTGCTTTAATAGTTAGTTGTTTTAAAATTGCTTTATTTATTTTATGCACGGTCGTAGATCTTTGAATCTCAAATTGGCAGAACTAAATCAAGATATAAATAATATTAGAAGAAATCAAGAAGATCTTGAAAATCTAGCTCCCCAGCCTGATAATCAAGAACAATTGAATCAAGAGGATCCTCTGGTTGATCCTACAATGGAAGATATTAATCAAAATCCTAAAATCCAGTTCATCCAGTTAACATGAATCAAAGAAAAGAAGAACCTGCTAGAAGAAATATGGAAGTAGTCGTAAATCAAATAACTATTAATGATTTCAGTAGGCCTTCATTAAATGTAGTAACATCATGTCTAGTCTTACCAGATGCCGTAAGGAATTTCGAACTAAAAGACCATTATTTTAATGCTATACCTTCCTTTCATGGAATGCCTCACGAAGATCCTGACAGTTTCTTAAGAGATTATGAGTACATGATGAGTACTTTTCCTTTAGGAGGGTTGACTGAAGACCAAGTTAAAATGAAATACTTTCCCAGTGCATTAAAAGATCTAGCAAAGCGATGGTTTATTAATCTAACACCTAGTAGTGTTTATACTTGGGCTTAATTATATGATTTGTTTATGAGTAAATACTATAAGCATGCATCTCTCACTGAATACAGAAAACAAATCATGTCATTCCAAAATGAACCAGGTGAAACATTCCATGAGTCTTGGGATAGATTAAAAAATCTGCTCATTATGTGTCCTCATCATAATCTGGCTCAACATGTGTTAGTACTTCAATTTTATCATGGTCTTTCGCCAGACTTACAAACTATGGTATATAGTGCAGCTAGTGGTCCTATTAATAGAATGACACCAGAAGCACTAGAGGAATTATTTGAGATCTTAAATATTAATTCTCAACAGAAAAGTGCTAGAGGTAAAAGTAGGAGTCTATACCAAGTTCAAGAAAAATCAGATACACAAGCTCAATTTGAAAATTGGCCAATTCAAGAAGCATGTGCTTTATGTGGATTATATTCTCATGCTACTAATTTTTGTCCATCAAGTGCTATGTATGCTGAACAAGCAAATGCTATGAATGTATACCCTCAAAGGCCAAAGAATGATCCCTACTCAAATACATATAATCCTGGTTGAAGGAATCATCCTAACTTTTCTTGGGGAGGAAATAAACCTTTACAACCTCAACAATTCCAGCCTCAACCACCACAATTTCCAAATCAAAATCAATTAAGGATTGAAGAAGTTCCAAAACAAGATGGAACAAGTAAAGGTCAAGTTGTTCTGCTAAAATATTTGCTTGAAGAAGTTGAAAATTTGAAGAAGCACATTGTGAATTCTGAAACCGAGAAAAGAGAAGAAGGGAAGTTCCCTAGCCACACTACAACAAAAAAGGCTTTTTACAACGTTTTAAAAACGTTGTAATAGACATTTTACAACGTTTTGTAAAACGTTGTGTTAGGCAATGTTGTAAAAGGTCAGGTTTTTTTACAACGTTT
Source organism: Codonopsis lanceolata (assembly GCA_013146195.2). Taxonomy (NCBI): domain Eukaryota; kingdom Viridiplantae; phylum Streptophyta; class Magnoliopsida; order Asterales; family Campanulaceae; genus Codonopsis; species Codonopsis lanceolata. The sequence continues at coordinate 109,828,490 of CM028383.1, read as the reverse complement.
TTTAAACGTTGTAAAAGGCTTTTTTACAACGTTTAAAAAACGTTGTAAAAAATAATTTTACAACGTTTAAAAAATGTTGTAAAAAAGCCTTTCACAACGTTTAAAAAACCTTGTAAAAAAGTCTTTTACAACGTGTAAAAAACGTTGTGAAAAAGCCTTTTACAACGTGTAAAAAACGTTGTAAAAAAGCCTTTTACAACATTTAAAAAACGTTGTAAAAAATCCTTTTACAACGTTTAAAAAACGTTGTAAAAAAGCATTTTACAACGTTTAAAAAACATTGTAATAGACTTTTTACAACGTTTAAAAAACGTTGTAAATTCTATTTTTTCAAAAAAAAAAATATAATAGCATTTTGTTCCAATTTTGAACCCCCCCACAATTTCCTCAGATGCACCTTGGGCCCCCTCTCGAGTTGTGCAATTACATGAACATCAGTTCATGACCAAATGAAGAACTTATCCAAGAATTAAAAATAAATAAATTTACTGCATCTGTTGGGTTTTCACAAACAACTCGAGATATTTGCAAGGCATCAACAATTACAGCATTTAAAGCAAAATCTCTACTATATAAAAGTTAAATTGAACAGATATGTAAAGATAGCCACGTGAATAAACCGAGAACAATCAAGAAACATATACAAGATCTCTTTCTGTAGCTGCAAGTGCAGAAAATATATACAAGTGCAGAAATGAGGATGGAATCCAATGAATCAAGTTGTCATCCTCATTTTCACTTTGTAATGATCCATCCTTTAACCTAGGCGTAATACAACTGGATAACATGAGAAGTGAGTTTGACCGACACAAAAAACAATGTTTTAAAGTAGCATAATCAGTATTTTGTTTCAGTCCCAGTTTTTTGTCGGTATTAAAGGCAGCAAATTGCTTATTTATTCACCCTCCTTCCTTTTGGAAAAGGATAATCCTCCAAGATCCCCACTTGAGATGCAGTTGATTCATGTACAACCATGGATATCCATCCCAGCACAGTCTAAAAGGAAAAGCGAAGGACCTAGATGCCTCCGGGACAACATCAAAACAGAAATTGCAATATGAAACTGTCCACATGTCCACAATTTCAAATTCTTCTAGCAGTAACTCAAAGTATGTCTCAAAGACCTCATTACTTGAATCCCTAATTATCACATATGGTAGAACAAAACAAGCGCACTAGTCGTATCCAATAAATCCATGAATAACGGAGCTCACTGCGTCACCGGCACCAACACGAGCAAAAATACAGTCCCGAACAGAAATGCTGGCTTTATCACAAGGAACAAAGGAACCAACTTGTGCCATCAGGATGTTCACGCCAACCTGTATGCCAAGCAGAACAGATAGATCTAACAAAATTTCGACCACGATACACGAGCAGGATATTGATATGTCGGTAAATAATCTTTCCACCAGATTTATCCTATCAGTCAACAAGAATGGAACCATAGGTAGAACATTTGAAACAATGAAACAGAATGTTTATAGTTCAGACCTCAAGGTGGAAACAAATGTTGTCCATGTCAAGGGTGGGCACTCCTAAGCACTTGATTCTCACAGCTTCAGCCTTCTTCCAATGATTGTGGATGTCATCAATCATGTTGTGGTTGCATCTCAATAGTCTTAGCAATTGGCTGATGCACGTTGGATCATTGGTTGTCCTGTTAACTTGGTACAAATGGAATGACAAACAACGTTTTAAGCCAGAATCATAGACCAAAGAAGTAGGTACCCATGTTTAATTTAGAAAGTACAAAATCCAAGGCCAGTTTTCTAAACAGGAATGCCAATAATAGAAGTTAAAGCATACTATTTCAAAGAATTTGCATATTGAGATGTATATACCTGCACAATTGAGAAAAGGGAGTCAAGTCCATCCAATGCAGAAGCACGTACAGGAACACCAATAGCAGGTAATGGTGCCAGCGCAGCTACCATGCCTAACCCCATAAATATAAATAAATAAATAAAATTATCTTCCAGATGTCTAGCAATCCAAAAAACTGTAATAGGGAATTAATGAGGCACAAGTTATTTACTGAACCTCGTAAGTGGGCAGCACCACCGGCAATAATAACGGATGCCCCGCTCACATGGGGAAGCTGCGTAAGAAAACATTAATTCAGGTGTACGATGTGCTGATACTATTCTCACCTGCACAATATTTATTCAAGAAATTCTAAGTAAAAGATATAAGCAATGTGTAAACAGGTAAATGAAACTCTGAGCCACCATAAGAATATAACCTCAGCAGGTACATCAAACTCGCTCAAGATTTTTATTGCATCTTTCATAACAGGGAGATTAGAATCGGAACCCATTATGATTCCAACACGCGGGTCAACTGTGTCAGAAAGAGCATCATCAATGATCCATTGACACCAACAACTTCTAATGGAAGAATGTAGCAAGTGGTGAGGCTCAACTTCAAAAAAGGAAAAACCTTAACTATTATTGCTTAGCTTTTAATACACAAGGAGCAATTAACAACTAATTTATAAAGCAAACAGTAAACCAAACCCATACTCGATAATGTACGTACCCCGGAAAATATGCCTGAACTTCCATTCAACATCATGAAGTTCCCGAGCTATCAGTTCTTGAGCAGGTGGCTGCTGTGAGAAATCCTGGATGGAAACAAGAAACAACAAAATGACTATTATCACATCTTTTCCTCGAGAGTATATATCATCATTTGTTATGGGTCAATATCAGCAGACAAATAGAACAAATCTTTACCAGTGGAGGGAAAACTTTCTCTGCAGCACGTCGAGGGACTGAAAACCCCCCGTGGGTACTAGTATCACTAGCTGTTAATGTCTTACAGAAATAGTTTGTAGGCTGCATGCTTGGAACAAACAGATTTTTGGGAGAATTAGTGGCAGGTTTGGGGCTGTTTTGGGAGGCTTTGTGTTCGGCTAAGGGGCTGTCCAATATCAAGGATGCATTCCTAATTATTACCTTCCTGCTTCTTGGAGAAGACATCTTTTTCTATTGTACTTTATGAACTATTCTCCTCTGTAATAGTTGAGAAATGCAGCAGCAGCTTTTGAGTATTTTACTCAAACAAGCAATCCTTCTTTCTCTTCTCTTCCTTTTCTCTAATATGTGTCTTCCTAGTCTAGTTTGGGATCCTTTTGTCTGTCTTAGTTAATAGAATTTACTTCTGTAGACATTTCAGCTGGATTAGAGTTACTCTACTGGCTGTGGTGATTCCAGCTCTTCTTTCCCCTTGGTAAAGCATCAATACTCGAATGATTAATTAAATTGATGATGATCAGAACAATGAATGTGCTGTTGCAGTAGAAGCAATGACATCAACCAAAGCTTCCTTGGGTAGAAATCTATGATGGCAAACCAGCCTGATGATGAATTATGACAATATCTATAACAGAGTGGACGGTGCAAACTTGGCAGTAGTGAAGGGCAATGGGTAGTTGGGCATTGTTATGAAACGCAACTGCCTGGCTCACCTTATTTGAGAGGTGACTCTGGATGAGGGGTTAGTGCCTTACTGGAGGTCAGGCGGGGTGGATCTGAGTAGGCGGTACAGAGGTGGTCCCCTCACTTGACTAGGCAAAAGGCATCAGACGTGAGAAGGCATTGCCTTCGTGACAAATGGCTAAAACAACTTTTCCAACCCCTCTTCTTTTAACAAACAACACTGTAAAATAAAGAAAAAGGAAACCCTAGATCTAAATTAGGCCTAAGTCGGCTTAGTCAGTCTCTCACTCTAGACAAACCTGATTGCGATTGATGATGAGGGAGAGAAACTGCAATGAGAAGCGGCCACTGGATTCCTCCACCTCCAGAAACGGTCATCCATTTCATTGGTATAGTCCTCCACCTCCACCAAACAAAAGACAAAAGCACCCAACAACATCCTTGTTGAAGAATATAAAGGATTATGTATAGTCTTCAAGTTTATGGATTTGCAGGGAAAAAAACGAGGTGAAGGAGACGATTTGAATGGACAATCTCAAGGGAGATTGAGATCAAAAGACTTGTAACTTGGCCCATGTCGTCAAATTTCAACGTCTATCCCTATTTGAATGGGTAACAGCTAGAGCAAGCAACATACCTTTTTAAGAATATTATCACAAAATGTGGCAAGTGATTCGGTACTTGAGCTTCCAACAACACCCTTGTTGCAGAAGATTTCAAAAGCTTCTTTAAATGCCTGGACATAAAAAATTTAAAATAATATTGTAAGGTATACAAAAAAGTAAACAAAGGGAGGCCATAGTACTGGGTAACTATGAAGACATAACCATCATGCTGCAGCACAAACCTTATGGAAAAGGGTGTGATTTGTGAAACTGTCATTAACATACGACATGTATTTTTCATTCAGCTCAATCACTTTCCTAACAAAAACCTGGAGTCCTTAATATAAGTTAATGTCCTCATGGAATGTATTATCAAGTTCAAAAAAGTATGATATTCTGAAAGATTACCAATTCCTGTAATTCCACCACATCTTTCTTATCCAACTATAATGAAGTTTGCATATCAGATTTAAGCTTTACTTTCACTGCTTATGTACAAGGAGAAGCTTCTTCTCAAAAGGGAAAAACAGAACCAACTTTCATTGTGCCTTGGTGGGTGTTGCTTTGAGCACGATAATGTACTGCAAGTAAAAGTAATAAGGTCAACTAAATATTAATTAGAAATTTACGTAACCATTACTAGATGAAACACTGGGAGGAGGGACCGACATGGAGGTTACACGTGAGTTGGTGCACCCAATTCCATCCCAGCCGTCTCCACATGGATCAGTACCAACCCAATTGGGTGGCGTATTCTGCCAAACATCTTTGAGAGACTGTAGTATAGCAATTGCACCATAAGTAAAGCTTGATTTAGCTGCTATTGAATTCTCACCTTCAATCTAATCCTAATACTGTAATACATAAAGCCCATAGTGGTTTCTGATGAATGGGATTAACATGAAAACCAATTCTCGACTGGGACACATGAAATCAGTTGTTAGGACACTACAGAAATCAACAATAAATGTTATAAAAACCATTATTTTTACAGTTTCATGCACCCTAATGTACTGGATTTTTCAATCCTAAACACAATTACAGGTTATAGTTTGTTGTTTGGAAATAGTGAATCCAAAACCTGAGCATCAAACCTTATCTTGAATGGGTAAAGATTGTTTTTAAGAGCCCAAAACAATACATCAAAAACTCATGATCCATAAATAAGGTATAGTCTTCTTCTTGCCTTCAACAGAAATGGGAATTGATTCATAAGAGAGATTAAACCAAACCAAACTTAACATTGATGATACAGATCACTTAAAATAAAACTTGAAGAAAACAAATGGACTTACAATCATTCTGGGCAGTGAAAATTTAAACTTGAAGTAACCTAATCAAACCAATGAACCAGTGCACTCAATTTAGTACACACAGTCTGAATCAATCATAATATAAGAAATACGCGGACCAACCATCATGCTTTGCATTTAAGTTAATGCTCAGAGACCGATCATCATTGGGTGCATTTAAGTTTTTAGCTTACCTTCACAAAATCCTCATATTCGACAACAACAGAGTCAGCTTGATCATCCGCAGATGTTGAATCTGACAGAGTTAAAACCTACAACATAGTAGACAAAATAAGTACTGGATAACAGTTCAAAAACGCATGGCATGCAATTACTATTGAATCAGATAGTGCAAGGCAGATCAGAACATAGGCATACATGTCCGAGACCTACCTTTCGCTTTACTGCTTGAAACCAAGTATCTGCACACAAGGCATACGTGTCTGCACCAGTAAAGTTTGGGGGATATTTCTTTGCTATCAAGTGAAGTGATACATCTTCATGCAATTTAAACTTCCAAGTCAGTGCTTTAAGGACCCTGCAAAAATAAAGTAAATTATGACATTAATCATAGAAGATATAAGACAGGAGTATGTATCTTGATTCACCAGAGAGAAAGCTAACCTTTCTTTGTTAGATGTATCTGTATTGACTCCAACATAAAGAAGCTTAAAATACAAAGTGACACTGAAAATGATAGCTTTGTCACGCCTCATTTGAGGACTATTTAGACTTAGTTTGTTTCATGCCAAATGCCTTTTTTTTTAAAATTAATTTTTTGGTGCTTCATAACACACATAAAATATAAAGGTTTTTACAAATCAACGGAAAATAAAGTCTAAAAGATAGGAAAATGATAGCAAAGCGTCAAAATATATTATGTGATAGTAAATAAATATACGATGAAATATCGGGATGTTAAAGGTTTATTGCTTTTCTTTAGGAATGGTTACATATTATACATAATTTTCTTACATTCATGTCTCTCTAGATGCCCTACTGTGTGTTCTCCACGACCTTCCCAAATGCTGACTTTCGGCTCTCCTTGGTAAGATTGCGAGTTTGAGGTCCTTTTCTCGGATAAGCTGCACTACTAGAGAGAGTGCATCGGCATGGCAGCTTGGCTTACTTTCTTGCAAAAGATACAATTGACGACTTCAACACAATCATAAAGCGTGCTATTTATCTGTTTATGCTCTATTTTTTCAACAACCCCAGATCTACATTTTTAGATAATTATGTTGTTTTGCTTTGCTGGTGTATTGTGTGACTGGTATAGCTTACGCACTTGCCATTTACCTTGAAGCTGGTTACGCCCAACCGGTGAGTGTTTTGAACTTAGTTTACAAGAAGCATTTCTTGAAATCATTATCTTGAAGTGAATTTTTATGGTCGAAGCTTCTTGATTTGCGGATTCCTGGGTAGTGCGTCTGCTTTTCCAAGATTTCAAGTGTTTTTTGTTTTTTGGCTTCTTCGATACCATGTTTTAGGTGATCTTCTGAGTTTTGCACTTTACTCGCATTGTTCTTGATACATGTCAAATACTTATTTCTTGATTTACGAGTGATTCAAACTATACAGTGCGAGGACCCTCTGGTTACAAAAGGTCCAGTTTGGTACCTCTGCTTGGCATAGATGTTTGGGAACATGCATACTACTTCCGGTAATTACGAATTGATGCGTTCTTTGGTTGCTTGTTTTCGGTTGCATATTAGCGACAAACTAAACATGCCCGACAGATTTCTATAGATGAGTTGCTGTAGTTACTTTGTGCTACATAAGTAAAACTAGCAAGTGTGAATTGAAATAAAACCTTTTAATTACCGCGGGATTTGCAACGTATAGGGCTGCTGTGAAGTCTTCCAAGTCACGACCTAACGCAGCGACACGTTTTGGACAGTTTGGGCATCTTCAAGAAAGGGTGAGGCGCAAGGTTTAGGGCAGCATGGGCGCGTCTAAGGGCGGGGCTGTTGTCTAGAGAATTCTCGCTAGAGTTCTCGTCCTAAAGAGGTAATTTGGGTAGAATATTTTAATTAAATGTTTTGGGCAGATTTTAGCCTAGCTTAATTGTTCAATAAGGTAGGGGTTGGGTTAACTTGTAAGGGAGACACTTTTAATTGGTTGCACATATTTTTAGAAGGCTATTAACGGGTTTGTGGGACTGTTTTGGGAGGGTTAATTCGGCCAAGAGTTGGACCGAATTAGTTGGGCAGATGGTTGATTCTTGAGAGGAGTTTATTTGTCAATTGGTTAGCTATAATTGTAAGGAAAACCTTTTAAAAACAATTTATTTGGGGGTTGTTTTGGGAAGCAATATTCAGCCTAGGGACTGAATATATAGTGGGATAGAATTGATAATTTCAAGCATCCGCATACGCATTAATATGCATGTTTCATGATCAAATAGAGAGAAAGAGAGAGAGCTGCAAGATTAATTTGCATAATATTGAAGAAGAAGAAGAAGAATATGGGAAGCAACAACGAGGGAAGAAGAAAGTGAAATCATGGAGATTGATGCATTTGGAAACTTGTTTCCAATAGCTTGAATAAAGTTAAGTCATGTAAATGTAAAATGTGGGAATCCCACATTGGGAACAAAATGAAACAAGCTCTACCTTATAAGGTAGAGCTTTGAGCTTTACTTTCGGGCCCTTGGGCCACTACACTTTGTGTAGGAGGAAGACCTACCTAGAGATTACTTTCGGGCCCTTGGGCCCTACACTTTCAAGCAGATTTTTGGTATTGAAAATTCGCTCTTTCTATTCTACTCCCTTCTGACGAGATTACAACAACGGTTGCATTCGTTGGTGATTGAAGCTTTGAAGATCTGCCATCATTCAATCACGGTAAGATCAATATCCTGGGAGACTCACTAGAATCACGTCGTGCAGATCTAGAACACGGCTTCTAGTTTTTGTCTTAAGGACAGAGATATAATCTCGTTGATCTTAAAACAAAAACATACACTACACTACCAGGCCTCTATAACAATCTTAAGACAAAAATCCTTTTGGCTGGTTTGTTTGTTTCGAATGTTTACGCATGCTATCTGGTTCTATTTTCTGAAAATAATCTATTCTGGAAAGTTTAGTAACCTGTTTATTTACAGATCACAAATCTGCTTATAACCAGTTTCTACATGCTTAATAATTATCACATTCTGGAATAGGTTTAAACTCTTTGTGTTGAACAGAATCTCATAAGCGCATGCTACTTACAGTTACGCATGTAATTACGGAAAAATTAATGCATGCAAGCTAACGACTTGTTCGCTTTATAAATATTGCAACACCGCATACTCCTCATCTTTACATTGATGCATTACTTGAGTTATAAGCTACCGAAAATTGTCGCAACTGCATACTGCTTTAAGTAAACAGATTATGCAACTTAGTCTTTGAACAGTCTCATAAAACCTTATAGACTGTACACATAATTTTCTGCAAATAATCTTTTCTGGAAAGTTTAGTAACCTGTTTATTTACAGATCACCAAGTCTGCTAATAAACACAGATTCTGCATGCTATAATTTGTTTATGCAAACAAATACTAACATGTATCTGTTTTAATTACATAGTTAGGCTGTTCATGCTTCCAGTTTTGCATCAATTTTATGCAGCCTGTATGATAATAGTTTGTTTCTAATAACCTGGTTCATGTCTTGCATTAAATATGATTACATTACTGATTTTAATTGGTTTCAAATCGCAATCACTGCCAAAACTTGCCCCTGACACTACATATAACCAGATTATATCAACAGTTTCACAACCTGTTCATAACAGATTATACTTCTGTTTAAATCTGTTTGAAACACAGATTCTGTGTTTGCTTTACTGAATTCAAACAGAAACTGCATTCATAAAACTGCATTCAAACAGAAACTGCATTCATAAAACTGCAATCTCATAATCTGTTTGTTTCAAATTCAGTGTTTGCTTTACTGAATTCTTGCATTACTGCATTTAACCTGATCAGTTTGTTCAGCCTGTATTTTAGTTTAGTTTCTATATACGTTTACTCTGCGCAAAATTGCTCGAATCCATTTCTATTTGGACTATATCTTTGTTTAATGCGAGTTCATTCAATGCATTAACACATTCTTTGCATTACACTGAAGGTTGCTACTGCATATAACTTATTTATGCACATAGATTCATAACCTGTATCTGTTTTAAATTACATAGTCAGGCTGTTCATACTTTAGTTCTCAAACCTGTTTATGAATGTTACTACATTAATCTGATTCTGCATGTTACTACAGACTTGTGTATATTACAGATTCAACCTCATTTTAAATCTGTTCAGTTTGTTCCCCAAGCGAGTGCTTCGGTTTCGATTTAGAACCGATTTCACAGCTTTGATTATATTACAGTTTTAGCTTCTGGTTCTGTTAAAACAGCCTGTATATAATAAATTCATTACAGAATTTAATCTGTTTGACACCAGAAATCTGGTTCCTTTTTAAAACAAAACACAAACTGATCAGTTAGTCTTTCTGTGTTTGTACCAGTTTTCATAAAACTGCCATAATCTGTTTCTATTACAGAATCAGGTTTTTTGTTCTGACTGTTCTGCTTTTTGTTCTATATGGTTTAAGATTACGGTTCTTAACTTCTTTGCAAATTCGGATCACTTGTCGACTGATACAGTTTACTTTACTACATTACGCAAGTAACGATTTAAGATACGAAGTTTATAAAGACCGCGTTTTGCACAAAATTACAGTTGCATTGATCGGTCTTATAAGCGATTTAATAATCTCCTTGCGTGCGGCAATGACTACTTACGAAGTGCAAAGGAAACCGAAGCGTTGTTGTAGTCGAGCGACCATTTGTTGTTGCAACTCCGACCTACCGCCAACGATTCATAGCGGCGACGAAAAGTTCAATGGCACGAAATTCAAGCGATGGCAAGCGGCAAATGCTCTTCTACTTGACCACCTTGAATTTGTCCAAATGCTTGAAAAAGCGGCCCGATCCTAGACCCTGACGAGGCGGACATGACACGATGGGCTGCCGAGTCGTGGAAGCACTCGGATTTCTTATGTCGCATTACATTCTAAATGGACTTATTAATTCCTTGTATAAAATTTATAGTCCATTTAAGAGTGCTAAGGCATTGTGGGAGTCCTTGGAGAAAAAGTACAAAACCAGGGCCGCAGGGCATAAGAAATTTGTGGTTGCTCGCTTTCTTGATTTTGCTATGGTAGATACTAAGCTGTTGTCTCTCGGGTTCAAATTTGCTTCAAGTTTTGTTGCATGAATTGGAAGCAGGGTATGCAACTCCCCAGTCTTTCAAGTTCTTTGCGGTAATCGAGCTCCCTCCCTGGTTGGAAGGACTTCAAAAACTACCTTAAGCATGGCGAAAAGACATGTCTCTTGAAGACTTGATCCTAAGGCTACAGATTGAACAAGACAACAAGGTAGCGGATAAAAGGAACAACCGCACTATGGGCGGGGCCAACGTTGTTGAGCAAGAACCGAGGGCAACAAGCGCAAGCACGCCGCCGAAAGCTCCAAAGCTCCAGAAGCAAGCGTCCTCGGTAGAAGAGCCCAAAAGCACAAGAACTACAAGTTCAAAGGGAAGTGCTTGAGCTGCGACAAGGTCGGCCACAAAGCCGTTGAATGCCGCGGGAAGAAGCGGGTCAAGCGTGAAGCAAACATGGTTGATGAGGAGATCGGCATGATATGTGTCGTCTCGAGACAAACATGGTTGGCCTGAGTGGTTCGTGGACAGACAGCGTCATATTTCTTGGCGATGCCAAGATGTTCTCGCTACAACAAGGTGGCCTTGGGGGAGAAGCTTTTCATGGGCAACTCATCCGGGAGTGGAAGGCAAAGGCCAAGTGACCACGAAAATGGCGAGTGGGCGGGAATTGGTGCTAACCAATGTCCTTCATGTTCAGGCATTCGCAAAAATTTGATCTCGGGTTCTCTTTTGGTTAAACATGGGTTTAAGTTGGCTTTTGAGTCGGACAAGTTTATCCTAAGTAAGAGTGGGGTTTTATTGGTAAAGGTTACCTCGATGAGGGCCTTTTTAAGTGTAATGTAATGTTGGTTAACACCGCATACAATGTTGATAATAAAAGTGCTACTGACACCATCTTCTTCTTACTTGCTTGAGCATTTTGATCTTTGGCATTATCGATTAGGTCATGTTAACTATGAATCTATGAGGCGATTAATGAAAATGGAATTAATTCCTCCAAATTCGCATTAATAAAAATAAATGCCATACTTGTGTTGAAGCTAGCAAACAAACGTCGTTTAAGACAATCGGCGTGACAAACACCATTAGATTTGGTTCATAGTGATCTATGTGACTTAAAATCCATAGAATCTTATATGGAGGAAACAAATACTTCATCACCTTTATTGATGATTGTACCGGTTTTGTCATCTCTATCTCTTAAAAGTAAAGTTGAAGCCTTGAAACTTTTAAACTTTACAAAAACGGTCGAGAATCAAC
>CM028383.1:109720445-109816579 GCA_013146195.2 Codonopsis lanceolata | reverse complement strand
AAAAAAACAAAAACAATTAACAAAACCATTATGAAAGACAATTATGACTCAGAATCAATCATTTTCTTCTTCTTCTTATTCATCTTCGTCGTCTTCTTTGTCTTTGTCTTCGTCTTCGCCTTCTTCTTCTTTATCGCTTTCTTCTTCGTCTTCGTCTTCTTCTTCTTCTTCTTTTTCTTCTTCTTCTTCTTCTTCTTCTTCTTCTTCTTCTTCTTCTTCTTCTTCTTCTTCTTTTCTTCTTCTTTTCTTCTTTTCTTCTTCTTTGAAAGTCCAGTTGGCCATGAAATAAGGCTAGAGGGGGGTGAATAACCTTTTAAATACTTTAAGGTTTGTTTTTAAAACCTTTAAAAGATGCAGCGGAAAATAGAAGTCTTCGGGAGCTGATTGATAAATCAGCATATAACAGCTGCCGAACTGGTTTGGTTTTCTTTTTATTACTTGAGTATGAGGACTGAATTGAAGTATAATATATATAAGATCAACTATGAAAATAATTCATAAATGTAACTGTTAAACACTTAAGTAGATAGAAAATGCTTAAGTGTATGAACAGTAAAAAAACAGTAGATAGAAGAAAACGTATTTGGAGTGGTTTTCAGTGTTAAAACTATTACATCCACTACCAAGTTGGTCAAACTTGGATTTTGAAGTGCACTAAATATATTGAAATTCTAAGTGATCACTAACAGATCTATGTACAACAAAAACCAATTCTTGAGGAGTATGATTGAGCAACAATCATACTCGTGCAACAATCAAGTATTCTTATAGGATTAGGAAGAAGTAGGGAAGAATACTATGATTGTCTAAACAAGAACTAGAAAGGAGTGAAGGGTGAAAGAACATCTAGTAATTGTTTGAAGACTGAAACACATCAAAGGAAGAATAGCTTTGAAGGAATCTGATGTATGTCCAGCCCTGGATTGAAGCAAATCAAAGAAACAATATCATTTCAGTGAAGAATGATTTCTTCAATCCTTCTATCCTCTATTCTCTTATGTCTTCTATCATGAGAACTAGAATATTTTAAGGAAGGAGTAGCTTGAAGGGATAAGTGAAATGTTTTTACCCAGTTCTCTGTCATCTTATTGAATCCTTACTCCAAACTGCTTTATATAGAGATCTTTGAAAGAAGCCGTTTGAGAGAGCAAGGATAATCTTTGAAGAGTGATGATGAAGTTAGCAGGGATAATCTTTGAAGAGTGATGATGAAGTTTATCTTTCAAATTTCAGAGATCTTTTAAAAGGATTTCTGAAAAGGAAGATATTATCTATCATAAGATCATAGATTTAAGGAAAGAGAGGTTAGATATCTTCTTCCGTAAAATAAGGAAAATAGACATCTTCTAGCATGATGTATTTAAAGAGAGTGGTTGGTTAGAAGATATGCTACAATTGAATATTTAATGCGATGGTAAACTATTGAGTAATTTAATGTTTTATAAAAAGTCTTCTTTTGAAAAGTTTAATGTATGAATCTAGATGGCCATGAATTAAATCCGTTAGAGTGGCCAATAGTGTTTTTCAAATAACGTTTGTTTAAAATACTGTTTAAAGAAATATATATATAATCTTTTAGGTATTTTAAACAGGAGAGTGTAAGTAGATAGAGTATCTTTTAGCGAGGTGTCTTACACCGATTATCACAGATGTTATCTACTAATTACTTTAGCTTCAGATAGATGGATTCATCTTTTAATGAACATCGATTTTTAGCTAAAAGAAAAGTTTACGCGTTTTCGAAAATATTGTTTTTAGGAAATCTTGAAAGCATAGATTTCGCGCATTGATTCAACGGAGTATAGTTTTCAGCAGATAGGGATTTAGGTAGAAAAGCATAGCGGTTGAAATTAAAACTGAGTTTTATTAACAATAGGTGTAAGAAGCTTAATAGAAAACTACAGCTAAGTATTGCTAGGATCAAACTAAGTTAGTAGGCAGCCGATAGAATAAGACTTGTAAAAGCTTCTTACCTTAGTTTAAGTTTATTTTATCTTGCATTAAAGTGGCAAAACATTTGTTGAAGGTCTACTGTTGAGCTTCAGAAATAACTTTTAGACTTGCTAAAATTTAATTAATTTGATTTTAGTTAATAACTAACTAATGTTCTAATCACGAAAGACTATAATTAACTCAACGTAATGAACTTCACTTAGATGTATCTATTAGAGAGATCTTAATTCAGTAGGCAAGTTTCTATGAGTACTAACTAATTTCCTAAAGTCTACTTAATGTGTTTAAGTAATTCTAAACATACTATGTTCCAACATTCCTCTTCTTCTCCATTGTGTTTCTATGTGTGATACAAAATAAATTCACTTTAGTTGTGTTCGATGAAATGCCCGAAGAGGAACTTGTTTGTTGTTGTACACCTTTTAGAATTACAGTGCAACCATTTTAAGTCACGATGTACAAAGTGGATTATCCATGCAGAAAATCATAATGCACAATTTGAAATTTGAATAGAAAAGTAAATCTCGATGCACAATTTTGATTTTACGATTCAAAACCGGATTACCCATACAAAAGTTCCGACGCACAATTTTTTATTTGCGATGCATAATTTGAAATTATTAAATCCCAATGCAAAAATTAGATTACTCATGTAGAAAATTTTGATGCACAATTTTTTATTTATGTTACACAATTTGGTATTAGTAAATCTTTTATATAAAAATTGGATTTGCGATGCACAAATTGAAATTGCAATGCATCCACTTGAAATTGTGATGCAGTGCGCCCTTAATCCAATTTCATTAATGGTATACTTGGTTTTTTTTTTCCAAAAATGCTCATTACTGATTAAAACAAATTTTGTCCTTTAGAGATAGGAAATTGATAGCATGAGACCAGTCGATTATCACCTTATTCTTAAGAACAACCTAGAGAGAAAAGATTGATCTAGTCTTAGGCACAAACATTAAGGTGGGATCAACTTTACAGACTTTTAATATAGCGTAAAATTATGGCCAAACCCCTTTCCAAAGTTTTTAACTCCAAAAGTTTACTGGTTTTTTTTCAACTGCAAAAGACCACTTTTTCGAAATATTGTTCCGAAAATATCACCGTCTCCTTCAATAGTTCCAGCAACACACTTTGGATTCAAAAACTATTATTTTTGTGCAACGACACGGGGTCGAGGGGGCAGCGCCCCTTCGTGGGGGTTCGAGGACAACGCCCCCGAAAGGTAAAGAATTTTTTTGATTCATTATGTACGAAACTGTAATGGATTTGTGATGTGTTGAATGATTTTTCAAGAGGGACGAAGCGCGAAGAGGAGGGGAAGAAGAAGGCTTACGGCCGAGGGGATAAAAGAAGAAGGTGGAGGATATGGTCTGATTCATTATCATTTTGTATCGCGGTGCAAAAATGGATTAATAATATTTTATGTATCGCGGTTCAAAAATTAATTTATCGCGGTACATAAAAGTTGATACCGCAGTGCAACTTGGATTAGGTATATGTATCGTGGTTCAAAAATTAATTCATCGCGGTACATAAAAGTTGGTACCGTATTGCAATTAGAATAGATAATTAAACTATTGAATTATGGTGCAAAAATTAATGTAATAAAATTGATAAATCGCGGTGCAATATGACTAGACAATTAAACTATTGAACTGCAGTGCAATAAATAATACAATAAAATTGATGAATCGCGTTTCAATAGTCAATACACCGCAATTCATTTATGTAACGCATCTCATGCTCATTAATGGTACGTTATCTTTTCGCGTTTAAAAATATATTTTTCTGATTAAAAAAACATAACATTGAAACAATTAGAAAATTTGAAAAGTAGACCGACCCGTAATTTTTCAAAGTGACTTGCCATTGAAGACCATAGCCCATTAGGCATTACCTAAGCTTAGTCAACATCAGCCCAAACTGCAGGTTGAATATAATATTGGGCCGGTTCATCTATTGTAGTTTGCATAGCCCATCAATCCTCTGGCCCAGTTTGAAGACAGGAACTTGAAAGGTAGATGATCGAATCCTATGGTCATTCTTTTATACTCATATATGAGATATGAAATTGAGAAAATTGCCATACTTTTTTGTAAATTTTCGATTGGTTTAGTCAACGATAATATTATTAAATTGTTAGAGTTCATTTTTATTAATTGTAATGCATCATTTAATAAAATAATATTTATTTTGATATCAAGTTAATCTATTATTGAGTTAATCTTAAACGAGCTTTTTATCATGTCCAATTCAATTAAAGTTTTTTTTTTTTCAATAGAAAAGCTTGTATAAACATACCACTCCAGAAGAGCTTGATGACCTAGCTATTCAATACACTATTCAATAATTTAGCCCTCCTTCTTTAAAGAAAATTATACTCATTTTAATAATTTACCCTTGAAATTGTTACTCTTTCCGTTTCCAAATTATTGTCATTCTTTCTTTTTTCGATTGTCTCAAAATAATTTTCTTATTTGAAATTTTCCTTTTTAGAACAACACTTTTACCACTTTATCATTACTTTTTCATCTTACTTTAATTATGAGTCACATACACATGAGCTTTAAAATAAACTACAGATCAAACTAATATTAATAATTCAATCAAATGTGTTTTCTTAAACCATACGCCAAGTCTACCAAAACGATAATTTAGGGACGGAGGGAGTATGAAAAAACTTGATTAAAACTATCCTCATCATGACATAAATTAATAATGTTTATGTTTATATGTCCTTAAAATGATTATCAGTTTTTGTGTGAGTTTTGGCTTTTAAAATTTTTTCGTTCTTCTCCCGGCAAAAAGTTCGACATACTTTAGTTTTTGTGTGAGTTTTGGTTTTTTCAAAAAATTGTTTATCATCTATATAACATTTCAATTTACCCTCCATATTTGATATTAACATATTGGTTATACTTAAACATTTTGTAATTATAACAAACTTTAATGCTAGTTGTATACTCTTATCATTCCACCCAAAGAGTCTCGATTTGAAAATTTTAATTATTAAGGAAATATGTTAATGTCATTAAATGTAGTCTTAATTACAAAAATACTTAAATGTGCTTACAAGTTACAACCACTACAACAAAAAAGACCTTTAACAACGTTTTTAAAACGTTGTAATAGACATTTTACAATGTTTTGTAAAACGTTGTGTTAGGCAACGTTGTAATAGGCCCCCCTTTTTTACAACGTTTTTTAAACGTTGTAAAACACCTTTTGCAACGTTTTTAAAACGTTGTAAAGTCTTTAACGTTTAAAGTCTTTTACAACTTTTTTTAAACGTTGTAAAAAGTGTTTTACAACCTTTTTTAAACGTTGCAAAAAGTCTATCACAACGTTTAAATGCTATTTTTATATAAAAAAATTTCTTGTTCAATACATCATGTTCCGCTCTCACACCTACACTAGTCAATTACATTCCAGCACTAACCCAAAATTACACCTACTTGATCATACACCCTATAGGATATGAATATGAAGCGATGAAACAAAATCATAAACCCTCATAATCATGAGGTGCACGAAATCTTGAGCCTCTTGAAATATTATAAATAGAAATAGCCTATTTATTTTCTAAGGATGGATAACAAGGAAATCTCAGATTGAAGTTTTGAATACTCAAACAATGAGGGTTTTACGAGTGATTCAAACTCAAACCTTGGTACATTCAAGTCATAGTTCAGTCTTATCAAAGGCGTGGGAGAGAAAGACAAGCTAATGAAATATATAAGTGGATACTAATACCACAATGGCTGAAAACAGGCCAACAACAACTGCAATAATGTTATCATGCTTCGTCTTGGAAGGCAACTTTATCGTCACATTCCTTCCACCAACATCCAGAATGACAGAGGTCAAAATAGCTCCTATCTTGCTCATTGTGTCTTCATGCATGTTTATCAAGAATTATTTTCTCCAATTGCCACCTGAAAAAAGATTACTCACATGAGTTCAACATAAGTAAGAAAGTAACAAGAATCTCCTTGATCAGACCTTTGGTTTTATCCGTCACCCAAGAATTTATATTTGTAACAACTTCCTCGGCCTTGGGAAAAAAGTTAGATTCTGTCTCATTTTTAATTAGTTTTGTGTCTCATTTTTTATTTATATTTTTTTGTAATGTAAATGTATACTTTATGTATTGTAGAATAACAAATTTTGAGACAGAGATGATTACCTAATTTTCAAACTCAGCAGCTTGGGTGTTGTAGATGCTGCTCATATGCTTTTTGTCTGAGGATTTCAATTCACAACGCTGATCCACCCAAACTCCATTGGCAAACGATAGTTCTGGCTCTTCCTCGTCATGAAATCCCTCATATCTCTGCTCCTTGCAGCTGTAATTGTAAGATGATGCAACTCTTATAATACCCAAAGACTTCAAGTTGAGATCTTTCATTGCATGTAGGTGGTTGCCTTTGGATCCAATAAATAGCAAAATATGTGATAAAGTCTCGCCTTTTGCTCCCGAATACAAATAAAGAACAGAACAATGGATAATTAAAGAACAGGACAATGGACAATTAAAGAGTTGCATAACCATGACATAAAACCTGAGGTGGTACCTGCTACGTAACTAAACCAAGTATTTTGTATTCTGCAAGTGCGGCAGAGGAGGGAAAATGCTCCAACACCTGTTACTCATCCTGGCCTAGATTTGCCAAGTTACTGAATTGTTAAATGTTGGGCAGGCATACCTATTTTTTATATAGTATATATAATAGGTCAAGATTAATCATAAGCACAATTCAAATGAGCTGGTTAAAGTTGAAAATTACACGATCTAATCACCAACTTGGCACCATGTGTAGCACTTTCAAAGTGAAAGAAATACTTTTCATCACCACCATGCTTTAAAAATTGGATCCTACTGCATTCTTGGAGTAGCCAAGTTGGCTAGCAGTTCTATACTTACACTAAGCAGCCCATGCAACAAAATTGGATCCTACTGCATTCAGATTAACAGTCGACACCACTTCATCGGCTGTACGATATGGTTTTACAACTTATAAACTAGTTTTTTTTTGTCAATGTTGATGCTGGGAATTACATGTTCATGGCTGACCATCGGCATAATACATAATATAGAAATACAACATTTCACAATAGACACAGGTTTCCATTTATAAAAGGGGACAATAAAGAAAGTGATTACTGTCATATATAAAAAAAATACACACTTTGACTGTCTGTACTAGCACTTTACCTGCTGGTTATCGTAAAAATGCAATCTCGCTCTCCAGTTTTTCGATAAACTGACTTGTATGCTCAAGGGACTGCTCATATCTGTATTTTTCCATGGCCTGCAGTTCCAAGTCAATATTATGAAGATACACATGCTTTGTAGAGGTATTTTTGACAATTACCAACACAATATAGATAGATCCACAACAGGGCTCAAACATATTCCGTTGATGAATGACAAAATACACCAAAATAAAAACACAATTCAAATAGTTGGCATCAGATTTCTGAGTGATGAAGAAAGCTAATATAATACATTTATTCAAGATCGGTCGCAGGTAAATATATGCATGTGACAAGACTAAATTTTTACACATTCTTAGCATGCTTGAACTTAAATGATCCAAAAGTATTCTAGTCGAATCCAACTGCCTGATCTCACTAGCAAAAGAGGCATAATAAAAGAATCTGTTTTGAGTTTGCTAGTACACAGGCCAAGTACATCCTAAGAGCTCTACCACCAAAAGGACTGACTATTGAAGATACTCTAATTGAGTATCACTTTTAGCTTTTAGCAATAATTAAGGAAGTTGACACTCATTTAGGGACAAAAAGTTTTCAAAAAGGAACACTCAGTTAGGGATGGAGGCAGAATTAGGCTAATAAGATGAAACAAAAGCTAAATGACTGATTCAAGATGGTCTAAAGGTTTGAGACACACAAGCCTCTTCGACAATTTGGAAAATTTCAAGACTTTCAGTAGTCTACAGGGCACTGTAAGTCGATGTCGAGACCAGTTCAGTTTATTTCAGGCTGGTTGATCATTACCTCAAAGACAGAATGAAAATCCACCTTTTAGGCAGAAAAGGCAATAATACGCTAAAGCATCACAATGAGGTGAACATAGAATATCTCCAGTCTTGGTTGATCGTTACCTTTACTACGCTAAGAAACTTGATCTGTCACGGTATGAAATTGGTTGAGTTGGAGGAATCTACAAGTACTTGACAAATCAAAATTATTTCAGAGGCACTTTTTGGTAGGAAATTTTGTTAATGCTTTTCACTCTTTCTTTGAGATAGCTGGCATATACTGAAACTTATTAAGCTACCCCTAAAAGTAGGTGGAGCGCTAGGGTATCATTGACTTAAATGAGAAAACCTAGAGAGTTCCCTAACCATATTTCTATGCATTTCTAACATGCTCTTGTACAGAAAGGTAAAATTATGCACAAATGTCAATGACATGGCCTTTCTATGATTTTTTTCACTTTCAAGACTATCCAGTAGATTCAATCTAATGCAGTTGGTGGAAGTAACATACGAGAGCATGGATCAGCTACCAGCCAAATCACACGCCAGCCTTTGAACCTCGGTAATCAGTCCCAACAAACCTCAATCCATAAGAGAAAAGCAACACAAAAATGAAGTGTCTAACAGACTAACATGCTTCGCCTAGAAAGTGAAGGGGACATGATAAATAGGATTGAAAAACAAAACATACCCCTTGCTTTAGACAGATTATCTGGAGGTGATATAATTTCAGGCTGAACATAATTCTTGCCCTGATAGAACAATATAGTATTGTTAGGTTTTATGTCAATTACAATCCCTTTACTCAATCTAGCTAGCTCATCAGTGAATGTGCGAACTTGCCCAGGCTTGCAAGGCTTACAAATAACCTTGACAGTCTCATGTTTTTTCCAGTGTAGGTGCATATTAAGAACAACGCCCGGAACATAATGTTTCTTTTTCTCACCAGTACGCTTAAGGTAGAACTTCTCTTCCTCTGTTAGGAGTTCGAGATCATATGCAAATTAGAGTCCCTTAAGGACTTAGAAAATTGTTTTACTTTCCTTATAGAATTAGGGTTTTTTTGTAAGCCTTTATAAGGCATTTTAATTCATGAATAGAGGAGATTTTTTTGGTGTGAAAACATTGTGAAAAGAACGAGTACGTTCTTCTTTCCAAGGTGAGTGAAGCCTTGATCGTTGAATCAAACGAATTTCTTTATAACGAATGAGTGAAGCTCGTTTGGTGAAGCCAATCTTCTACTTCTTTTTTTTAATTTTCAGTTTGTGGCAGCCTTGTTCATTAAAGGTGCGGGCTGTCTTTGGGAAGATTATACCTTGTGTAATTCTTTAAACAAGGTTAAGGTTTTTGGGTTATTATTGTAAGGGAAAAGCTACAAGGAACAAACAGATTTTTGGGAGAATTAGTGGCAGGTTTGGGGCTGTTTTGGGAGGCTTTGTGTTCGGCTAAGGGGCTGTCCAATATCAAGGATGCATTCCTAATTATTACCTTGCTGCTTCTTGGAGAAGACATCTTTTTCTCTTGTACTTTATGAACTATTCTCCTCTGTAATAGTTGAGAAATGCAGCAGCAGCTTTTGAGTATTTTACTCAAACAAGCAATCCTTCTTTCTCTTCTCTTCCTTTTCTCTAATATGTGTCTTCCTAGTCTAGTTTAGGATCCTTTTGTCTGTCTTAGTTAATAGAATTTACTTCTGTAGACATTTCAGCTGGATTAGAGTTACTCTACTGGCTGTGGTGATTCCAGCTCTTCTTTCCCCTTGGTAAAGCATCAATACTCGAATGATTAATTAAATTGATGATGATCAGAACAATGAATGTGCTGTTGCAGTAGAAGCAATGACATCAACCAAAGCTTCCTTGGGTAGAAATCTATGATGGCAAACCAGCCTGATGATGAATTATGACAATATCTATAACAGAGTGGACGGTGCAAACTTGGCAGTAGTGAAGGGCAATGGGTAGTTGGGCATTGTTATGAAACGCAACTGCCTGGCTCACCTTAGTTGAGAGGTGACTCTGGATGAGGGGTTAGTGCCTTACTGGAGGTCAGGCGGGGTGGATCTGAATAGGCGGTACAGAGGTGGTCCCCTCACTTGACTAGGCAAAAGGCATCAGACGTGAGAAGGCATTGCCTTCGTGACAAATGGCTAATACAACTTTTCCAACCCCTCTTCTTTTAACAAACAACACTGTAAAATAAAGAAAAAGGAAACCCTAGATCTAAATTAGGCCTAAGTCGGCTTAGTCAGTCTCTCACTCTAGACAAACCTGATTGCGATTGATGATGAGGGAGAGAAACTGCAATGAGAAGCGGCCACTGGATTCCTCCACCTCCAGAAACGGTCATCCATTTCATTGGTATAGTCCTCCACCTCCACCAAACAAAAGACAAAAGCACCCAACAACATCCTTGTTGAAGAATATAAAGGATTATGTATAGTCTTCAAGTTTATGGATTTGCAGGGAAAAAAACGAGGTGAAGGAGACGATTTGAATGGACAATCTCAAGGGAGATTGAGATCAAAAGACTTGTAACTTGGCCCATGTCTTCAAATTTCAACGTCTATCCCTATTTGAATGGGTAACAGCTAGAGCAAGCAACATACCTTTTTAAGAATATTATCACAAAATGTGGCAAGTGATTCGGCACTTGAGCTTCCAACAACACCCTTGTTGCAGAAGATTTCAAAAGCTTCTTTAAATGCCTGGACATAAAAAATTTAAAATAATATTGTAAGGTATACAAAAAAGTAAAACAAAGGGAGGCCATAGTACTGGGTAACTATGAAGACATAACCATCATGCTGCAGCACAAACCTTATGGAAAAGGGTATGATTTGTGAAACTGTCATTAACATACGACATGTATTTTTCATTCAGCTCAATCACTTTCCTAACAAAAACCTGGAGTCCTTAATATAAGTTAATGTCCTCATGGAATGTATTATCAAGTTCAAAAAAGTATGATATTCTGAAAGATTACCAATTCCTGTAATTCCACCACATCTTTCTTATCCAACTGTAATGAAGTTTGCATATCAGATTTAAGCTTTACTTTCACTGCTTATGCACAAGGAGAAGCTTCTTCTCAAAAGGGAAAAACAGAACCAACTTTCATTGTGCCTTGGTGGGTGTTGCTTTGAGCACGATAATGTACTGCAAATAAAAGTAATAAGGTCAACTAAATATTAATTAGAAATTTACTTAACCATTACTAGATGAAACACTGGGAGGAGGGACCGACATGGAGGTTACACGTGAGTTGGTGCACCCAATTCCATCCCAGCCGTCTCCACATGGATCAGTACCAGCCCAATTGGGTGGCGTATTCTGCCAAACATCCTTGAGAGACTGTAGTATAGCAACTGCACCATAAGTAAAGCTTGATTTAGCTGCTATTGAATTCTCACCTTTTTTTTTTTAATTAAAAGGCTAGATTTTTATAAATGGAAAAAAAAAAGGAAAACAAGCTAAAAGGGGGACAACCAACCTTACCTAAGAAGGGGGACAAAGGAGCCTACTTGGAGAAAAACTAAAAAGAAATACAGATAAAGAGAGAAATCTAATAATTACGATAACATACCTTCTGAGACATGGGGTGTCAAGATCAAGGGCATCAAATTGGGCGTGATCGTTATCAGAATCTTCTTCTTCAATAGTTTGCAGAACGACAAATTTATTAGGGGAGACAATGTTCATAGGATGGGAGGGCTGAGGAGGAGAATTGGTCTGCATAGTGGCTTGGGTATTTATACAAGGACTGAAAGGGAGGGAGTTGGGGCTCAGGTTGGATGAAAGATTTTTATGACTATGGGATGGGGACGTTTGAATTGGGGACCTGTTACTTTCTGTGAGGTCAATTTGAACAGCATTCGATGAAGAAGGTTGCACTTGTGAAGGGCTACATGCTGTTTGGGCTGGGCTGTTGGGGGAGGCAATTATCGGGTCTTCCGTGTGGGAAACTAAGTCAGGATTAACAGCACTTGAAGTTTGGGTATTGCTCGATGGCCCAGTTTTTTGGGCAGCATCAGAAGGATCGGTCTCAATATTCCTTGGCAAAGTAGTTTTTTGAAGCAGTAGAAGTGACAGGATCGGGAATATGGTTTGAGAACCTTGCAAATCTTGAGCAGCTACAGAAGAATCATTGTATTAGAGTGCTAGGAGGGAGAATCAACTACAATTGCGGAGGATCAGGAGTAGAATCATTCTGTTGGGTGGCTTGAAGCCTCACCTTGTTGGTCTCTGAACAAAAATTATTCTGAACTTCTGGTTATAGTTTGGAGCTTGGGATTTCACTTTGGAAATAGTGATCGGCTGTTTATCCAAATCTTGACCTGAGTTTGATCTTTGGGCTTGGCAGAACCTTTATTCCGCTGGTAAACTTACAGTCAAAACTGTCATCTTGATGGCAGGAAGTGGGTAAAGATTTATCAATCCAGTTTTTAAGAGCCCAAAACAGTGGGATACAATAATAAGAGGCAAATTAAGTTACCGATAGAGAAAAGCGCTTGCTTATGAACAAGTAAACAGGAAGGCAAAACCAAACAGGCACGATGGGGCTTTCAAATCTGCTCGAAAATCCGGTCCATTGAAGACCATAGGAAAAGCACCAACAAACCACTTCTTTAATCCACAAGCGCTGAAAATGCCTTGATTGGTCTGAATTAGAACAGAAATGGTGAATTGATTCATAAGAGATGGGAGAATTTGCCGACCAAAGAAAGCTGGAACGGCTTAAAAAACTGAAACTTGTTCAGGGTTAACAAAGGGCTTACCTTTATAAGAAGCAGGAGGAATGAGCGTGAACCGTTTGAGAAGAGGAAGCATTGGTAGAGAAGAGGGATGCAAAAGATTTTAGATTAGAAGGGAGGAGGGGGCAGAGCCATCAGCCTCCGATTCCTTCATGGCCGCAGCCATGAAAGTCGGAAGGACAAAGCGGCAAGAAGGACGGCTGGTGAAGAAAACAAATGGACTTTCACAATCATTGTAATACATAAAGGGGTTTCAGTGGGAAAATGAAAACCAATTAAACTTGAACACTACAGTAACAATAAATGTTATAAAAACCATAATCATGCAAATGTACTGGATTTTTCAATCCTAAACACAATTACAGAAGTTTGTTGTTTGGAAATAGTGAATCCAAAACCTGTGAATGGGTAAAGATTGTTTTAAGAGCACTCAATTTAGTACTTCTTCTTGCCTTCTACACATCCATCAACAGAAATGGGAATTGATTCTGAATCAATCATAATATAAGAAATACGCGAAAACAAATGACCAACCATCATAACCTAATCAAACCAATGCTTTGCATTTAAGTTAATGCTCAGAGACTGATCATCATTGGGTGCATTTAAGTTTTTAGCTTACCTTCACAAAATCCTCATATTCGACAACAACAGAGTCAGCTTGATCATCCGCAGATGTTGAATCTGACAGAGTTAAAACCTACAACATAGCAGACAAAATAAGTACTGGATAACAGTTCAAAAACGCATGGCATGCAATTACTATTGAATCAGATAGTGCAAGGCAGATCAGAACATAGGCATACATGTCCGAGACCTACCTTTCGCTTTATTGCTTGAAACCAAGTATCTGCACACAAGGCATACATGTCTGCACCAGTAAAGTTTGGGGGATATTTCTTTGCTATCAAGTGAAGTGATACATCTTCATGAAATTTAAACTTCCGGGTCAGTGCTTTAAGGACCCTGCAAAAATAAAGTAAATTATGACATTAATCATAGAAGATATAAGACAGGAGTATGTATCTTGATTCACCAGAGAGAAAGCTAACCTTTCTTTGTTAGATGTATCTGTATTGACTCCAACATAAAGAAGCTTATAATACAAAGTGACACTGAAAATGATAGCTTTGTCACGCCTCATTTGAGGACTGTTTAGACTTAGTTTGTTTCATGCCAAATGCCTTTTTTTTTAAAATTAATTTTTTGGTGCTTCATAACACACATAAAATATAAAGGTTTTTACAAATCAACGGAAAATAAAGTCTAAAAGATAGGAAAATGATAGCAAAGCGTCAAAATATATTATGTGATAGTAAATAAATATACCTGATGAAATATCTGGGATGTTAAAGGTTTATTGCTTTTCTTTAGGAATGGTTACATATTATACATAATTTTCTTACATTCATGTCTCTCTAGATGCCCTACTCGTGTGTTCTCCCTGACCTTCCCAAATGCTGACTTTCAGCTCTCCTTGGCAAGATTGCGAGTTTGAGGTCCTTTTCTCTGGATAAGCTGCACTACTAGAGAGAGAGTGCATCTGGCATGAGCAGCTTGGCTTACTTTCTTGCAAAAGATACAATTGACGACTTCAACACAATCATAAAGCCTGCTATTTATCTGTTTATGTTCTATTTTTTCAACAACCCCAGATCTACATTTTTAGATAATTATGTTGTTTTGCTTTGCCTGGTGTATTGTGTGACTGGTATAGCTTACGCACTTGCCATTTACCTTGAAGCTGGTTCTGCCCAACTGGTGAGTGTTTTGAACTTAGTTTACAAGAAGCATTTCTTGAAATCATTATCTTGAAGTGAATTTTTATGGTCAGAAGCTTCTTGATTCCTGCAGTGGTCTGTCCTGCTTTTCCAAGATTTCAAGTGTTTTTTGTTTTTTGGCTTCTTCGATACCATGTTTTAGGTGATCTTTACAGAGTTTTGCACTTTACACGCATTGTTACTGATACATGTCAAATACTTATTTCTTGATTTACGAGTGATTCAAACTATCTGGTGCAGGACCCTCTGGTTACAAAAGGTCCAGGTTTGGTACCTCTGCTTGGCATAGATGTTTGGGAACATGCATACTACTTGCAGGTAATTCTGAATTGATGCAGTTCTTTGGTTGCTTGTTTTCAGTTGCATATTAGCAGCAAACTAAACATGCCCAGACCAGATTTCTATAGATGAGTTGCTGTAGTTACTTTGTGCTACATAAGTAAAACTAGCAAGTGTGAATTGAAATAAAACCTTTTAATTACCGCGGGATTTGCAACGTATAGGGCTGCTGTGAAGTCTTCCAAGTCACGACCTAAGGCAGCACGTTTTGGACAGTTTGGGCATCTTCAAGAAGGGTGAGACGCAAGGTTTAGGGCAGCATGGGCGCGTCTAAGGGCAGGACTGTTGTCTAGGGAATTCTTGCTAGAGTTCTCATCCTAAAGAGGTAATTTGGGTAGAATATTTTAATTAAATGTTTTGGGCAGATTTTAGCCTAGCTTAATTGTTCAATAAGGTAGGGGGTTGGGTTAACCTGTAAGGGAGACACTTTTAATTGGTTGCACATATTTTTAGAAGGCTATTGACGGGTTTGTGGGACTGTTTTGGGAGGGTTAATTCGGCCAAGAGTTGGACCGAATTAGTTGGGCAGATTGGTTGATTCTTGAGAGGAGTTTATTTGTCAATTGGTTAGCTATAATTGTAAGGGAAAACCTTTTAAAAACAATCTATTTGGGGGCTGTTTTGGGAAGCAATATTCAGCCTAGGGACTGAATATATAGGCTGGGACAGAATTGATAATTTCAAGCATCCGCATACGCATTAATATGCATGTTTCATGATCAAATAGAGAGAAAGAGAGAGACTGCAAGATTAATTTGCATAATATTGAAGAAGAAGAAGAAGAATATGGGAAGCAACAACAGGGAAGAAAGTGAAATCATGGAGATTGATCTGTTGGAAACTTGTTTCCAATAGCTTGAATAAAGTTAAGTCATGTAAATGTAAAATGTGGGAATCCCACATTGGGAACAAAATGAAACAAGCTCTACCTTATAAGGTAGAGCTTTGAGGCTTTACTTTCAGGCCCTTGGGCCACTACACTTTTGTGTAGGAGGGAAGACCTACCTACAGAGATTACTTTCAGGCCCTTGGGACACTACACTTTCAAACAGATTTTTGGTATCGAAAATTCTGCTCTTTCTATTCTACTCCCTTCTGCCCTACAGAGATTACAACAACGGTTGCATTCGTTGGTGATTGAAGCTTTGAAGATCTGCCATCATTCAATCACGGTAAGATCAATATCCTGGGAGACTCACTAGAATCATGATCTAGAACACGGCTTCTAGTTTTTGTCTTAAGGACAGAGATATAATCTCGTTGATCTTAAAACAAAAGCAATAACATGATCCAACTTTGCAGATCCTCAACATGATGATTCATGTAATTGATGATCATCAAGTACAGCAAAATGATAGCAAACAATTACATTATGTATTGGAATACTACGTCGTTTTAGTAATTTTTAAAATCAATGCTCCTATTGGATTCCGAAGCATTAAAAGCTACTAAACCCATCAATTTCTTTGGATTCTGGTTGCTCCTGAAAATTTGCCAGTTGTTTTGCAAAATCTCCACAATGATACTGTTGGCTCCTTAATTGTAGTTGGTCTTAGAAGGAAACGAGACTCATAATTTGGGACATCACAAAATGAAATAAGGGACAATTATTTTGGGGGTGGGGGGAGTAAGTGATTAGAAAATAACAAAAAATGGAAATACCATAGGCCTAACTGTCCTTGTAGTGTGGAGTCCTCCAAGCACTTGGCCCATATTAGTCTTCGATCTAGCTGAGGGTTTGCTTGGTACAAAAATTTGCACATTGTTATTTCCTCGGGTTTCTCTACTTTATATGCAAGGAGTGAAGGACCTTTGATGGTAAATAAGAGAAAGAACATTGCTTTGGTTACCCAAATGCTTACCAAGTAAATGTCATTAGCATGTCACTTAGTTGTTTTGCCTACACACATTGATGTGGCGCTTGCATGGATCCTAGAGAATGCAACCAATTACATTATGTATTGGCGCAATGCAGTATGGAATTGTGAGTGACTGAATGATAAGTGAAGAATGAGTTTGAAGCGGCATTGCCAGCACACTACTGAATAATGAATATATACTCTATCTGTATATTTACTTTTGTTTCATCATTTTATTTGATCAGATAGCAAGTGGCTTATGACTGCAGTTTTTGGCTGAAGGATCATGGCTTGCTATGGCCTGTATTTTGAATGTTTTGCTCTTAAGTCACAACTAGTGTGAAACAGATGCTAAAACAGGAGCCACCTGCTTCTGCATCGAGTACAGGCCCTGGGATGCCATCTTCGCATGCACAATCCATCTTCTGGGGCTTGGTTTCAGAATCATTTTGTCAAATTAAAATATTTTCTTTTTATCTTAGTGGTGGAATGGATAGGGTTGAATTCATCTACAACTATTTTTAACATGACAATGTTTATCCTGTTGTATAGTAACAATGTTTTGTACCAAAAGCTCATCAAACTTTCGCCAAGCACTTCATAAACTATTCCTTAATTAGACTATATATGAAAAATTAAAACACCTCTGCTGAATTCAACAAAATGAATGTCATTTCGGCTCATGAGCGACTGTAACTTACTTGGGGGAACTCAAAACAGTGCCTTTTGCAAACCAGGGTGAGTAAGCCACAGGAAAACATGGCATCTCATCTGATAATCTTGTGGGTGCCCTCCTCTGCTCCACCAGTAGTTGTCTTACAACCACCGTACCAGAACAATGTTTCCTTCAGTAACTCAAATTGTTGGTTCTAATCTTCTATGAAGATCCTATAGTCACCTTATCAAATTCAGCCGATGATCAAATTCTTGATGCTTTTAGCTCTTAAATTTCACCATTCAATGAAAATCTCACCTTCGCAACTACCAAACAAAGCAGTGGCCTAACTTTTGCTAGTGCTCAGCATAATGAGGAATATCAATTTTTGCCTTCGAAGCCACTAGCTCCAGTATACTGTATATATCCTTGGACTGTGGGTGTGACCGGTCTCCTGCCACAAAAGCAGAAACCTGATCCTTGACCTTGATCCAAGACCATCCAGGTTCCTTCATAATACCCTTCAATCTTATCAGCTTCCTAACCGCCGCTGATTCCCTCCACCTCCTTTTAGCAGAATAAACGTTAGCTAGGGTAATGTGGGTTGTTGAACAGTTCAGATTCAACTCAAGAATCTTCTTTGCAGCGCGTATTCCACAGTCAACGTCACCACGTATGCTACAAGCTCTCAGCAGAATTGACCAAACAACATCATCACGGTGGAAAGGCGTATCTTCTATCATGTTTTCTGCCTCACTCATCCGTCCAGCTCGGCAGAGGAGATCAATCATACAACCATAATGTTCTTTAGATAACTTAACCCCATGCTCAATCTGTATTAAATTGAAATAGTGAAACCCCAACTCAACTTTTCCAGCATGGCTATAAGCACTAAGAACTCCAATGAGGGTCACAGCGTCGGGTCTCAAATTAATCTTAAGCATCTTCTCAAACAGATCTATTGCGTCCTGACTGAATCCATGTTCTGCATATCCATTAATCATGGCTGTCCATGACACAATATCATCATTTTCAGCTTCGTTAAATACCTTTGTAGCTTCTTCTATGCTCCCACATTTGGAATACATATTGATCAAACCACTTTGTACCATAGCTTTATGATCTAAGCCAATAGAAAGGACATGAGCGTGAAGTTGCTTTCCTTGCTCAAGAATTGTCATACTTCCACACACACTAAGCACACTACCAAAAGCAAACTCGGTTGGTTTTGGGCCTTCCCTTCTCATCAAAGAAATTGTCGTACTAACAGAGCTTAAGATTCTTTCTTTTCTACCACAGTGATTAACTCAAAAATGCCCGTCTGCAATCACCTTTGATTTATTTAAGGAATCGTCTAACTGCTTATAATACAACTTCTACGTTTTATTTTTTTATGTTGAAAAGTTATTCTTGTTATACCTACTTTTGGGGAATTTCAGACAATTGTTCTCACGCCCCACCCCCCACCCTCACTTTTACTGGGAAATATAAATATATTAACTGACAGCGAGATCATGAGACATAGACATCCAAGATTAAGGGGAGATATAAAGAAAAAAAATAGAGAATTGCATAATGGAATTTCATTGAAAGGGAAACATTATTCCCGCCCTCTTTCCTGTGAAATTAATTATGTTAAGATGCTTACAATAGAATGGTAGAGAAAAACTATATATGAACCCCCTCATGGACTAAGTGAAAAGGAAAAAATATGAGCAAACAACAAATGGAAGAGAAAGCGAAGCGTTAGAAAATTGTAAAAAAACAAAAATCAGGTCCAATGAGAGTTAAACACCACATAATTACTACAGGACTAAGAAATCAAAGAAGTAGAAACATCTGAAAGAAAAAGTCAAATCCTAAATTACTGATCATATAAAGTTATTACAATTCTAATAGTATCTTACCTTTGATAGGAATCCCAAATAATTCACCCATGCTTCTTTTGAACGCTAATTTATAGTCCTTCCAATTGATGGCTCTAAATAACTTTACATCATTTCATCTGAATTTCATTGAAAGGGAAACATAAGCAATTAAACATCGATGTTGGAAAACAGAAGGTGGATATATCACAAGAAAGAGGGAGGGAATAATGATTGACCAAAGCTTTACCGAAGATGATGATGCGATGAATTCAGAAAAATGGGGGAGGATACCGGAGATGCGTCTTGTTCCTTACCAGACGCAAAGAGCGGGGTATGCTATGCTAGTGGCTGAGCGCAAGGGGCTGAGAGAGTTTGGGGATAGGGGAATTGAGTGCTTCCAGTCTCTATGCAACGGCCGGCAACGTGCGGGGATGGCGACGAGAGTGATTCGCATGCGAGTTGTGAGAGAAACAGACTGAATGTTTTCTTTCTCTCTGCCCTAAAATCTAAGTATTAGCGCGGAAGAAATAAATTAGAATAAGCAAAGCGGGCAATATTGCCGCGTTCTTTTTCGTCGATTCCACACCCTACCACAACGTTTACTAAATAAACGTTGTTAACATAAAATCCTACTACAGCGTTTCATTAAAAACACGTTGTTAAAAAATACCCTACAACAACGTTTGTTAACCAAACGTTATTAATAAATACCCTACGACAACATTTCTAAAATAAACGCTGTTAAAACTACTACACCACAACGTTTCTTAAAAAACGTTGTCTAAACTTACCTTACCACAACGTTTCTATGAAAACGTTGTTAAAAGAATGTTGTAAAAAGTCATTTTTGTTGTAGTGCCAAACCGAGCAAGCAAAATCAATCACTGTTTTGCGAAGCGGTAAAGTAATAGGTGAAGAGGTAAGTGATCTTGTTCATTCTTCTAATGTGCCTGACGAAGTAGAGAATTCTGAAAAAGAAGTTGAAAAGGATAATAGTAATGAGAATAATCAAACGATTAATCAAGAAGAAGTAGAAGTAGAAGTAGAAGTAGAAGTTCCAAATAAGGAAAAATAGAAAGAAATTCAAAATAAAGAAATAGAAGTAGAAGTAGAAAAAGAGTTAGAACCAGAAGAAGAGGAACCTTATGTGGCTCCACCACCATATGTTCCTCCAATTCCGTTCCCAAGAAAACTTATGAAAAACCGAATGGACAAACAATTTTCAGAAATTTATAATATGTTATCCAATGTGAATGTTAATCTTCCTTTGCTTAATGTTATTAAAAATATTCCAGCTTATGCAAAGTTTTTCAAAGATCTTCACTCTAAGAAACACAAATTTGAAAACAATGAGAAAACTATTGTTTCTGAAAATGTAAGTGTTGTTTTAACACCCGAATTACCCCCTAAGTTGAAAGACCCTGGTAGCTTTAATATCCAAGTCTCTTTGGGAAGCTCTAAAACATGAAAGCCATGCTAGATTTAGGAGCAAGTATTAACTTGATGCCTTTTGCGGTCTATAAACAATTAGGGTTAGGAGAACTAAAACCCACTAATATTGAATTACAATTAGCTGATCATTCAGTTAAACATCCTTTGGGTATAGTGGAAGACATCCTAGTTCAGGTTGATAAACTAATTATTCTAGTCGACTTTGTGGTTCTAGAGATGGAAAGGATGATTTGCACAAATAATGAAGTTCCTATATTGTTAGGCAGACCTTTTATGGCCACCGCCAATACTATGATAAATGTGAAGAATGGTAAACTCACAATGTCAGTCCTAGGTGAAACTGTCGAAATCTCTGTTTATGATGCAATGAATAGACCTAAGGACATAAATGCATATTTTTCCATAGACGAAATCGAAAAATTATCAACTGAAGCTTTTGAGGAAGATAGTGAAGATGAAGACTATGAGAAAGATGTATTTATAGTTTATGATGATAGTCCGATACCTCCCATAAAAATTGACATTGATGAGATAGAAAGAGAAATAGAAGAGGAAGAAAGACAAGAAAGAAAGAAATTGGAAGCTCTTAAAAATAAAGATAAAGATGATATAGAGAAAGAATCAGAATCAGAAAATAGTTCTGATAAAATTGAAAAAGTAGAGGGTGAAACTAATGAAATTAAAGAAGATGAAGTAGAAATCTTAAAATCTCTTTTTGAAGAAATTGAGATAGAGGATGTTAAAGTAGAAAATAATAAAGAAATTAAAGAAGGAAAGAATGATGAGGTTAAAATAGAAGAAACAATTAAAGCAGAAAATTATGAATTTATGCCATCTGTCAAATCTCCTCCAGTAGAAGAATTAAAGTCATTACCACCCCACTTAAAATATGCATTTTTAGGGGAAGGTAAAACTCTACCTGTTATAATAGCAGCTGATTTAACTAAAGAACAAGAAGCAAGTTTATTAAAAGTTTTATGGACACATAGAGAAGCTATAGGATGGTCCCTAGCTGATTTAAAAGGTATTAGTCCATCTATGTGCATGCATAAAATACACTTAGAAGAAGGTATTAAACCTTCAAGAGAAAGACAAAGAAGACTTAACCCATGCATGGAAGAAGCTGTAAGAAAAGAAGTTCTTAAGCTTCTAGATGCAGGTATAATTTACCCAATATCAGACAGTAAATGGGTTAGTCCAGTTCAAGTAGTTCCTAAGATGTCATGAATTACAGTTGTTAAAAATGAAAAAGATGAATTAGTCCCTACAAGAACAATAACTGGTTATAGAATGTGCATTGATTTAAGAAAACTAAATGCGGCAACTAGGAAAGACCACTTTCCTTTGCCATTTATTGACCAAATCCTTGAAAGACTAGCCGGTCACGAGTACTATTGTTTCCTTGATGGTTTTTCTGGTTACAACCAAATTCCTGTAGCACCTGAAGACCAAGAGAAAACCACTTTTACATGTCCTTTTGATACTTTTGCTTTTAGGAGAATGCCCTTTGGACTATGCAATGCACCAGCCACCTTTCAAAGATGCATGATTTCTATATTCTCAAATTTAGTTGAAAGATGTGTTGAATTTTTCATGGATGATTTTTTAATTTTTGGAAACTCTTTTGATCATTGCCTAGAAAATCTTACATCAGTTCTGAAAAGATGCTGTGAAACAAATTTAACCCTAAGTTAGGAGAAAAGTCATTTCATTGTCAAACATGGAATTGTCTTAGGCCATGTTGTGTCAAATAAAGGTATTTAAGTTGATAAAGCAAAAATTAAAGTTATTTCACAACTACCTCCTCCAACTTATGTTAAAGGTGTTAGAAGTTTTCTAGGGCATGCTGGTTTTTATAGAAGATTCATAAAAGATTTTTCCAAAATCTGTAAGCCTCTATGTAACTTGTTAGCAAAAGATACACAGTTTGTTTTTGATAAAAAATGCTTAGATGCATTTAATTTATTAAAGGAAAGATTAACTACTACCCCTATTTTATCCGGCCCTGATTGGTCTCTCCCTTTCGAAATCATGTGCGATGCATCAGATTTTGCAATTGGAGCCGTGTTAGGACAAAGGGTAGATAGAAAGCCTCATGTGATACATTACGCTAGTAGAACTTTAAATGATGCACAACTAAATTATACAACAACAGAAAAAGAATTTTTGGCAGTTGTGTATGTTTTAGAAAAATTTAGACCATATCTGTTAGGATCGAAAGTGATAATATTTTCTGATCATTCTGCCTTAAAGTATTTATTGAGTAAGAAAGACGCTAAGCCTAGACTAATTAGGTGGATGCTATTATTGCAAGAATTTGATATTACAATCAAAGATAAAAATGGAACTGAAAATGTCGTAGCCGACCATTTGTCTAGATTAGAATTTTCGCCCTTACTTGAACGTCAATTCCTTGACGACCCAATTCTCATAAATGAAGATTTTCCTGGTGAGCAACCGTTAGCTATTAAAGATTCAGACCCTTGGTATGCTGACTTTGTCAATTATTATGTGTCTGATATCATAAATCCTGATTTTGATCATTATGAAAAGAAATTTTTTTTGGCTGAAGCGAAAAATTATTTTTGGGAAGAGCCTCATTTATATAAAATATGTTCAGACTCTTTAATTAGGCGATGTATTCCAGAAAAAGACCAACAAAGTATTATGGAATTCTGCCATGAATACTCTAGTGGTAGTCATTTTAGTGGGAATAAAACTGCTAGAAAAATTTTACAATCTGGTTTATATTGGCCGACGGTTTTCAGAGATTGTGAATTATTTTATAGAACTTGTGATAAATGTCAAAGAACTGGTGGAATAGGAAAAAGAAACGAAATTCCCTTGCATATTAACACGGTTGTTGAAATCTTTGATGTTTGAGGTATTGATTTCATTGGTCCTTTTCCAGTGTCAAATAATTGTGAATATGTTTTGGTAGCAGTTGATTATGTGTCTAAGTGGATTGAAGTCATAGCTACTAAAACAAATGATGGTAAAACTGTGGTTAAATTTGTTGAAGATCTTTTTGCTACATATGGAGTACCTAAGGCCATAATAAGTGACCAAAGGACTCACTTTACTAATAAATTATTGAATAATGTCCTCAAGAAACATTGTGTAACTTTTTTTTTTTTTTTTTTTTTTTTTAGGGAAACAGGGACGGAACCCTGCACAGTTTATTAAAAACAAGGAAAAATACAAACTAGAGGGGGACAACCAGCCTTGCCCTTATACGTGGGAGGACTAAGGAGTCTTACCTCAAAGGAAATACATACTCAACGACGAAAAGACATAAACCCATACAAATCATTTTTGAAAGCAAATAAGACATCTTTGGGTAGGTCGCGAATATCGCGAAAGATACGATTAGTATGATGAATTTGAGCATCCGCCAAGCGATCGCAACAAAATTTTGTTCCCGAAAAACGTGGACTAGGCGTAAGAAGAAGCAAGTCGACGACATTCCCGAAGCTCATATTCATAGAGCCAAGGAGAGGATGTTTTACCTTCAATAAAATTAACTGCCGTTAACGAGTCTGATTCCACCATAACACTATCAAGAGCCAATTCTTTACATAATCGAAGGCCATCAAGAAGGGCGAATATTTCAGAAAGAATGTTTGAGCCTTTACCGTAGAAGTTGGAAAAGGCACAAATCAGATCACCCTTGGAATTTCTGATAATACCACCTCCCGAGCAATTGCCTGAAGAGCAAGAGCCATCCGTGTTGAGCTTAACTGAAGAACCATTCGGAGAATACCACTTCAACCAACGGCCAAAGCGAGCAGAGTAGATTGAATAGGAATGTTCGGGGGCCGAATAGCAACAACCCCTCGAGAACCACTAGCCGAGCGGGAGAAAAATTCGAACCATGTCACGGAGATGATGAGTAGTGCGAAGAATCGGATCCGAACTCATAGGCGAATTTTCAAAAAGCGGCGACATCGGCCTTCATTTCAGAACCAAACATGAACACCCCTAATTGGCAAGCACCAATCTGTTGGCGAATGGAGGAACCCGCCAAGAGCGATAAAGATGATTAAGGTTCTTTATCGATGGGTTTTATTGAAGGGACGAGCCAAACGAAACCATACAGCCTGGGCAACTTCAGAGAACAAGAATAGATGTTCCAGAGATTCACAGTCCGGCCTAGAATGGCAACAAACGCATCGAGAAGCCAACTGGATATATCGACCTTGAAGACAAACGTCCAAAGGTAAAGCCCTCTGCATGAGCCGCCAGATGAATATACTCACTGAAGGCGGAATCCAAGCTTGCCAAATTTTAACAGCCCATGGGATGACGGGGTGAGTCGGTCTGATGTGATTCCAGAAAGCCGAGGATTGAAAAGCACCTGAAGAGGTAAGAGTGAAGGCCAGACGATCAGGAACATTGGCCAAACAACGGACTCTTTTGATCTGGGAATGCAGCTCGACAGGAATGAAGTGGCTAATCTCATCAAAGATGGGCAACGCTTCTTTAACAGTGAGACTAAGGTCCATAGGGAGAGGGCCTTGAAGGCGAACACCACTCCAGTTATCATTCCAAAAGGAAACATTCCCTTCCCCAATAATCCATCTGCTACATGCCCGAATCGAATCAAGATGGGAAGCGATTGCCTTCCAGACCATCGAAGATGTCGAGGGAGAATGGAACCCATCAATATCACCATACTTCTGATTACAAAACCTAGCCCAAAGACTAGAGCCTGACCAAACACTCCAGGCTAACTTGGCATGAGAAGTGAGCATGATTTGGTTTAAAGACCGAATGCCAAGACCCCCTTCTGCGAACGGGCGGCAGACTTTATGCCAAGCTACCCAATGAGCCCGGTGATCGCCATGAACACTCCATAAAAATTCTGCCATAATCCTTTCTATTCTGATCAACACCGTTTGCGGAACAGGAAGGACCGATAATGTATGAAGGGGAATACTTCCAAGAACTGCCTTGAGCAAAGTAAGCCTCGCACCAAAAGATAGGAACTTCGAATGCCATCCACAAATCTTCTTCGAAATCTTAGTTTCAAGATCCTCAAAATATCGGCGCTTGACCCGACCTGTAAATAAAGGAACTCCAAGATATTTCATAGGGAGAGCACAAATAGAGCATCCCGACCATCGAAAAATTGATTCACGCCGGCGAATAGAACAGGTCTTGGAAACATAAACACCACTTTTCAAAAGATTGATTAATTGACCTGAACTTTGCTCATATTTCTGAAAAATAGATCGAAGTCCCAAAATGGAAGACTTACTCCCATTGCAAAAAACCAACATATCGTCGGCGTACAGAAGATGCGATATCTGAGAGCCTCCCCGACCATGATTATAAGCTGTGAACTTGCCTTCCACCAAACCTTT
Source organism: Codonopsis lanceolata (assembly GCA_013146195.2). Classification (NCBI taxonomy): domain Eukaryota; kingdom Viridiplantae; phylum Streptophyta; class Magnoliopsida; order Asterales; family Campanulaceae; genus Codonopsis; species Codonopsis lanceolata. The sequence continues at coordinate 109,790,536 of CM028383.1, read as the reverse complement.
ATTGAGATTGAAGGATAAAATTTCTTGGGCCAGAATAAATAGCAAAGGCGATAACGGATCTCCCTGACGGACCCCTCTAGAAGAATGGAAAAAACCATAGGATTCCCCATTAATGCGAATCGAATACCAAATATTAGAAAGGAGCCGAAAGAATAAATCTTGGACACACGCGCTGAAGCCGAAAGCTTGTAAAGTTCGGCTAATAAAATCCCATTCAAGACGATCATATGCTTTGGACATATCAAATTTAAAGATAACGTTACCTCCTCGAACCTTAGAATCCAGACGGTGAACCAATTCACTAGCCAATAAGATATTTTCATGAATGCTCCGATCCTTCACGAAGGCCGCTTGTTCCGGGGAAATAAGACCAGGAAGCAAAATCGCAAGTCTGGAAGCCAAGATCCTAGAAATAATTTTGCAAATAAAATTACACAAGCTGATTGGTCGTAAATCCCCCAGCGAATCTGGACGATCTACTTTCGGGATCAGAACCAACGTTGTAGCCGTAATACCGCGAGGGAGCTGTTGGCCCAAGAAAAAATTGACAATAGCAGCCATAACGTCTTCCTTTATAATAGACCAGCAACCCCTATAAAACCAGGTATAGCCATCTCATGCGGGAGAAGCTGATAGGATCGAGCTCGAGATGGCGGTGAAGACCTCCTCTTCGGTGGGAACTTCATTTGGAGCACATCATTTTCAGAGACCGAAACTTTGGCGGTGAAACCAGTAAATAACTCTTCATCAATAGTGTGACCCTTGGAAGAAAATAAATCACCAAAAAAGTCTACTGCCAAGGGACCAATATCCTTTGGATTAGCGCTAAGAGAACCATCCAGCAAACGAATCTTAATCTGATTTTGGCGATGCCTATCTTTAATACGAGCATGAAAAAAGGCTGTGTTCCTATCCCCTTGATCAAGCCACTTTTGGCGAGAATTCTGCCAAGTAAGTTCCTCATCCCAAGCAACCAACTGAGAAAGATTCTGCCGAGCCACTCCCAGACTGTCACAAGTATCTTGGACCCAACCTTGCTGCAAGGAGACCTCAAGCCTAAGAATCTCATCCTGGAGGGTTTCCATACGCCGTCTAACATGGCCAAACACATTCCAGTTCCAATCTTTCAATTGATTACGGCGCAGCCTTCTTAAATAACACCTCTAAAGGCGGACCGCTAGAGGGCGGCTCCAATGAGTGGCAACAAAAGATAAAAAATTCGGGTGATCGAGCCACATACGCCGAAATGTAAAACAACTCCCGGGCTTATTAATATTCTCTAGCAGTAATCACAAGTGGAGAATGGTCTGATGCATTGGTAGCAATATGTTGAACCCTTAAATTAGGGTTTACCGCTATGTACTGCCCATTGCACATGACTCTGTCCAACCGTTTCCAAATTCGGCGAGTACCTTCATGATTATTACACCAAGTGAATCTGCTCCCTTCAAATCCAACATCCTGAAGACCAGATTGGGAAATAAATTGATTGAATTCGTCCATCGCATTAAAGTCACAAGAAGAACCGCCTAATTTCTCACTAGAATGGGAAATAACATTAAAATCCCCGCCAACCAACCAAGGATCATTAAGAGAACCCCCAAAGTTTGAGAGATCCGCCCAAAGATTACGTCGAAGAGTTCGACAACATTTAGCATACACCACCGAAAGATACACTGGAAAGGAGCCACCAACCGTGACTTTGAATGAAAGAAACTGATCTGAAAATCCTACCAGCTGCATATCCACATAATCCTCCCAAAGAACCCAAATATGAGTGTTAACAGGATTTACATGAAGAGCTTTAGCGTAATGGAGTCTTCGACGAAGCTTGTCTATTTTCTCCCCAGGTGCTTTAGGCTCGAGAATGGCACATACTATAGGTTTATGTTGTTTCTTTAGAAGACTAAGATAATCCAAAGTTCCTTTGTTACAAACCCCCCGGGCATTCCAAATAAGAACTGACATAAAAAACTATGAAAGGGGAGAATTAATGGGCTTTAGATGAAGCCCTAGTTTTACGCATTGCTTTATGATCGAACCTTTCGTTTTTTTCGAGCCTCCTTCTACGTAAAGATACAAATTCCGTTCTGATCTGTTGATGCTCAATATCAAGGTCGGTAAAGACTTGTTGTATATCCTCCACATGTTCTTCATAATCTCCTCCAGTGGAGTGAGCTTTCCCCCGTTTTCTGGGCTTAACCAACATCCAAAAATTCTTTGGATCGTCTAAATTGGAGAAATCTAAACCAGCCCTCATTTTTCCGGGTTTTCCTGCTAACGGGTCTGTCCCCACCGTAGTAGGCGACTGAACCAGAATCTCTTCACTAGCCTCATCTAGACTTGACAAAACCTCAAAAGGGTTGGAGGTACGAACCCCGCCTTCTTCCTTTGTATTTGGCACCTGAAGGTTATCGACTTGCCCTTGAGGCTCCTTGTTGCTCACGTCATCCCGCTTATCCACCAAATCAATGACCTCAACCTCAGTTGGAACTCCTTTATCATTCTTGGCATTGGATGTCGAGGCTTGATTACCACCAGCCTGTTTTGATACCGGTTGCCATCTAACCTTCTGATCAGAAGCGTTACTCCCATCCTTGATTGTCTCTTTATACTGTATCCCCTTACCTACATCTTGATTGCCATTTGGCTTCATCTTCTTAAACTCGTGTTCCTTATTCACTGTATCTCTAAGTTGCTCAGCTAAACCATCATTTGGTTTGTGTCCCGCCGGATTGTATCTCCTCCGCTGCCTACCTTTACGGCAAAATTGCTTTGTGTGACCTAACAGTCCACATCCGACGACACGAAGAATTGATATTGCCCTCAAATTCTAGAGCCTGCCAAAACCCTTGCTCCTTCCCTGTGCCTATCCAGATGCGTGAAGGAAGTGTCTCAGCTACATCTAACTCGACGCAAATTCTAGCATACATAGGTCGTGTCAATGCTAGTGTCTTTTCATCCACCCGAAGGAAACGCCCAATAGAATTCCCTATATTCTGTAAAAAGGATGGGTTGAAGAAGTTAAGTGGGAGACGGAATAGTTTAACCCAAACCGCCACTCTAGTGCAGTCTTTTTTAAAAAGAAAATCTGGCGTCCAACGGAAAGATCGAAACATCGAAGTCTGTATCATGTGCGTCTCGCGAGAGAGACCACGAATCAAATCTTCCGACGAAGAAAGGTGTAGCATAACATGCCTGGGGTCTAGCAAGCCAACGACAAAAGGACCTGTGAGGTTCCAATTTTTTGCTATGTCCTCTTGAATAGCATAAGTCGAAGGCCTACCCGCCGAAAACTTCAGCACCATGGTATTATGAAGCTGACGTTCAGACATCTCGACCTCCAATGGTGTGAAGAAACAAGCCGGTTCATTGTCCATGGAAGAAGGTTGACGAGGTGCCAATGGGATTTCCTTTAAAACTGGGGCCAAGCCGTTTTGAGAGGCCGAGGTTTGGCGAGGAATACCAGTAACCGACGCATAGGAACGAACTGGAGGAGGATTAGGGGTGTCCATATTAGCCTGAACAAAAGGATTAGAAGACGGGTGCCCTAACTCAGGCGAGCCTGAAGAATCCTTACCGACTTGTGGAGGAGGAGCCTCCATGCCGGCAACGGCCGACCAACCCTAAGGCGCTGAAACCCTAGAGGAAAGAATTTTAGAGAGAGAATTTTAGAGAGAGAATTGTGTAACTCATAAGTTAGCTACACCATATCATCCTCAGACATCTGGCCAAGTAGAGGTTAGTAATAGACAAATTAAAGTAGTACTAGAAAAGACTGTTAGGCCTAATCGTAAAGATTGAGAATCTAAACTTAAGGATGCTTAATGGGCATACCGAACTGCTTTTAAAACCCCAATAGGAATGAGTCCATACCGAATCATATATGGCAAGGCATGCCATTTACCAGTTGAAATTGAACATAAAGCTTATTGGGCTGTTAAAGACTTAAATTTAGATTTAACCTTGGCTAGTGAGGAAAGATTGTTTCAATTAAATGAACTAGAAGAACACATGCTAAATTCGTGTGAGAATGCCAAAACGTATAAAGAGAAGACCAAGAAGTATCATGATATGGGGTTAGCCAATAAGATGTTTCGAACAGGATTGAAAGTTTTACTTTTTAATTCTAGACTTAGGTTATTCCCTGGAAAGTTGAAATCTAAGTGGTCTGGTCCTTTTATTTTTGTCCGAATTTATCCCCATGGAGCGATTGATATAAGAAATCCAAAGAATAATGAAGTCTTTAAAGTTAATGGACACCGACTCAAGCCATACCTTGAACCGATGTCAGTTGAACGAACAATTGAATTAATTCGTTTAGCGGACAATGCACCGCCCAATGATTAGGTTTGCAGTTGGGTCGAGCCATAGACGTTAAACAAAGGCGCTAAGTGGGAGGCAACCCACTATTATGAATTTTATTGTCTTTATAGTTAATTTAAATATGTTATTCTCCGTTAAATTTAATTTTGAACATTTAATTTTTAAACTAAATATGCCAAAATTCAAGTTTGGGGGAGAAAAGCATCTTAATGTTGTATTTATATGTTGCTAATAATTTTAGTTTAGAGTTTTTCTTAGAGTTTTATAAAGCAGGAAAGTAACAAAACATAACGGAATATAACGGAGGGACTTAACTACTAATCTGCTGAAAAAGGATGAAAAGGAAACAAAAAGGAGACATTCTGCCTACCTTGCGGACGCAAGGTGTTGAAGGCCTTGCGACCGCAAGGTCCCCAATTAATGCGGACATCGTGAATGGTACTGTCAAGATGTGTAATCAGTTGAGATTCTTGAGAATGAAAAACGCCTAGGCTGCCAACCTTGCGGACGCAAGGTAAAAGCCACCTTGCGACTGCAAGGTGTCTTTATTTAAGGAACCACCGGGCTTCTTCTGCAGACTCACCAGAATTACTCCCTCCTTCAAACAGCAAGTGCAGCAGCCGTCTCCTTCCAAATCCGGTGAGATTCTCTTCAATCTTTACAACTTCCGGCCATTCTATAAAGATTCCTTCACCCTCCTTAAAAATTTCTTCAATCTCATCATCCCACACCTTCCATTACACCCCATTTGAAGAAGTGAAGCAAGGTGAGGACTCCATTTTTGCCGGCATCAAGCTTACACTCCGGCGACAACTCATCTAAAGCTGCAAACAAGTAACTCTAACTCCCCTCTTTAATTTTTGATGTCCAATTTTTGCATGCTAGGGTGTTAGAATTTTACGTAGATAGTATATTTTGCATGCTTTAGGAAATAAATTAGTTTTTAATTGTTAATTTTATATTTAAAAAATAAACTAATTTTTTTTATAACTTAATTTTTAATTTCTCAAACATAATATCTCACAAGCGTAGGAACACTGGCGCTTCTTCCTCCCGCCCTGTTCAGGAGGAGGAAAAACATTATGACCACCACCGCTTCATTTCCTACGAGGCCTCGGAGAAATACGCGGCCAAGCTCTCCAAGTCATTAATTCCCGAGAGGGGATTCATGGCTGGAGAGTTTGGCCTCCACGATAATTTCAGGGCCGTAGTGGGGGTTATTAACTGACCCTCGGACAAGGCAGTCGTGCCTATTGTCCACGAGTTCTACGCCAATGGCCGCATTGGCTTAGATGGGGGGTGGTAGAGACTGTTTTTGTTAGGGGCGAGGATGTTAACTTCTCGTCCCAAAGTATTAACATGTATTACGGCACCTCTAACTTTGCGGAGGATGCCGATGACTATAGCCACCACCTCCATGCCCCTATTCCTCTCGAGGTGGTCAATGCTACCATCGCCCTCCCTGGTGTTGAGTGGACCCAAAACCGTAATCCACCCTATGGTCCACGCACCATGGAGGAGTCCTTCTTGCTCAACACGGCCAAGCCCGTGTTCAAATTTATGTGCGTCCGCCTTATGCCTTCCAGTCACCAACACACGGTGACTTGGGCTAAGGCTGTTTTGATCTACACCATTATGACTGGTGGGTCTGTTGATGTTGGCCGCTTGATCAACGGCCAAATTAAGACCCTTATTAGAGGTGCCACGAATGCGGGGTTCGCGTTCCCGCATTTGATTACCAAGCTGTGTAGGGGGCAGAAGTGAGATGGCCTCGACATGCGGAGAGGCTTAAGGCTGGGCCGGCCATCACTAGGGCCATTTTGTTTGAGCACCAGCAGCAGCCGCGAGTGCGGGTTCCTCACGTGGAGGAACCCGAAAAGGAGGAGGAGGACCCACTGGTGGGGATCTCATACAGGTTAGAAGAGGTTGCCCTTGAGGCCCAAATGGCAACTCAGCAGTTGGCACAAATGCGTGCCAACCAAGAGGAGCGGTTTGGTTGGTTTAACACTGTGGGACGTAATGTCTCCAACCTCTATGGGATGCCGCCTAGTACGATCCCCGAGTTTCGTCCTCGTTCGTTATTTCCACCCGACTCACCTTGAGTCGAGGCCCAAGTTTCATCCTCTTTCGTTAGGTGGGCCTGCTATGTCCTTTTGATATTTTCCCATCCCCATCAATCCTCTCATATGTTCCTCAATTTTGAGGACAAAATAGAAATTAAGTTTGGGGGAATTCTAAGCCCAGAGTCTTAGCAGTCTTAGCCTAAGGAGGAATGGAGTTGGGCTACGTTTTTAGGGTGAGGAAAATTTTATTTTTCCTCTATCGTGTTTCCTCCTCACCCGCCTTTCTTGCTTTTTTTTTTCTTCTTATTTTCGGAGGTGTTGCCTTGACCAGAATACACTGGTTTTGGATGCTCGTGGATTCCTGCTATGGGAACCCATCACCAATTGTGTCATCAACATCTCCATTTTTCTTTATTAATAAATATATATATATATATATATATATATATATATATATTATTTTTTTATTTAAAAATTTTTAGCCTCAAGTTTAGGTGTGGTAATACTAGTCGATGAAGAGTTAATGCAATGAACCACATAGCTAGTCCGTAGATCCTTCTGGAATTTATTTGATTTTGCGAAACTTTTACTTTTCTCCAGATTCCTCATGCACCCACACTAGTCATAATTATGGATTAATTAGAATAGTTTTATAAAGTTTATAGCACCTACTTCATTACAACAAGATATGCACAAGAATATGATGCATAGCCATTCGAACATGATTGTTGCATTAAATTGTGACTTAGGGTCAATTGCACGATAGTTAGATCCCTTGAATTTTTCTCATTTATATATCTCAAGCACACTTTCGAACCGTGTCTGCATGTTAGTCTCAATTGTCCCTACCATCTGTCTTAGCGAATGCTTATGTGAAATCTAGTGATGCTAAACATTCAACCCCATAATTCCCATAGTTGATATGATATTTTGTGTGTCTTACTTGCTTTAAAAACTACATGAGCATTTGGTATTAAGAAATGACTTAGGCCATCTTTGGATCGTTAGAGCCTAAATATTCCCTGACCTTTACTAAAAATATCCCTAGTGTCCCCTTTGAGCCTATTTAAAAAGAATGGAGTGTGCTAAGCACACTATTAAACCCCATTCGACATCGTTTCTATTACCCACATTAACTTAACCCTAAAAGCCTATACACTTTTAGCCTACCCTTTGAGAGAGTAGGATGTGGGTGGGAAATTGATTATAGAGGACCATTTCTTTTCAGTTAGGCTATTTTTCTGAAGACTTCTTCTTTCCGTCGTCGAAAAAAAAAAGAGAAAAAATATATGTATCGACGAAAAATGAAACGGAAAAAGAAGAGTGCAAAAAGATTCAAACGAAAGCATAGCTTTCAAGAAATTAAGTTAGAAAAATATTGTTGATAAGAATGATATGATATTTTTAGAAGTATATATTGCCCAAAACAAGTTTGGGGGAGGGAAAGAAGAAAACTGAAAAGTAATAGAAAACACCCCGTACTTGTAGCCTTTGCAGGTCCTAGCCTAAAGGGTAATCTTGCTCTTTCACTTTGAATTCCAATCCCTTTACCATCAAATCCCCTATCACCTTGGCCTTACATTACAAGCTAAATAAAGACCTAATGATCTTCTTGCCAATGCTTGTGCATGTTTTCTTTGCTAAATGAGTCATATAGAATTGATCAAACACTTCATGGTCATATTATTCGCCAAAAAGCTCATTGTGTTAGCATAATCTTAGCTATTACAAGTAATTGGGATAGGAGAGCATTGTATGTCATACATAGAAGTGCATGAGATGGATGTATAAGTTTTTGAAATCCTTGGCGACCTCTCTTTCTGTAATAGACCAAGTTTGGATGGTAGATCTCATAATTCACGATGCATGGTTTTCAATTAAACTTTGATTTTCATATGAATGTGGTGTTTAACTTAATAAAACTGTTTTAGTTAAGATATTCTCTAAGACTGGTGATCACACACACACGGAGAAATTAAGGGTAGTAGCAGTTTTAAGAAAAGGTCAGTTGGTTGTATGTGACTAAGCCTGCATATATGTGGTGAGCATCGAACTGAGACTGCTTTGTATGCCATGCTATTATAACTTGAGGTTGAAGCCAAATAGATTTTTGTTTTATCTTAGTATAATTTTATCTATTTTTGTATTGATCAGTTTTTGTATTTATATGCATAGTTGAGTCACTCAAAAGAGTCTCCTTGAGTTTGTGGGTTTATAGAGGAGTGTAAATAGTGTCACCCTCCAAAAAGATTTTCATTTTTGTTATTATTGTTAATTAATTGCTTTTGTATTTATAAGTATTGTTTACTCGTGGACGAGCAAAGTTTAAGTTTGGGGGTATTTGATCGATGTATTTTATACGTCGATTTAATATGCTTCTATGACTTAAATTATGCTATTTCACGAGGCTTTTGGCTAATTATATGTGTTTTCAGTGAGATTTGTGAGTTTCGGGTTTTTAGTGAAAATATGTAAATCACAAGGCTATTATATGCAAATTCCAAGAAGGGGCCAAGATGAAAATTGAAGAAGAAAAGAAGAAATGTCACGCTGGAGACCTTGCAGTCGCAAGGTGGACAGAAAGAAGAAAAATCAAACCCCGGATGTGCAGAAGACCTTGCGGACGCAAGGTATGCCAGACCTTGCGACCGCAAGGTAGTCAGAATGCGATTTTTGGCGTTTTCACTAGAGATTCGATTGAAATACAACTCCTCGGTATAAATAGGAGTCGGTAACCAAAGCCTAAAACGTCTAAGAAACGGCTGGAAACAGTTTTGTATAGCTTTAGGATAGATTTTAGGTTGTATAGCATCATTAGTTATTGTAATTACAAGTATTGAAGATCAAATCATGTCTCCATTCATCTCCATGTGCTGTTCATCGTCAATGATGAACTAAATCATCATTAATCTAGGAGGTGGGAGGTAACTTGTATCGAATTTATGTTTTAATTCATATTTATGTTCATTCAATTCTTGTTGATTGTGGTGTTTATCAATCCCTATATTATTTCGCTTTGAACAAATGAATGTAATCGCAAATAATAAAGGCCTAGAGGTGCGGATAACTGCATGACCAATGTGCATATGTCGTACACTAGCTCACCATCACAATAAATTGGACCTATCGATGCACGAGAGTGATAAGTTAGGGCCAGGTTCATATATGACCTAGGTGACATATATATCATATGTTCTTGTGCTTAGGATATAGAATGGATGAATTATTCGTGGATGGAGGCTGAACTAATAATTCAACAGACTATATCTATCTTTTGTGAATGAACCCAAGAAATTGAATGATAATTATTTTGAATTAAACATAGAGGAGATACAAGTGAAACCCTAATCCTAGATTGCCATCTATCATAAGATCTTCATAACCTGTAATTGCTGCTAAACACCTAAATAATAATAGTAGTTTAGAATAGAATAAATATAAAAACCCCCCGTAGATTAATAATTTGCTATCAATAAATTGCACTATCTGTGATCTCTTGTCTCTATGGGTTCGACCCTTGCTTCCAAAACTATTTTCCAATAGTCTTGTCCACTTGCAAGGAAATAATTAAAATAAGACATCGATCATACCCATAGGGGTTTTCTTTTTCTTTCCATTCTCAAAATTGAATTTCTTTACCAAATTAATAGCATACTTGGCTTGAGAAATGAACATCCCTTCATGCATTTGTTTCACTTGAATACCAAGAAAAAATGTTAACTCTCTTACCGTACTCATTTCAAATGATGATGTCATGCAATGCACAAATTCTTTCTCCAAGGACTTGGAAGTGGACCCAAACACAATGTCATCAACATAGATATGTGCAATCAAAATGTATTTGTTTTTCTTTGAATGAAAAGTGATTTGTCCACTTCACTCCTCTTAAAACCACTTTTTAAAAGATGGTTTGTAAGTTTCCCATACCAAGCTCTAGGGGCTTGTTTGAGACTATACAAAACCTTTTTCAATTTGAAAACATAGTTTGGTTTATGGGGGTCCTCAAATCCTTTATGTTATTCAACAAAAACTTCTATTTCTAAAATGTCATATAGAAAAGCACTTTTCACATCTATTTGTTGAAGAGTTATATCTAGAAAGCATGTAATGGCTAGCAAAAGACGTATGGACTCAACGTAGGCCACATGTGAAAAAGCTTCATAAAATACCACCCCATCATCATGTGTATACCCTTGAAGCACAAGTCTTTCATTGTTTCTAATTATCTCTCCCACCTCATTCGATTTTTTTTTTAAATTCATTTTGTTGCAATAACATTCAAGGAGGTGGGTCTAGGCCCAAGAAACCAAACATCATTTTTTTGAAAATTGATCAAGCTCTTCTTGAATAGCATTGATCCAATATTCATCTTTTAAAGCTTCATTCACATTTTTTGGTTCAATAGTTGACACATAACATGATACATGAAAATCTCCATATTCAAGAGAGGATAGGCAAGCCAATTTCCTATATATAATCAACCTTAACTTTCTTCCTTGTAGACATGCCATCATGAACATTACATATCACTTTGTGAGGTTGGATGGACTTTCTATATATGGCTGGGAATGTCTTTGCTACGATTAATCGCACTGGAATCTGTTCCAGCATGTTCAATTTCAGTTTCATCTTCTCCCGAATTTTTGACCAATGTATGTTCCAATGTAGCTGCATCAGAAGCTGCATCCATATTTTCTGAATTTCGTGAACCTTCAGCTTCTGGATTTTGCGTATCTGCAACAGTATCTGAATGTCCATCAACTGCAAGATTTGAATCTTGTGGAGTTGTGTCAAGATCATCAAAATCTAGCAAACCTTAAACATCATCCTCAATAGTTTTGTGGCCAAGATCTGTTAGGTCATCAAATACAACATTCATGAATTCCATAATAGTCTTAGTTCTAAGATTAAACACCATATAAGCACGATTAGTTGAGTACCCCATGAACACACACTTGTCACTCCTAGAATCAAACTTGGAAAGATGATCCATATCATTAAGCAAGTAACACACACACCTAACGACATGGAAGTATTTCAAAGTGGGTTTCTTTCCTAACAAAATTTCATAGGGAGTCATGGTACTACCTGGTCTCAAATATACCCTATTACCAATGTGACAAGTTGCATTTAAAGCTTCAGCCCAAAATCTTTTTGACAAATTTTTTGAACTTAACATGACGCTTGCCATCTCTTGTAATGTACGATTCTTTCTCCCAACCACTCCATTTTGTTGTGGAGTTTTTGGAGCAGAAAACTCATGTGTAATTCCATTAGCATCACAATAGTTTGAAAAGGATGAATTTTCATATTTCATGTCATGATCTGATCTAATTCTAATAAGTTTTAGATCATACAAGTTCATCACATGGGAAGACCAAGCTTTAAAAGCCTTAAAAGTGTTAGATTTATCTCTTATGAATATAACCCAAGTGTATCTAGAAAAGTCATTAACAAACACAAATGTATATCTTTTCTTACTAAGACTTTCTACCTTAATAGGACCCATGAGATCAGTGTGAATCATCTCAATACATCTAGATGTGGAGCAATGCTGGATAGCAGGATGGGATGCCTTGGTTTTCTTACCCTTTTGACATGGTCAACACACCTTTGTGGTATTCTTGTTCAATCTCACAGCCTCATGTTTCACAAGACTCATGAAGCATACGAAAACTCATATGCCCCAACTTTTGATGCCATAAGTATGTGACATCAACACTAGCACTATGATAAGTTTGCACATTGTTATACATGTAGCAATTATCTGATGATCTTGTACTTGTTAATAAGCATTTGTTAGCCTTATCAAAAACTTCACAAGAATTATTATTAAAATGTACCTGAAGATCATCACCACGCAGTTGACTTATGCTTATGAGATTGGTCTTAAGCCCTTCAACATGATAGACATTTTTGAGCTTATGAAGACCATCTATATTCAGGGTGCCTTGTCCAACAATCTTCCCCTCCATAGGTCACTGATCCTCCATTGATGTTCACATAGTCCACCAAGTTCTCAATAGCCAGTCATATGCCTTGAACATCCACTATCAAAGTGCCAAGACCCATCAATGTGAGATTTTAAAGAGGTGGAGGTTACATTGATAAATTCAGATTCTGAACGAACGAGGGGCTCATGGACAGATATCAAAAGGTTATTGTTTAGGAGAAGTTCTCAAAACTCCCTTTAGGAAGCTAGACTTATCTGAACATTTTTGCTTGATGCAACTGCATTCGGTGCTGCATCTGGTTGCGGGTCAGGTAGGCTTGTCTAACTTCTTCAGCATAATCTACCTTTTTTTGGTAGCAGAAGGACTGAATATGTCTAGGTTTATAGAAGTAATGACACACAAAGTTTTTCTTCTTTTCAAAAAAATTTGGGTTTCGGAAGGTATGTGAAGACGGTTTTGGTTCAAAGGAGGATGATGAGGTTCCTTCACATTCCTTGACAAAGGTCTTTGGCTTGAACCCTAGTCCAGATTTGCCATTATGTCCAATCTTCAACATCTCATCTAATTTGAGTTTTCCATAATTCCATTTAGCTACAGCTTCATTGGCTTTGTTAAGCTCACCTTTCAAAGATTCTATCTCAACATCTTTTTTTGTGAGCAAACACTCTAACCTTGCAATGCACTCCTTTTGATTTTCATTCCCTTTCTTGAGTACTTCATTTGTTCTTCCAAGAACCTTTACTTTGCAAGCTATTTTCTCCTAATCATTATACAATTCCTTGTAAGATTCGATCAGTTCTGAATTTTGTGTGCATTCTGATTCTTGAGCATCTGAATTGAAGCAGAGATAATCATCCCAATTTGTGTCTGATGCAGCTGCATTGTGAGCTTCATCACACGAAACACCTACAAGATTAGTCTGAACATATTGTACTTTTGTAAGAGTAATGAGATCACCTGGATCTTCATCACTTAGAGTAGCAGAAAAATTCAAACCTTTCTTTCTCAAAGTATTAGCACAATGATTAGCATAATGACCAAACCCTTGACAAGCCCTACATTAAATAGAATCAATATCTTTGCCACTAGATGTAGACTTTTTAGCAAAAGGATTGGTAAAAGGTTTTTCAGGTGTTTGAAAAGACTTTTCTTTGGGAATAAACTTGCTAGGCTTAGGTTTAAAAATTGCTTTGGTGTTTGAAGATGGAGACCTATTTTGACCTTTGGCTTTCAAAATATTTTTAAACTTGGTAGTTAAAAGAGCCATAAAGTATTGACCAAAATCAGATTCTTCAATTTCTTTGTGCAATTCAATCAAATCGAAGGAGGACGAACAACATTCTCATATTGGGAATCCATCATGGCCACAACTAGAATGTTTTCTTAGTGACGTCAAGAGGATGCTCTAATACCAATTGAAAGATTAACAATAGCTAGGATTCCAAATAAACTGTCAATGCAGCTTGTGATGTAGTTGTATCCAAAGGTGCATTGACCAGATAGTCAAATAAGTAAACAATGGAAGTCTTTAAACTATTAAAGCAGTAATAAACACATAAGTTTATCAAACAATCTACAAGTTATGTTTGTAGATCCATCCTCATGGCCAAAAAAGAATTCACTAAAAAGATTATGAGTTTTACAAACCAAAATGTGAAATCAACAAAATACCAAACCTCTCACTAGACAACAAGTTTGGAGAGGAAAACCCACAAAAAACTAAGTATAGAAAACGTGAGATTAAAAAATAAGTTTCCTAAGACCTTAGAAAACCAAACAGCTAATCAGTCAATGTAACTTGTGATGTAGCTGCATCCAAAGCTGAATCCAGATTTTCGACAGTGAAGCTCTCAGTTTCTCTTTCTATGAAATCTCCATGTGTCTGCTTCGTGTATATCTTGTTTGCACGAGATCCTCATACATACATACATATATATATATATATATATATATATATATGTGTGTGTGTGTGTGTCTGTATATATATGTGTGTGTGTGTGTGTGTGCTTGAGCTAGAGTCCTATACAAATAAGAAAACCCAAAACTCCAAGGAAACAAAGGATTATGAAGTAAATTAATTACTTTCCGAAATTGATTTCCTAATTTGAGTCGAAGTATCTTACCAAAGATTTTGTTATTTTAATTAAGGACTCTTGAGAGATTTGTAAGTGATTAATTATGGCAATTTCTTACCATTGCTTTAGGACCAAGAAAGGGAACAACAAGTAATTAAGTAAAATAGGAATTCCCTATTTTACCCTTACAGTGTCCGGCAACGGTAGAAGAGAAAATTAGAGAGGGAGATTGGTGGTGGTGTGTGTGTCTGTTGTTTCAAAAAATGGAAGAGGGAGAGATAAAGTGAGGTCATATAAGAGAAAGATTGAAAAGGGGGAGGGGAAGACTTCTGGATAAAGAGATTGAGAGAGGGAGGTAATGAGTTTTGTCAAGGAGAAGAAAGAATAGAAAGGGAGGGTGTGCGCTATGTCTAAGTATGTGCGACAGATTGGGGAAGATGAATTGGAGAAGAGGGAGATTGGTAATTGGTGGTATACGTGTCTATTGCTTCAAAAAAAGGAAGAGGGAGAGAAACTGAGGTTCCAGAAAAGAGAGAGAGAGAGAGAGATTATGTATTCAGTTAAGTTAATTTGATTTATTTCTATCTTTATGCACTCTCTCTTGATTTCGTTTTTTTCAAATATCTATTTCTTTTTCGTAACAGTAGCTTCAAGCGGTAATCTTTTCAATTTTGTTTTTCTTTTCTAATTTATGGATTGAGACCCTTACTCTAACGGACGCCCTTTACATTAAAATAGAAGAGCTACTTCCCATATTATTATACCCTAATGGTCGAAAGTCGAGTATAGAGAATTTGAAAGGGGAAAGGGGATGTTGGTACAACAATACTAGGAAACTAAATAGTATATTTGACTAGAGTTATTGTAAGATTATTCCAACATTGGTTCTGATCTTCCTAGGTCACTCAAATCTATTCCCCATTGAGTAAAGAGGCTCGGTGCACTCCGAGTTGATTATGGGAAGAGGGATGATAGGAGTTCATCACCTATTACTCGAGGTGGCAAAAATTTGTGTAAAATGGTTACGGATATTTTTTGTAAGACGGATCCTCTTTACCCGACCCACTGTGTATTAGTGAGTTGAGCTGTGAGAGAGTGGGGCTCCGTCTTATGAATTAAGATCCGTAAGACGGCCTTATATGAGACCTACTCACCCGAGGTGGGACCACTCACGGTATATCTTAAAAAAACAAGGTAATGTATTTTCTTATACACATTTGAGAACTTGAATATGATTTTTTTTTCATTTTGAATATTAAGGTAATATTTTCCTTTTCAAATCTCAACTTTTTGTTCAATACTTGAAATTGCATAAATCTTAATATTCACATTTCAAAGTCGAGTATGGATCGTTTGCATATTAATCAGCTTCTTACCAAGTTGAGTTTCAATAATTTTATCTCTTACCGAGTCAAATAGACTTACCACTGTTGGACTCGGTATCTAATCCACCCAGCATCAAAATTAGTTATAAAGAATATTTGCAATTATATTGATATATGCTCAAAATTGTTCATCTTAATTAGTGGTCCAAACTTTCACATTTTTTTATTACACTTCAGATACATTCACCTCTTGCAGAAACTAACCAGCCAAAATGGAGGAAGAGAAATGGTGGACCAAATATGATTGACATTTACTCTACCCAAGAATTTTCGAACACTTTGAATAAGGCAGGAGAAGAAAAGGTTATTTTTGATTTTTAGACAAGATGGTGGTATAGATAGTGGTAATTATGAGGCCACTGGAGTGGCCAATACATAGTCTACTGCCTAGAGGGCCAAATCGGCTATCCCACTCTCTGTTACATTCTCTATCTCATTGAATCTCATTCGTACATCTTCCTTATTATTTTAATCAATCTTATATTTACAAGGGAACATGTGGCGTTGAGATTCAATGAGACAAGGGATGTGATAGAGAGTGAGATAGATGATTTGAAGCAACTGCCAGTGTTCATTAGATTGTGTTTTGGAAAGGTCTAATGTAAGCATTACAATAAAGATACGGTTTTCTCAAGGACCATGATTTTAGGGTTAGCGTAAATTTTGATTAATCAAAGTTCATGTAGTGATTTTCTCTGCAACTCAGCCAGTGAGTCCACATGCTTAGGATGAATTTGTAGTGGTCACAAGTGATACTTGGTTGCACGATGAACATCTAGCGGATTATACTTCTTCAATGTAAAAGCTTAATGTGATTTTGTGAAGCTTTTGATGGTAGTAGTTGTTGGTCAAATGTGATGCAAAAGCTTTTGTTTATTTGAATTGTTGCTATTATTAGTTACTCCCTTCGTTCTACTCAAAGAGTCCACATTTGAAAAGTCTAATAATTAAGAGATATATTAATGTGATTGGAGTAAATCATAATTACAAAAATAAATAATAACTATTAGAGAATAATATCCTTTTATTATTCTTGTTTATTTGTAATTAGTAATTAGTGGTATTTTCCTTGTATAATTCTTTCCTTATTATGTTACTTTCCTTGTATAGGTTTCTTGTACCCTACTCAAAGTGTAACCCTAATTGTAACTCTTCCCATAAATATGTGATTCAATAAATGGAAAGGCTATGCCGTTATTCCCAAACTTTATTAGTTTCTATATGGTATCAGAGCATTGCTCCTAAAACCTTCATCTTCTTCCTCTAGTCGCCGCCCCTACCACTCTCCACCATGGCTAACGAAAATTACTTCCTCACCATTTAAAACCCCTTGACCCTACACAAACCTTCAACCTCATCAACATCTCTCACAACAAACATCACCAAGCTCACCTCCACAAACTACATAGCTTGGAAACTCCAAGTTAAGGCCACCCTCATTGGCTATGACCTCTACAAGTTTGTAGACAGCTCACACCCATGCCCGCCTCCCACCATCCTAGCCAAGGATGCTCAATCATCCAAGGACGTTCCTGTCCCAAACCCATATTACCAACCCTGGATCTGGCAAGACAAACTCTTGTTCGACGCCCTTGTTGGCTTTATCTCTGTTCCCCTGGTCCCTATGATCTAGCAGGCCGCCACTACTAGAGAAGCATGGGAAACTTTAGCTCACACCTATGCTCGCCCAACTCTCGGCCACATCAAGCAAATTAAAGACCTCCTCAAGCGGGCATCCAAGGGCACTCAATCGGTCTCCGACTACATACAGTCTGTCAAAAGTTGGGCAGATGAACTTGCAACTCTGGGTAAACCGCTTGACCACGAGGATCTTATTGAGACCATCCTTGGTGGTTTTGATGATGACTACCGCCACATCGTGGATGTGGTGGAAGGTCGGGACACTCCCATATCGTTTGATGAGCTCCATGAGAAACTCATCAATTGAGAACTACTTCTGAAGCAGTCACAGCCTGCCTCCTTCTTGTATCATGTCTCTGCCAGTGTTGCTATCTCGAGGAACCACAGCTCGTATGCTCGGCGCTCCTCACAAGCTCAGACAGCTACCGCTCAACCTCGGCAACCCTCCCAACAGTCATCGGCTTCTGTTCCCCGCCAACAACGACTTTATCTTGGTAAGTGTCAAGGTTGTCGTCAACAGGGTCACACGGTTGCTCACTGCCCCAACTTTCAATTGGTCGCCACCACATCTCTACCCGCTGACTCCAACTCGGCCAGTAACTACACAAGGCACCCATGGGCACACCTTGCGACCACAGCGGACACCGGGACTCCAGGATGGCTTCTCGAAAGTGGAGTTTCTCACCATGTTACCAACGATCTTGGCAACCTCCATCTTCACTCCAACTATCCTGGCACGAATGACATGGTCATTGGTGATGGTACATGCCTACATATTTCCAAAACTGGTTCTTCTATCCTCCCCACCCCTGCACACACCTTTACTTTACAAAATGTCCTGTTTGTTCCTAGCATGAAACGCAATCTCATATCAATATTTCAATTCTGCATCTCCAATAGCATATCTATTGAGTTCTTACCATCTTCTTTTCATGTGAATGATCTACTGACAGGGAGAATACTGTTGACCGGATAGTTTAAGGATGGTGTGTATGAATGGCCGACCACAACTCCCTCTCCTCGCCCTTCTACTTGTGTCAACTCCAAAGTCTCCCACCAAGATTGACATCATCGCCTTGGCCATCCGTGTGGCCATGTCCAAAGTTAGATACTCTCTAGCCTAGGTTTTGTAGATACCCCAAATTCGTACCCATATTTTATATTATCAATTAAATATTACAAAGTGTACTAATAATTTTATATTACATGTTTCAGGAATAAAGATACAAAGAAAAGATAAATAAAACAAAACAAAACAAAACAAAGCAAAAAAGAAAGAAAATCAAAAAGAAAAGAAACAAAAAAGAAAAAGAAAAAATGGAAATGGGGGCCGCCAGTTCCCCCCCCCCCCAATTTCCTTACTCCCTAAGCAAATCCCACCTATATATACTCTCACAACTCCCTCACAACTACTCTCTCTCACAACAACAAAAACTCCCAGCCGTCTCTCTCTCACAAACCCACTCCCAGCGAACATCCCTCTCCCACAATCCCTCACTCCCAGCCGCCCTCTCTCCTAATTAATCCCATTTCCAGCCGGCCCACTCACCCACATAATATACTCCCTCACTCTCACAGCCCACTATCTCACACACACATATACTCTCTCTCTACCCGCGCACACACACCACGCACACACACACAAACACACAAATACATAAACACGCACACACGCAAATACACATAAACACACATCCTGTCGTTACGCTGCCCGATTTCAGACAACAAAATCAACAAATACAAGCAGTTACGCTGTCCAAATTCACACAACACACAACACACAACACACAACACACAACACACAGCACAACACACAACACACAACACACAACACAACAACAACAACAACAACAACAAAAAGACTCCCTCTCCCGAGAAGGACAGAGCGAGCACACCGCCGCTCTAAAAGGTAACAGCCTTTAAGGGCGTTTTTATTTATTTATTTACTTTTCAGTTCTTTTATTATTTCAAAGTTGTATTTAAAATCCGGCACAATGTAGCCAATATAAGCCGTTGTGCTGCCCGGATTAGATTAGGAAATAATATGTAAAAGAGTCGTTATAATGGCCAAATATTCTTAAATATGTCTGTAATTATTGGAAGGAGACGGCTGCGAGTCCGTAAATAATGTAGCCACGAATGTATCTGTTTAAATTTCCCTTGTCAAAATAAGTCCTTATTTATTTGCTAGATAAATATAACAATGAGCATACTTCAGCCAAAAACGTTTTGAGACCGAAAGGGCGAGTTGGGTGCCTAGCACCTTCCCAACTCGTAACTTAGCCCCCGAACCCGCTTTCTAAAATCTCTTTTTCTTTTTCTCGGTTTTCCATTATTTTTGCCTTAAAATAAAGGTGGCGACTCTAAAACTTTCAGATCCAGTGGGGTGGGGCCTCGCAACATTACCTCTTTGCACTTTCCTCGTTTCTCCCTAAAAAGGGAGATACGGGAATGGAGGGGTGATGTATTCCCATATCCTGGTATCCCCTAAACAAGGGATAAATTGATGCGGGAAACCCATAGCTCCCATAGTGATCTGACCGGGCCATAAGGCTATTTTCAATAAATCCATAGTGGGGGCGTCGCAATATCCTTTCTTGCACTTCTCTATTTTCCCCTAAAGAAAACAGGGGAGAATGAGAATGGAAGGGTAATGCATTCCCATATCCTGTTATCCCCGAAATAAGGGATAACTTGACATGAGGAAACCTTTAGTTCCCATTTTGGATACAAAATCCACTCAAGGCAACCGAGGCACATTCCAACGTGCTAACATAGACAACACTCCTCTCGCACTTTTGATTTCGTCTTCCCCTAAACAAGGGAGGGTGGAACGAGAGCAATGGTGTCCCGTATCCGCACGTACGCGCACCCCTAACCAAGGGTGCGCGGGGCGCGGGAGCACACCCCGGGAACCTCACAGTGGCGACTCTGCTGGGGACTTGTTTTATTTTAAATAAAATGGAGGGCTAGACTCATAAAATAATTTTTTTTTTGTTTTTCTTTGTTTCTGGCTGCAGTATGCTCGTTATATTAATTTACGCATTTCAATAAAATGTTCCCATTACGGCCGTGGCTATATTTGTGGATATGATCCTCCATCTGGCAGCAGTCTCGTTCCGATACCTGTTACAGACATGTTTGAGAGTATAAAAAAGAATCAAAATTTTTTTTTCAAAAAATCAAAAAAGAAAATATATATATCTACCATATATTACAATAAATTCCGGGCAGCACAACAAAAGAGCTGGGGCTTTGCTTTTTTCGGCTCTGTATTTTTTATTCCAGTTCATTTTCTTTTTTCACTTTATTCTGTACATTTGTACATATCTACATTCATTCTGTCATTTTACTTTGGGGGCATAGGACCAAAATTTGTAATTAATAGGGATAGATAGTTTCCCCACTTTTCTTTCTATTTCTTAATGTGGTGTGCTTGCTTGCTTGCTTGCGCTCAAACTAAAAAAGCCGAGAAAATCCACACAAGCAGCAAGACAGGTCATAACTGTTTTATTTTTCTGTTTATATATCTGTAAATAAATAAAGATTTTACTGCTTTCTAGATACCACACACACACACATGCATATAGTTATATTCTGAACTGTTACCCTACACCATGGCCAGCCTATCCCCTGCATGAGCAAACGTTAGAATACATATAGATTCTCAGTACACTTCAATGACCGACCGATTCTTGCATCTCTGAATTGTGAGCCAGCCCCTGTTAAAAAATATATATATATACAAAAAAAAGAGTCAAAAAAAATATATTAAAAAAAATGCGCAAGTAAAAAAAATGATGAAAAAAATAAAATAAAATAAACTGCGCAACAAAAAAAAAACAAGCAGGGGCTGATTTATTATTCTCTGATGCTCGACCTAGACCATTTCGAATGGTGGATCCCGAAAGAGTATTGGCCCTTCGCCTAGACCGAATTCCTAGGGAGTCGAAAGGCGAGTGGAATACGTTGGTCCTATACTCCGGAGAAAGAATCCACTGCTCCAGAAAGTCCTGAGACAGTCCAAAATAAAGCAGTGCTTATCCGGTCAACTGTAGGGAACAAACAAACAATAATAAAATATACTAATAAAGGCACGCCTGTACTCCAAACCTGTAAAAGCCTTTTCAAATCCCGATACCTCCATAACCCATTTTCCTCAGAAACCTGGCCCGAACTTGGAAAGGCAGAGATAGTACTGGCCGATTGATACGGGAAATTAGTACAGAAATCAAAACAGAGGTATCGTGATCGGATCGATAAGAGGCGTAAGCGAGCGTAAAATACAGATCCGAGCAAGTATGGCAATAGAAAGTGAGCAATCCCCCAAGAAGTATCAACCTTTCATGTTCCTCCAAATCCAATTTCCCAGCCAAACACCAACCCACCCAAATGCCTATTATTACCAAAAATTTAACCCTTTTTCATCACACCCTCCTTATCCTACCCAGAATCCTTATCAAACCCAAAATCCATATCCTGCCCAAAATTCATATCCATCCTAAAATATCCTTATCCTACCCAATATCCATATCCAGCCAATATCCATATCCGTACCAAAATCCTACTTCAGTACCACAAATTAAATTAACCCACCATTCCCTAACCCCGCCAAAGATCTACCAAAACCCAACTCTCCCGCCCGCCAAAATGGAAGCTGACATCGAAAATTTGAAAACCATGATACTTAGAATCCTTAACCAAGAAGTTCCTAATGAAAATTTGGGGGACAGCTTCCTGGGTATGATGGATAAAGGCATTTCTCAAAAAAAAAGAAAAAGAAAAAAAGGGCCTCAGAGTTTGGATCTACTTACTAATAAGCCTCTCAACTAGTATACTACGAATTCACCCCACTTTTTGACGCCCGCAGATCCTGTGGACTACTTTTGGATATATTACCCTTATTTCTTTCCTAGCCTTACTGATTTGGTCATCTACCAATCCGCCTCCCTAAAATTGAGGATCTCAAACCCCAGGTCCTCAATAATGTAATTAACCCTGTACGGTGTGCTTTTAATAATAATCTAAACGTCTTTGCTTATTCCTTAGTTGCACCTACATTAAAAGACGCATTAAATGACTATAATAATGAGTTATTTAAAAGGACCCAAAAGATAAAATATATTTGCTTGAGCTTGTAAAGTCAGTAGAGCCAGGGACAACATCATCAACAACAACTAAAGACTGACCCACTATCAATCTGGGGCTGGAAAAGGAAATCAAAAGAAGTCAGAATAGGCAACTACCTGCAAGGCTCTAAAAGAACACCACCCATGGATCCCTCCTCAAAAAGTTCGTGGACATGCTCACCGGTCCTACGAAGATGTGTCGTGGGTAGACCCAAATGATAGATACTAAACACCTGATTCCCATATATCCCGATGTTCTACCAATCGACAAAAAGCTCCACCGCATCAAGACAGAATGGTCACTACAAGTTTAAAAGGAAAGCATGAAACAGCCACATGTCAACTTCATTCGGGTAAAAAAAAAATATACAAAAAAAAAATACAAAAAAAAAGAACAAAAAAAAAAGAAAGAAAAAACACCCGATCTGGCTGTCCAATGTAGTGACCATTCCCAAGCCCAACAAGTTTTCTTATCAACAGCATGCTGAGTTATAGTCAAATCAAAGGCAGCAGAAGACCAAGAAAAAAAACCCCATTCACCATCCCTTGGGGTCCCTACTGCTATCATGTCATGTCGTCTGGGCTAAAAAATGCTGGGGGCTACTTATCAAAGGCTGCTACCCCTCTCTTCCACGATGTGCTATATATTGTCAATGGGATCCGGTCAGGAGATGCCGTACTCCGCACAAGCCAGGAAAGAAGACCTTGTTCAGCCCTCCAATCTCAATGAGCTTAAAAGGTATTATGCTTGAGACACCCTATCTGGCAAGTGCTTCCCTCTCCAGCCCGCTAGGCTGAAAACCCGAAAGGGCGGCCTAGGCAAAAGTTAGGGCATTTAAAAAAATGAAAAAAAATTGAAAAAAAATGAAAAAGAAGAAATAAGGGCTCGCTAGGCTGAAAACCCGAAAGGGCGGCTTAGGCAAAAATTAGAGCAAATAAAAAAAATGATGAAAAATACAAAAAAAAAGAATAAAAATAAGGAGAATAAGGAGAGGGAGGACACTCTTTGAAACCTCGGCATTCTACCTCCAGTCTTCAGCTTGCAAGGGGCTTGACTGACAGAAGAAAAAGAAAAACCACGACAGGAAGCTCACAATAAAACACTAAAATATAATATTACAGGTCCTAAGGTGCAACTTAGGAATAATTGCTAAAGAAATTTAGGTTATGCATTAATTGCATGTACATATCTATTACTGCCTATACCCCCTTTTGTTTCCACAAAAAATATCCTTCATTTGCGCTAAGCCCGGAGCTGAGCGCCTATCGCAGCTTGTGCGGCCCGCCCCGGCCGGCCCCATATACTTCTTCCGTAAAGGCAAAGCTCGCCTCATCGTGATGAGAAACACCAGAAGTGTCCTCGTCCTATTCATTATCCGCACTGCCATTGTCCTGAAACAGCCAGACGACTTGGATCCCGATCATTCACGACTGTCCTGTCTGATTTCGAAGAAAAATGCAGGAGTTGTGAGAATAGCCTTATACCAAGAGTAGCCCTGCAACAACCATATGGCCAAGAACAGGAGAGAGGTATATATCTGCCTTTTCCTTTCCCCGCATATCACAAAAAAAAAATAAAGAGAGAAAAAAGAGGGAAGCATGTTCGAACCCGAAGGTATACTCCTTTAAAACTCATTTATGAGATACAGCGTGCCATCACCCTTAGATACCGGTATAGCTTTATTTTCTGCATGTGTTTTGAATGTATATTTTATTTTCTCATGTCATGTAAAATTATACTGCATTACATAACCCATGTTTGTACAGATTTTAGAAAAAGAAAAAAACACAAAAAAAAAAACAAAAAACAAAACAAAAAAAAAACAAAGAAAGAAAGAAAGAAGAAATGAAGGAAATAAAGGAAATTCACTCCGTCCGCAATAAAGAAAGCTGAAGCAAAGGAAGGAAGAAATGAAGGCTGCTCCTTCATCCCAGTTGCAAAGTGACCCCTAAAGACTTAGCAAGAAGTTAACAAAAGCAATTTTGTTAACCACCTTCGACGGCCTTTCACCCAAAAAACAAGGAAAGCTCATGTCTCCAGCAAGTCAGCCGCCAGACAAGTAGAAAAGTCAGAAAATTCAGCGGCAAAGGTAAGCCCCCTTTTCCTTTTTGAAATAAATAAAAAAAAGAGAAATAAGAACAAAAACAAAAAACAAAAAAAAAAGAGAGAAAGAAAAGAAAAATCTTTTTCGTGTCCAACGATTCGATCAGTTGGATGCAATTTCGAAAAAATTTGAAGAAATTTCCTTTGTCGTATTCGACGACAGTTTATCTCCGAGTACGCGAAAATTTGAAAGTTTTCTTATTGTGTTTGGAAACAAGGTACGAGGCCAGCCAGACATGATTTTGAAAATGCCTCTTAATGTATTTCAACGACGGGTTTTTATCGGTTGAAATATGGTTTTCGAAAAACACAAAAATCTTCATAACGTATTTGACAACGGTTTCGGACCGGAAGAATACGACTTTTTAAAAAATATGAAAATCTTTTCTTTCGTTTATGTTCTCAAATGGGTTTTAAGCCCAAATCAGCTGAACCAGCAGCAACAGTCGAAAGCATGAAAGGTAAGAGAGGTAAGAAAGGTAAGATTTTCTTATTTTACTTTCAGAAATAAAAGAAATTTTTTTTTCAAAAGGGTTTTGTTCAAAAAAAACAAAAAAAAAAAAAGAGGAAGGGAAAGGAAGAAGAAAAGAAAAATCTTTGTCGTGTCCAACAGATTTCGGTCAGTTGGATGCAGTTTTCGAAAAATTTGAAGAAAATTCCCTTTGTCGATTCGGCCAGGTTTATCGATCGTCGGTACGTTTTCAAAAATTTGAAAGTTTTCTTATTATGTTTGGAAACAAGGTACGAGGCCAGCCAGACATGATTTTGAAAATGCCTCTTAACGTATTTCAACGACGGGTCTTTATCGGTTGAAATATGGTTTTCGAAATACACAAAAATCTTCATACCGTATTTGACAACGGTTTCGGACCGGAAGAATACGGATTTTCGGAAAACATAAAAAATCTTTTCTTCACTGGTTATTTGTTCCGGCTTAGGACGAACTACGTTTGGTCTGATTCCTTGTATAAGGATACGTAGGCAGTCTATCACGGTAGACGCGACCATCACAGCACATATTTACCCTTCTCGTACTCATTTGATAAAGCTTTGTCGCACTTGCTCATTTAGTATTGTCGCACTTGCACCACAACACTTACACCGCCACATTTAGTCCCCAGCTGAGTGAACTACGTCTCGGTCTGATTCCTTTCATTAAAGGATACGTAGGCAACCTATTTCGGTAGGTCTGACCATTGCAACATATAAATATTTGCATATCTGATTTAGATCTTCCCTAGCATTTCTTATCTCGAATTTGAGAGTCTATCTTTTCAACGATGTTCGTTTACTCAGTAAGCTTCGGGTTACCCGTAAACTCCATCGTTGAGGGGCTCTGTAGATACCCCAAATTCGTACCCCTATTTTATATTATCAATTAAATATTACAAAGTGTACTAATAATTTTCTATTACATGTTTCAGGAATAAAGATACAAAGAAAAGATAAATAAAACAAAAGAAAACAAAACAAAGCAAAAAAGAAAGAAAATCAAAAAGAAAAGAAACAAAAAAAGAAGAAGAAAGAAACGAAAAAGAATGAAACAAAAAAAGAAAGAAAACAAAAAAGCAAAAGAAAACAAAAAGTAACAAAAAAAAGAATAAAAAACGGAAAAGCAAAAGAAAAAAAAGAAAAAAATGGAAATGGGGCCGCCAGTTCCCCCCAATTTCCTTACTCCCTAAGCAAATCCCACCTATATATACTCTCACAACTCCCTCACAACTACTCTCTCTCAGAACAAAAAAAACTCCCAGCCGTCTCTCTCTCACAAACCCACTCCCAGCGAACATCCCTCTCCCACAATCCCTCACTCCCAGCCGCCCTCTCTCCCAATTAATCCCATTTCCAGCAGGCCCACTCACCCCACATAATATACTCCCTCACTCTCACAGCCCACTATCTCACACACACATATACTCTCTCTCTACCCGCGCACACACACCACGCACACACACACAAATACATAAACACGCACACACACACAAATACATAAACACGCACACACACAAATACACATAAACACACATCCTGTCGTTACGCTGCCCGATTTCAGACAACAAAATCAACAAATACAAGTAGTTACGCTGTCCAAATTCACACAACACACAATACACAACACAACACACAACACAACACACAACACACAACACACAACACAACAACAACAACAACAAAAAGACTCTCTCCCGGCGAGAACAGAAAGCACCGCCGCTTAAAAGGTAATGACCTTTTAAGGGCGTTTTTATTTATTTATTTACTTTTCGGTTCTTTTATTATTTCAAAGTTGTATTTAAAATCCGGCACAATGTAGCCAATATAAACCGTTGTGTTGCCCGGATTAGATTAGGAAATAATATGTAAAAGAGCCGTTATAATGGCCAAATATTCTTAAATATGTCCTGTAATTATTGGAAGGAGACGCAGCGAGTCCAGTAAATAATGTAGTCACGAATGTATCGTTTAAATTTCCTTGTCAAAATAAGACCTTATTTATTTGCTAGATAAATATAACAATGAGCATACTTCACCAAAAACGTTTGAGATCGAAGGGCGAGTTGGGTGCCTAGCACCTTCCCAACTCGTAACTTAGCCCCGAACCCGCTTTCTAAAATCTTTGGTTTTCTTTTCGGTTTTCCTTTATTTTTGCCTTAAAATAAAGGTGGCGACTCTAAAACTTTCGGATCCAAAGGTGGGGCCTCGCAACATTCCCTCTTTGCACTTTCCTCGTTTCTCCCTAAAAAGGGAGATACGGGGAATGGAGGGTGATGTATTCTCATATCCCGGTATCCCTAAACAAGGGATAACTTGACGCGGAAACTCATAGCTCCCATAGTGATCGACTGGGCCATAAGGCTATTTTCAATAAATCCATAGTGGGGGCGTCGCAATATCCTTTCTTGCACTTCTCTATTTTCCCCTAAATAAAACAGGGGAGAATGAGAATGGAAGGGTAATGCATTCTCATATCCTGTTATCCCCGAAATAAGGGATAACTTGACATGAGGAAACCTTTAGTTCCCATTTTGGATACAAAATCCACTCAAGGCAACCGAGGCACATTCCAACGTGCTAACATGACAAAGACTCCTCTCGCACTTTTGATTTCGCTCTTCCCTAAACAAGGGAGGGTGGAACGAGTGGTGTCCCAGATCCGCACGTACGCACACCCCTAACCAAGGGCGCGTGGGGCGCGGGAGCACACCCCGGGAACCTCACAGGTTTATTATTAGACAATGCTCGTACTCATATTCATAAACTTCCTTTTCATCAAAATACTATTGCGTCTACTCTTCCTCTTCAAACTATTTATACTGATGCTTGGACCTCCCTCTTCCCTCTATTGATGGGTTCAAATACTATGTGATCTTTGTTGATCACTATACCCATTATATTTGGCTTTACCCGCTCAGACTCAAATCTGAGGTCACCACCATCTTTCACAAGTTTAAAGCCTTGGTGGAAAACTATTTTAAAACAACCATTGTCACTCTTTACTCGGACAATGGAGGTGAGTACATTGGGCTTGCCCGAGATTCTAGCTTGGCCGCCTACCTGTCCGCCCATAGCATCTCTCACCTCACCTCGCCCCCTCACACCCTGGAACATAATGGGTTCTCAGAATGTCGCCATCGCCACATTGTCAAAACTGGTCTCTCCCTACTCTCTCGTGCATCTCTTCCGCTGCCTTTCTGGTCGTTTGCCTTCCAAACCGTGGCCTACCTCATAAATCGGCTACAAACACCCACTCTTGCTCACCAGTCTCCTTACCATAAACTTTTTGGCTCTCCGCCCAACTACTCCAAACTTCGTGCCTTTGGTTGTCTCTGCTACCCTTGGCTCCGCCCTTACTCCGCTCACAAACTTGCTGCTCGCTTCACTCCGTATGTCTTCCTTGGTTACTCGCTCACTTAGAGTGCCTATCTCTGTTATGATCTGAGCACCACCATGTTGTACATTTCGCGTCATGTTCGATTTGTGAAGTCTACATTTCCAATGTCCACCCCAACCACCAGCCATGCTCGCCCAGATACCTACGCTAGTGTCTCTTGGCTACCCCTCATGAACTGCTCGGCCACTCATACACACCGTCGGTTGCTCGCTCTGGTGCCTCCCTGCCAGTTTCTCCTAGCACTAATAAGAATGTGGCTAATTTCAGCTCGCCCATACACCAGCCTCACCCACCCTCACCACTGCCTACTACTAGTCCTTTTCTGGCTGCTCAACCCTCCTCGGCAACCAACTCCATGCTCGAGGATAACACTATGCCCACTTGCAACATGCCCGCTAACCCTGTTCTTGTGGCATCAAGCCATGTCTGAGGAGTTTGATGCACTTGCACGCAATAAGACTTGGGATCTAGTCCCTTCAGCAGATGTTTGCAATATTGTTTGTTGTAAGTGGATCTACCGTATCAAACAACATGCTGATGGCACTATTGATCGCTACAAAGATCGTCTAGTGGCTAAGGGATTTCACCAGCGACCAGGGGCTGACTACCACGAGACTGTCAGCTCGGTGGTTAAACTGACCACAGTTCGTCTTGTTCTCTCACTAGCCATTTGTCAAGGATGGGATCTTCGACAACTGGATGTGAACAATGCCTTTCTTCCATGCAATCTGTCAGAGGAGGTATTCATGGCTCAACCATCTGGGTTCATAGATAAGGACAAACCTCAAAATGCGTGTTGGCTTCACAAGGCTATTTATGGTCTCGAGCAGGCTCCCTAAGCATGGTATAATGAGCTGCGTTAGTTTCTACTTGCCTCCGGCTTCAAAAACTCGGTGGTTGACACATCCCTGTTCATCCTTCGTACTACGGGCAACATCATATATCTCCTTGTATATGTGGATAATATCACATCCTTGGGAACCAGCCTGCTGCTTCGACTTTCAAATCTCTGCTCGCTAATCGCTTCTCGCTCAAGGACCTAGGTGATCTTCACTACTTTCTTGGTGTGGAAGTTGTTAAGCGACCAAGTGGTCTTCTGCTCTCTTAGCGTGGGTACATAGCTGATCTCCTTGCTCGTACAAGCATGACCGATGCTCGCCCAGTAGCTACGCCCTTGCTACCTCGCCTACCTTGACTCTGCACACCGGTACTACTCTCACAGATCCAACAGAATTTCGAGCAATTGTCGGGAGTCTTCAATATATGTCTCTTACTCGGCCTGATGTTGCCTTCGCTGTCAACAAACTCTCCCAGTTCATGCATAGGCCAACCACTGAGCACTAGAATGCGGTCAAACGAGTTCTTCGGTATCTCTGTGGTACTATCAATGCGAGCATCCTACTTCATCTTTAGTCTCCTCCTGTTCTCCATTCCTTTACTGATGCAGACTGGGCTGGCAACAAGGATGACTACACATCCACCAGTGCCTACATTGTTTATATTGGCAGCAACCCAATCTCTTGGATCTCAAGCTTGGCCTTAGCTCGCTCCTCGGCCCATCGAATACGGCCGTGGGCGCCACTACCGATGAGGTCAGGTGGATTGTGTTTCTTCTTGGCGAACTCGGTCTCACCTCCTCGACTCAACCAGTTATTTACTGTGACAATGTGGGCGCCACGAGTCTCTGCTCGAACCTAGTTTTTCGTACTCGCATGAAGCATGTGGCCTTGGACTTTCATTTCATTCGTTAACAAGTTCAGGATAGGCTTATGCGAGTCTGTCATGTCTCCTCGACCGATCAGTTGGCCGATGCCTTGACCAAGCCTCTTGCTCGCCAACGGTTTCATCAATTACTTCACAAGATTGGTCTCTCCTCTCGGACGTCCATCTTGCGGAGGCATATTAGAGAATAATATCCTTTTATTATTCTTGTTTATTTGTAATTAATAATTAGTAGTATTTTCCTTGTATAATTATTTCCTTATTATTTTACCTTCCTTGTATATGTTTCTTATATCCTATTCCAAGTGTAACCCTAATTGTAACGCTTCCTATAAATTTGTGATTCAATCAATAGAAAGTATATGCGGTTATTCCAAAACTTTATTAGTTTCTACAATAACAACCAACATACTTACAATACAAGTGGATGGTAAAGATAAAATATTATGAAAATTATAAGCATAATTTTTGAAAATATACTTTATATGAAACATCTCAAAATAACCTTACTCGGAACAGAAGGAGTATTTTTTGGTCCTGGTTTGTTGATAACTACAATTGACTCTGCATCCCGAAGCCTACTTGATTCGAATATTAATAAATGGGAAAATGGAGAAGAACTCCATATATTATTATGTGACAGGGTGGAGATAGTTCTATTTGAAGAACTCTAATATATCTTCTAGGGGAATCCGAGACTTACAAAACCAAAATGTTTTAATATTTTAATATTTACGAAATAAATTATAACTAATTATTATTTCACGATTTTTGCGTCATTTAGTCTTATGCACCCTTTATAGAACTTCATTCATATAATGAATTGGTCTCATATTGAGCTTGTTTCATACTATCACCGTATCTATGGAACAGATACAAAAACTAGTATAAATTAATCTCAAAACCAAATTGTGCCTATGCGGAGCACGGGTTACCTACCTAGTTTAAAATGACAAATTGACATCTTCTATTACTCCCACCGTCCCCAAATTATTGTTTTGTATTTTTTTTTTCGTTCGTTCTAAAATAATTGTCTTATTTAAAACTTTAATTTTTAGGACAACATTTTTACGATTTTATCCTTATTTTTTTATTTTACTTTAATTATGTGTCAAATACACATGAATTTTAAAATAAACTACATATCAAATTAATATTAATAATCAAATTAAATATATTTTCTTAAACCGTATATCAAGTCGACCGAAACGATCATTTAGGAATGGAGGGAATTCTATATAAAATGTCAAATTGTTCTAGCTTGAATGGACACTGGACAGCCAATGGTTGTCCATTAAATATAGGTGAGAAGAAAGAAATATAATAGACGGTAGTGGCCTAGTGGGAAGAGAGGCTTTTCTTTTTGTTCAGACTTTCCAACTTGCCCTTAGATTAAATGACGAACATTAAATTAATCAAAATATATTTAAAAAACACAATCCAATGGGCTTGACCATGTGCCTCCTCCTCCTTACGTTGAAAAACTCACATAGAAATAACTCTCCATTTAGTACATCCTCCGAGCACCCCCACCCCAACCACCACAAAGGACCCAATCCGTCCAGGTAACTCCATTCTTACGAGTCTTGCCTTCCTTCAAAGCTTAAGTAGTCTGTCTGTGAAAGCCTTTGGTTTGGCTGATCAGAGAACTTAACCATGTTTTCTTCCTCCTTGTCGAGTGTTGTGTGTCGTCACTTTTCACTTGATGAGATCAAAGACGCAACAAACAACTTTGACATGAACAATGTCATCGGAGAGGGGGGAGAAGGAAAAGTGTATCTGGGCCACATCGCTATAGACGGGGACGAGGAAAAGTTTCCGGTTGCTGTGAAACGTTTAGATCCAAATTCAATTGAGTTTGAAAAGGAGATTAAGGTCTTTTCCAAGATCCAACACCCCAACCTCGTTTCTCTCCTAGGTTATTGCAACGAATTTGATCAAAAAATCCTGGTTTATGAGTTTATGGAAAACGGATCCTTATCAGATTATGTAAAGAATAAGATGAGTATTTGTTTCTCTTGGACGGATTGGCTCAAGATATGCCTTGGTGCCGCGCACGGTTTGCAATACCTTCATACTATCACGGATGAATTACCCAAAGGGATCATTCATCGAGACATCAAGCCCGCCAACATTCTTCTCGACAAGCATTGGGTTGCTAAAGTTTCCGACTTTGGGATGTCCAAGTTGTCCAGTCCTGGCCAATGTATTTCTCTTATGTCTGCTGACCTAAAAGGCACATGTGGGTATTATGCACCCGAATACGTTGGAACCTATCACATAACAAGGAAAATAGATGTGTATGCATTTGGCGTGGTACTGTTCGAAGTGTTATGCGGGAAAAATCCATGGATTCGAGGGGGTCATGATCAGAGCTTCTATCTCACAGATGATGAGGATATAGGGGTTTGGGCCGAGGAAAATGTTGATTCTGAAATATATGGAGAAATCCCGGATGATTCATTGAAGATATTTACTGATATTATAGGAAGAAGCCTGCAACAAGACCCGCTCAATAGGCCTACTATGGATGAGGTTGTGCTGGGTCTGGAGAGGGCACTGAAATTCCATGAGTGTGAAGATGATGAGGTTGTGCCGCGTCTGGAGACGGCACTGGAATGCCATGAGCCTGAAGATTATGAAGGTATTCGTCCCGAAGCTCCCAGGTAATAATATTTAGGGAAAAATATAAAAAAGTTCCACTAAAAAAATTTAATTCAAAAAGTTTCAAAAATACTCTCTCCGTTCCGTGCAAAAAGTCCCGTTTCAAAGTCAAACTTTAAAAAATATATGATATTTTTAGTAGTCTATTAGTAATAAAATGACACTTTTATTCCTTAATTTTTGAAAGTAGACTTTTTAAATGAAACATCTCAAAATAAAATAATTGTTTTTTTGCTCGAAACGGAGGGAAACATTTTGTTATCTAAAAAGTCTTAAAGTTAAACTTTTATTAATAGTAAAAATTTCAAAAGTTAACGTTTCTATTAGCATCATAAGAGTATAAGACTTCATTTGAAAGAAACTTATTTTTAACTTCAATGATTTAAATGATTACATATTTTAGATAAAATAATAATAATATTAATATTTAAAAAATAACAACAACAACAACAACAAATAACTTATTATTAATAATAACAGTAACATAAAAAATCTATTAATATGATTATTGTTATTAATAATAAAAGTATTATTAGTTAATAGTAATAATTACAATAATATTATTATTATAACTATTATCACTACTTCTTCCAATATTACTACCACAACTATATAAAAGTGTAAAGATTAACTTTTTGAAATTTTAGTATGAAAGTATTACTTTTAAATTATATAGATTAAATAATTGTTTTTGGATCATTGAGAAATAAATTTCTTATATACACTTTTGAAATTTAATAATAATAATGTTAATCAGATAATAATATTACTATTATAATATTAGTATTATAATAATAATAATAATAATAATAATAATAAAATATAATACAATTTTTATCATTATTGTCATGTCTAAAAATCGATATATGAGAAAGTACTGACCTAAAAGTCAACTTTTTTGATTCTTTCAAGAGAAAACGATGATTGCAATACACTAAATATATTTTTATGTATATTTACTACTAAACTATCCTAAAAGTCAATTTTTATAAATTTTGTAAGAAGCTAACAAAGTCAAAATTGAGTTTTCTTTCGTTAAGTCATCGAGTTATCGAAAACTACTTTTTATACCGAATATCGATTATATTATTTGGGGAGACCAAAATAACCTTGTAATTTCAATATTACAAATATTATCAATTATGTACTCAATTTGGGGGGGGGGGGGGAGAGGGAGAAATGTTAGAAGTGTACAAATAATTTGCATAAAATGTCATTAATTTCATTATGTCTCTGTCCAACTTCATTTACGGAGAGATGATGTGAACGGTGAATCCTTAAGGTTTCGTTCATAAAAGTTCAAAGTGAAGGTTGTCTTCATATATGTAATTATAACATTAACAAATTATGTCTAACCTTGAATATACCTTGCTACATGCGCTGCCCCTCAGTCCTTATCAAATTATTTCGTGAGGTGAGTCGGGGGAGAGGGAGAAATGTTAGAAGTGTACAAATAATTTGCATAAAATGTCATTAATTTCATTATGTCTCTGTCCAACTTCATTTACGGAGAGATGATGTGAACGGTGAACCCTTAAGGTTTCGTTCATAAAAGTTCAAAGTGAAGGTTGTCTTCATATATGTAATTATAACATTAACAAATTATGTCTAACCTTGAATATACCTTGCTACATGCGCTGCCCCTCAGTCCTTATCAAATTATTTCGTGAGGTGAGTCATAACTCATAAGAAAAATATGTATTCTGCTAGATTCTTGTCCCTGTGTTAACGACCGGTAGGTACTGATGGAGCATACATTGATCATAATCTGGAGGTAATAGTCTAGCCATCAACATCTTTTTCATCTTCGCCTAAGACCTAATGGGCTGTTTTCCCCAACAATGACGTTGTTAAATTCTTGATGTCTATACTTTACGGTGCTCTGTTCTTTAGGTTTATGCCCAAATATCCTTTAAGTACTTCCTTTGTCGAATCATCCTCGTAGGCGTGAATCCCACGAAGTTTTTGGAGTAACATGAGTTTAGTTTGATGTAGTTGAGAGACTCTGCTGTATACACCTTTGCCACCTGCGCAGGCTGCGCTGCCTTAGACAGCCCGCGTTGCACGCAACTCCAACTATGCAATATTTGCTTAGAATAGTTTGATGCAGTTTATAACTTTTCCAGTCCCATGATTTTTTTCAACTAAAAAATGACATTTTTGGGGCAAAAAGACTACGATAACCTTAATGAGCCTGAGGCGCGCTAAAGAAATGCATCGCAGTTCATTGATTTTGCATCGCAATGCATCTATTTAAATAGAATCAAGGGCTAAATGCACCATTAGTCTCTGAACTTTGGACAAACACATCATCAGTCTCATAACTTCAAAAGTGATCACCACTGACCAAACACCGCCCTTTTTGTTCACTGCTAGTCCTAGCCCTAACGTCGTTAGTGTATCGTCATTAAGTGAGCATGTGCCACTCACATGCACAAAAATTGAGGGTAAAACAATCTTTTTCATTTCAAATAAGGGGTCAGTTTGGTATCATCATCAAAACATCGGGTATAACATCATCAAAATAAGGGGGCCAATTGAAAATTTTAATACCAGTTCATCTTTACCTAGACTCCCTCCCAATCTCCACCATCGGTCTCACCCCTCCCGATCTCTACCGCACCATTTCCATGTGCCCCCAAGTCCTCTCCTCCCCTCTCCCTAACATCATCTCCGTCTTTACCTTTCTCCTCCGTGAAGCCCACGTCTCTAGCCACCAACTCCGTCGCGTCATCCATGCTTGTCCTCCGCAGCACATATTAAGTTCAAGGCTTTCGCGATGAGCAACCAACCCATTAGAAGATGGATCCTATGTATGGATCCCGATCTCATTCGATAACTTTG
Source organism: Codonopsis lanceolata (assembly GCA_013146195.2). Classification (NCBI taxonomy): domain Eukaryota; kingdom Viridiplantae; phylum Streptophyta; class Magnoliopsida; order Asterales; family Campanulaceae; genus Codonopsis; species Codonopsis lanceolata. Next base: position 109,754,740 of record CM028383.1, on the reverse strand, counting down.
CAAGCACATGTAACCCTAGAAACCTAAAAATACAATGCATGTGAGAAAGGAGGTGAAGTAAATCGTTGATAGATAAGTCAAGCTAGCTAGTAAGAATTAAGGTAATCCTTGACACCGTCCGGTGTCTAGGTTGTATAATTTAGTGTGGACGTACATGGTGACTTGTGATTCCGATGTGCAGTTGGCGAAGAAGAGGTATTCATTAGGGAGGGTGACCGGGAAGGATTTGTTCGTGAAGGAGAGCGGTGAGAAAGAGAGGTCGCAGAAGCTGAAGAGGAAGGTGATGAAGTGGGAGTTGAATTTTTCACATGGCCCCTTTATTTTATGATGTTATCCATAGCCCCCTGTTTTGATGATGATAACAAGCTGACCCCTTAGTTGTAATAAAAAAAGTCTGTTTTGCCCTCAATTTTTGTGCATGTGAGTGGCACATGCTCACTTAATGACAATACACTAACAACGTTAGAGCTAGGGACTAGCGGTGAACAAAAATGGCGATGTTTGGTCAATGATGATCATTTTTGAAGTTAGAGGACTAATGATAGGTTTGGCCAAAGTTCATGGACTAATGGTGCATTTAGCTTTAGCCCTAAAATCAATTTTAATTACGAAATCCAATTTTTTGCATCGCGATGAATCAATTTTTGCATTGCACTACATAAATTTAAATTACCTAATCTAAATATGCACCGTAATAAATCAATTTTTACACCGCGATACATAAAATATTACATAATCCAATTTTGTACCGCGATATAAAATCATAATGAACCAGACCATGTCTTCTATCTTCTTCCATCTTCTCCGTCGTAACTCTTCTTTTTTCTCTTCTCCTCTGCCTTCATCCTTAATGAAAATTCTTTCAACCCAACATAGATTCATTACAGTTGTGCAACAATGGTGATTTTTGAATCAAAAGTGTTGGTCGGAGCTGTTATAGGAGACGATGACATTTTAGGAACATTTATCTTCAAAATGAACTTTAGCGGTTGAAAAAAAGAAGGCGGGACTCAAGGAGTTATAAACTTTGCAAAAGGGACCGGTCAGAATTTCACCCTATTTGCTTTCCTCTGTCCACCTTCGTCAGAGAGAGAATTTTGCTCTCCATCGCTATTAGCCATCGCCAAGGAGAGGACTAGGCTCTGATACCAATTTACATGGGACAGGAAAATAGGAAAACAACGTTCTTGAAAGAGCACAAGTTTCACCCGAATTGCCACATGAAATTGAATTGCTATGCGTAAAGAATTACTCTGCAACCCTAAAATAAAAGCCTAAGGAATATAGAAAGGAAAACAAAACCCGAAGCAAATCCAAAATTGAAAAGGACTCCAAAACCCAAAATAAATTAGGAAAGCAAAAAACCTGGACAGAAGCTCTCTGACACCACATGGCATATTACCAGTTGTGACGTTCAAGAAGTACTAGATAGAAGATCTCTCGGTATAAGGTGTTGGCATGCCTTATCAACCATAACCATGTTTCTCTGCATCAATAGGAAAAGGTCGATCGAGGAGTTGATAAAGACTTTTAGATCACCTTATAAAGCTTCTAGATGTTGCTCTACTACTTGTTCAGGCCTAAAGCTAGTGTCTAAAGATCGGCAATCAGCATAGTTATTAGCACCAGGATGTTTGGCAAGTCCACATTTACCAGTTGAACTTTAGGCTTTCCTTTTCTTCTTGAAATTAAGGATTTGGGAGATAATGGTCATTGAAAATATGTTTAACTTCCTTCCAATTCTCATACATCACATCATGAAGCCAGACCTTTTTATTTAAACATTTGATTGTAGGATCTGTGAAGATTGCAATGCAGAAGTTGGTCAAGGAAGATTTCTGAATTGCATGGGAGGAGTTTGGCATCCTGAATGCTTTCGTTGTCACACTTGCAGTTTACCGATATCTGAATACGAGGTTCAAATCTACTCCTTGTCACTTGGAATCTTTTTGAGTTGTGTAACATATTGTTTTATATGTTGTGTCAGGTTTATATTTAGATTTTGTACCTTTGAACAAGTTTACTTGACTGGTGTGATGGGATTGATTCTTGTTGTTGTTTTATGTAGTTTTACACTTCAGAGAACCACCCATTCCACATATCATGCTACAAGGAAACCCATCCAACATGTTACGTTTGCAAGAACTTTGTAAGTGCCCCTTGTACGTCAGTAATGAGAAAATACTTTTTTGATTTTTTCTTGATGCCATCCTCAATCATTAATTGGGAACCTAGGTTACAATCTTAGAATTTTTGTTTGCTCGATTAATGTTTGTCTTCTTTGTCACAACCAAAAACCATACTAAAAATCTAGACTATTGTAGCTTACCATGTAATAAGGGATCTATTTTTTCAAAGCATGGCGGCCAGTGATGAAAAGGATTCCGTTCACTTTTGAAAGTGGTACACAAGGTGCCAAGCTGGTGTTTTTTTAATTTTTTTTTTCATAGAAGACACCTGTGGTGGTGGGGGTTTTGGCTTGGACCCCTGCCCGTTTATTAGAAACAAATTCAATTAACTACATTGAAAAAGGAGGGGGACATAAAGAACCTTACCTCCAAAGAAAACAACAATGAAAGTATAAGATTTAGACTTTAAACTTCTGTACATAAGGAAATGAGCAACTATCTAGAGCAACTAGGCCATGAACATGTCTTGGAAGAGAAGAACCAAGGAAGTAGACCGAATTCCTTGAAACACTTGCTGCCCGTGCTAAAGCATAAGCAACCGCGTTCGCCTCTCGAAAAAGGGTAATGCTAGAGCCACTCTAATAGCACTTAATTTTGAGTACCAAATGATGTGGCATCTTATGTGTCATATTGTTAACATAACTTTTTAACTTATAGTGGAGCCCATAAAATACCAAATAAGATGACACATTAGAAACCACATCATTTAGTACCCAAAATTAAGTAATCATTGAGTGGCTCTAGCATTACTCCTCGAAAAATGTGTGTAATGCCATATCCACGGTCATCAATAATTTGACTATTTCTTCTAAAATCTTGTTGTAATCTCCATAAGATTTGGAAGATATCTGACAAACCCCATTAACCATGACTGAAGTTTCAGATTCGACTAGCACGATGGCGAGACAAAACCTATCGCATTCAAGAAAACCACTCAACAGAGTACTACATTCGGCACGAAGACCTCCACCTAGGCCGAGGTAAATCGATCCTGCAGAAACCACCTCCCTAGCTGAGCCCTGTATAACATATCCTGCTCCTTAATGACCTAAGGACCCTAGGGTCAAACCATCCACATTCATTTAAAACAACCAACAGGCTGGGCGAGACCACGAAACTAGCCGAAAATCTATTTCTCTATTCTATCCCAAAAACGAAACCAAGCACATTGTTTCCCAGTAAGCAACCTCATTTCGAAGTCCCATAACCGGATAGGCTGGCAAACAATTAATGCACAAATCATTGATTTTGTCCTTGAAGATGATGCAAAGAGGCCTGGATTCCCCCATAAATTTGACTAGCTCTACCTTTCCAATGAAATCAAGCAAACAATCACTGCAAGTAACGCCAAAAGCTCATCTCGAATGCTTGAGAGCAAAGCATGATTCGAATAATACTGAAGATGATCCCAAAGACAAGAAAATTATCTCTAGGGAAACTCCAGATCTAGAAGAGCTTACAAATTACTTCAAACTATCAAGATCATTGGGCATTCATTGAAAAATGTTGCAGGCTATCTTCATTCTCCCAAAAAGGGCACTTGGACACCAAATGAAATCCAAAATCCGAAGCACATCATCAAAAGGAAGGATGTTGTTTAGCAAGTGCCACGTGAATATCAAGAGTTTAGGAAAGATTCTCTTTGCTCAAATCTTGACCAATGCTTGCAGATGCTCTCGACGAGGTCGAAGCATTGAGTAAGAAAATTTAATAGTAGAGTTTCCAGCAACAACCAGAGCCCATATTAACCTATACGATAACAACAAAAGCTCTCGAAGAGCTTTAACTTCTTCCCTCGGCAACACTTCTTGCATCACTTCTAAGTATTTTGCTTGATGCAATGAAAATGCCTTAACAGATAAATCTCAAAAGGGTGGATCCTCCTCCAGAGTGTGATCAAGAAGAGGACCTTGACTAGTCCAATTCGCCTCCCAGAAACTGGATTCCCGATCCCCCAAGAAGATCCTTGCGTTATCGTTAGCTAGTAACCTCATCCACCGCCCTGATCCTTTTCCAAGTATAAGAAACCTGTTGGCAGCCAGGCAGAGACCATAAGAACGGAGACCACCAAGAACCTACACTTCCATGTTTCAGAAACCCAAACCATTTTCGTTAGTTGGGTAACAAAGACGTGTCCACGATCGCCAAGCTCGCTTCCTACCCTCATCTAGACGGCCCCAACTTTTTTTTGAGAACATAGAATTCAATTTTAAGATCAACCCTTTGGAGGTTGTAAAGCTGCCCAAAGATGAATTGGCACCGTGGAGAGTACATGTTTAAGAGAACCATTCTGCCCGCTTGATATAGCCACTTATTTTTCCAGTTATGCAAGCGAACTCTAATCTTATCAAGCGATATGGTTCAAAGTTAAAAAAATATCTTCCTTCCACAAAACACCGGGCTACTCAAATATGTGAATGGAAAAAAACCGCCATGCATTTGAATGATTCTTGCCAGCTCACTGAGCTTTTTTTTTAATTAAAATGCTAGATTTATATAAATGGGAAAATAAGGAGAACAAGCTAAAGGGGGACAACCAACTTTACCCTTAAAAGGGGGGACAAAGGAGCCTTACCTTGGAGAAAGAAACATAAAAAACTGACAAAAGAAATTAAACCTAGATAAAACAAATAGAGAAATCTAATAATTACGATAACGACTCTTCGTACGACGCTTCGACCTTCTGAGACTTGGGGTGTCAAGATCAAGAGCTTCAAATTGAGCGTGATCGTTATCAGAATCCTTCTCGTTGATAGTTTGCAGAACGACAAATTTATTAGGGGAGACAATGTTCATAGGATGACAGGACTGAGGAGGAGAATTGTTCTGCATAGTGGCTTGGGTATTTATGCAAGGACTAAAAGGGAGGGAGTTGGGGCTCAGGTTGGAAGAAAGATTTTTATGACTATGAGATGGAGATGTTTGAATTGGGGACCGGTTACTTTCTGTGAGGTCAATTTGAACAGCATTCGATGAAGAAGGTTGCACTTGTGAAGGGCTACATGCTGTTTGGGATGGACACATAGGGTCTGGGCTGCGAGAGGTGCTGCTAGAGGGAACATCCATGGCCGGCACTTGAACTTGGGGATTAGGAACTGGGATGGTCGAGCCATGAGGAGGAGCTTGAGCAGTTTGGATGGGCGTTGTTGCTTTGGCCGATTGATCATAACCTGTGATAATCTGGACTAGATGAGTATTGGTCGCCTGGTGCGAGGGAGATGCCGTAGGGTCTGCTTTGGATGGCTGCGTAGTACTGGCATTAGCTTGGACAGAAGGGTTGGTTTCTTGAGGATCAATTAAAATAGGATCTTTGTGTATGGAAGTTGTTGCTGTGGCGGATTGTTTAACATTAGGAGGAGAGTCTGTCGGCTTTTTTGCAGTCCCTGAATCATGGACTTCAACTTTATCCTTATTGGATAATTTGCAAGAGTTTGCTTCATGTCCCTGACGAAGGCAGCACGAGCAGTAAAGAGGGAGCCGTTCTGGTTCAATAGGCTGCCAAAAACTGTTAGAAGGGCCACAATCAATCCATAATCTGCTAGGAATGTCTTTGGTCAGATCAACCTCGATACAAATCCTAGCAACACTAGGCCGGGTAAGATTAGCAGTTGGAGAGTCAATAATTAAAGGGGTGCCGATCATATTGGCTATGGAAAAGAGAGTATTCTTATTGAAAAGAAAAATAGGAAGGTTAGGAAGCGCAAACCACACTGGAACGATAGGGCTTTCAACCGCCGGCCGGAATGAAGGAGTCCACTTGAAAACTCTCATGGGGAAGGAACCAACAAACCAATGATCCTTGATCCAAAGCCTTTGGAAATCAGCTTCATGATGAGATTGGATAAGAACATGTTTTGAATCCAGGTGACCCAAAGTAACATCTGTCTTGAGGCCAAACGTGAGGAATGCTTTCCTCATAAATTCCATAGTTGGGCGTCCATGGGAGAATTTTCCAACAAGCGAGAGTTTAAACGGCTGTGACAAAGTAGATATTATTTCAGGGGAAAGGCGTAAGGCAGGCTCACCCTTATGCGTGGAAGGAGGAATGACGGGCAGCTTAGGGAGGGACGCAGGGGCTGAAGCAGCGACAATAGAGGCGAACGATTTTATCGCAGATGGAGAATTGCAGGGAGGATAAAAAGAGCTTTTTTGACAGTTAATGCGATGCCTGCTAGCGACCTCATACAATTCCAAAAAAGCCATAAATCGCTTTAGATTCAAAGGAGTACGTTTTAGAAATAAAACCGTGTCATTTGCATAACTAAGCTGCGTAATCGAGATAGCTCAAGCGGCGCAGGATAAATTCTTGACGAAATTTTGTTTGCATCAAATAATTAAGGCTCCTAGAGATCAATGCCTCTGCCACCAAAATAAAAAGAAAAGGAGAGAGTGGATCACCTTGCATAATCCCCGAGACGACCGAACGAACCCATTAGATCCTCCATTTATGAGAATAGAAAACCAGCTGTTCCTCGTTATTAATCTCACAAAAATTCTGCTGAAGCCGAATCGAAGCAACACACTATTCAAAAATCCCCAAGACACTCTGTCACATGCCTTCATCATATCTAATTTCAGAATAACATTGCCGCCCCCAGTTCTTCGATCAAGAAACTGAACCATCACTTGTAAGAGTAATATATTATCAGTAATCTCCCTGCTTGCAAAAAAAGCACAAAAGTTTAACCGAGACATAAGTGGTTTCATGCGCTCCATAAGGACCTTAGAAAAACCTTTCTCAAGAAATTGCATTAACTGATTGGAGGAAAATCTGCAAAAGTTACTAGTACTAATTTCTTTGGGATCAAAGAAATAAGGGTACTACCGACAGCTCGAGGTATGGGAACCCCAACCATGAATTTGTTCACTGCTTGCAACAAATCAGCAAAAAATATATCCCAGCATAGTCTGTAAAAATAGCCAGAGTATCCATCCGCTACCTAGAGCACTTTCTGGGTCAAGATCAAATACTACCGACTTCAACTCCTCCATATCAACTTGTTTTAGGAGTACTAAATTATCTCCTTCAAGAAAAGTGGGAATGTTACTTAGAAAGCAATTTATCCCTGAGCCATCGACCCCTCCACCGTCTGAGGAGAGCAGATCAAGGAAGAATTTAACCCCATCGGCACCAATATCTGCCATATCATTGAGCCAATCCCCAGCAGAATTTTTAATAGAAAAAAAGACATCCTGACACGTTTCTCCTTGACCGTGTTATGAAAATATTTTATGTTCAAGTCACCCTCCTTAAGCCATCTCACATGATTTTTGTCGCCAAAAATCCTCTTCTTCCTTAAGCCTGTGTAGTAATTCCATCTTCCCCGTTCCTAGAGCAATTAAGTTCGGCTCAGAACCTGAAAAATTATAAATTTCCTCTAACCCCGTAACATTTTCCTCGGCTAGCCGAGCATTTTTATGAACATCACAAAAAATATCTTTATTCCACTGTCGCCAAGTGTGCTTCAGCCGACGCAATTTGAGAGGAAACAAAATCATACTGAACTCCTCCATTGGCAGCTGCCAACTAGATTGCACCACTTCTAAGAAATCTGCTCTACGCCCCTACATATGCTGGAATTTAAATGAGAGTGGAACTGGTGGAAGCTGGTTACCAAAACTCAAAAGCATAGGGGAATGGTCCGAGCAAGTATGATTCAAAATCTTAATAGAGCTACCGGGAAAATCATTCCATCGCTGATTAACCAACCCCCTGTCAAAACGTTTCCAGGCCTACACATTACCACGCTTTCCAGTCCAAGTATATTGAGTTCCAACAGTTAGCAACTCAAGAATACTTTTGGGAATTAATGAACTGTACAAAATCACCCATAGCTCCTTGGTCTGGTGACCCTCTACGAATATACTCGTCTAATGAGGTGGAGTTTGCACAGAAGAAACGGCGGAGTTTGCACAGAAAAGAAAGCCTCATCCTCTGCTACAAATCCTGACGACCCTTGCGAGTAGATTTGGCATAAACCCAGCCTATCAAACAAGTATTAGGTAACTGCAACCTCCGTTAATAACACCTAATTTGTATTATTCAACACCGATACTGTGTATGCCACTGAGCCAAAAATCCAGATTTTACCAGATACAGAGCTAAAAGAATTTGAAAAAGCTAGAGCATGCTGAACTGCAATAATCTGACTAATATCTAACATTGGTTCTAACAAGACCAAAATATCAATTCTATGCAAAGACATCAAACTATGCACCCGATTTTGTGAGGATGGGCTTTTAATACCTTGAATATTCCAAATCAAAAAATTAAACATCATGCATAACTTTTTTGGGAAGAGAACAAGTAGCTGATCTTGTAAGCATGGTCTTTGGCTTAGGAAAAAAAGTTTGCTTCTTGGGGTGTTTTTTCTCGACTGTGTTTCCATCTGTTGGCAAAGGCAAGGGAGAGAGGAGTCTGCAGAGTTTTTTACTAAAATTGAGCAGTTCGTGAATCTGATCCTGCTTGTTCCCAACAAGCGGCACAAACACTTCTAGTTCATCATCCGACCAATGAGCAGGTTGGGGGTTTTGTGTTTTTCTGCTGGGGCGCGTTGCCGAGTATTATGCATGGACTGGCCAGTCCGACATTTGTGCAATTATCTGAGCATCAGTGAAGGGTTGTGTTGGTATTGGGCTTGGCTGAGAAATAGAGGGTGTATCTCTTTCAGTTACTGCATCAACCTAAATTTGCTGGCCACCTGATTCTTTACATGGCAACTCAATCGGTAGGCTATGCTCCACCGATGGTCGCGGTCCCAAATGATCTGTACTCGCGAGGCACAAACACCCACAAAAATCTGTTGCTTCTCGTGGGTGCAAGACCAGATGTCGACGCACCATGATTGAGTAGCAAATCATGTTGCATTGGCAAACTTTTCTCATTTTCCTGTTTCTCAGGTAGCTTATTACCTGTATTCTTTGTGTAAGATTGATTCGGCTTGGGACCAATCTTTGGTATCTAGGCTTGGCGATCAGGCCCAGAACCCTTCTGAGCCAGAGCACCAACCTGCGATCTACACAATGTAGCTTCTGTAGAAACTAATAAAGTTTAGGATTAATGACATAGCCTTTCCATTTATTGAATCACCTATTTATAGGGAGAGTTACAATTAGGGTTACACTTGGAGTAGGTTACAATTAGGGTTACACTTGGAGTAGGGTACAAGAAACCTATACTTTTTTTTTTTTAAGAAACAGGGGCAGCACCCTGCAGAGGTTTATTAATAAAAAGGAACACAATACAAAGAGGGGGACAACCTGTCAATCCCACAAACGGGAAGACGGAGGAGCCTAACCTCATAAACAAAAGCTCAGCTACGAAAGCTATACATACCCCATCTATCAATTCTATATGCTTGTCTAACCGACCACGGAAGCTGCTGCACTTCTTCATAACGAGTATATAAAACCACAGAATGCGCCACCTCTGCCAATTTGTCAGCCACACCATTGACCTCCCTATAAACATGCCGGAGAGTATACGAACCCAATAAATCCCTACACTCCCGAAGCTCATAATCATACTGCCAGGGAAAACTATTGGTGCCCAATAAACCTCTAGCAGCTACTAACGAGTCAGTCTCGATGAAAACCTTCTCTAACTCTAACTCTAACCCTCTGCATAAAGCTAAACCATCGCGTAAAGCTGAAACCTCCGCTATAGTGTTAGAGCCCGGACCATAAAAATTGGAAAACGCACACACCAATTTACCTTGATAGTTTCGGATTATACCACCCCCTGTACAAATGTCGTTCCTCGCGGAACCATCAATGTTCAGTTTATAAGAATCCTGAGGGGGTGGTTCCCATCTCACCCATTTACCTTGATGAACCACTACTTGCTTGATCGGAACCCATAAAGCCTGTAACTCCACTTTTCCCAAGGAACCAACTTCAACCTTAGGCTTATAAACTGCCATAACTTCCTGTAAACCTTTTCTAATTTCTGCCAAAATAGCTTCTCCCCGCATTGGAACATTATCAAAAACAGCTCGAGATCTCGCTTTCCATATCTCCCAACACCCTAACAGAACAACCCCTATCTTACAGGCCCCGAACTGATTTTTCGACGATGTTTTGTACAACCAGGCTGAAATAAAATGATTGATACTCATATAGAACTCTACTGTATGAAAACGGCGGGCCAAGAAATTCCAAACCAAAGCTGCTACTTCAGAATGCAAAAACAAGTGACTAAGCGACTCCTGATCATGCTTCCGGGTACAACACACACATTTAGAAACAATGGCTATTCTTTTGGAATGAAGACATAAATCAATTGGAAGAGCACCATTTAGCAATTTCCAAAAGAAACCACTAATCTTAAGGGGAATCCACTTTTTCCAAATTTTTCCTGCCCACCATTGCTGTGGCCAATGATATCTTATAGAATTCCAGTGATCTGCCACCATAAACTCGCCAGTTTTTGAACGATTGTAGACTAGTTTATCTTCCCTACTATCCAGCAGTTAAACTCTTTTTATTCTCGCAAGATTGGCATCGGAAATCAAAAAAGCTAACTGATCTAACTGAGGGAGAGCATCTCTAACAGAAAGATTTATGTCTATCGGAAAAGGCCCTTCAAGAATAACACCACACCAATTTGCACTCCAAAAAGACATATCCCCTCTCCCCACTAGCCATTCGCTACTATCTTGCACCTCTTGCATGTGGCTGTAAAGAGCTCGACCAATCGACGACATAACAACGGAATTAACCTTACCCGAGAGGCCATACTTGGACACTGCAAAACGAGCCTGTAAACTCCTACCTTGTAAGACTGTCCACGCTAATTTCGCTTGAAAAGAGGCCATGATTTGATTAAGCGATCGGAGACCCAAACCTCCCTTCTCTATCGACCTACAAACTTTCTCCCAGGCCACCCAATGAGTGCGAGACTCCCCTTGATTGCTCCATAAAAACGCTGACATAGCAGCTTCAATGCGACTTATAATTTTTTTGGGAGCCGGAATAACTGCTAATGTATAGATAGGGATACTACTAAGCACCGATCGCAATAGTGTAATCTTACCCTCAAAAGAGAGAAGATGCGATTTCCACCCATCTATCCGACGAAGCACTTTCAAAACCAGATCATCAAAATATAGAGCCTTTATTCTTCCTGTAAATAAAGGGAGACCAAGATAAATCATAGGGAACATTTTATGAACACATCCCGACCAGTCCGCAATCTGCCAAATTTTCCTACTCTGACAATACTTGGACACATAAAAACCACTTTTGCCCAAGTTAATCTACTGCCCCGAAGCCTTTTCATAATCACCTAGCAATTTCCTGAGCACCTGTATAGATCCTTTGTTAACCCGACAGAAGATGACATTATCATCTGCATATAATAAATGAGAAATAATCAAGCCACCTCGTCCATGAGCATACGGTAGAATTGTACCCCTATCTATACTGACTTTCATATTATAAGAGAGGACCTCTTGCGCTATAATAAATAACAAAGGCGACAAAGGATCACCCTGCCTGACTCCACGAGAGGATTTGAAGTACCCATAATTGCCTCCATTCAGTCTAACCGTATACCACACATTGCAAAGAAGACGGAAAACCAAATCACAAACCCCCACACTAAAGCCACACGCATTCATTGCTCTCAAAAGAAAGTCCCATTCAAGTCTGTCATATGCTTTCGACATATCTAACTTAAAAACCACATTGCCACCCCTCGAACGACTGTTTATCCTATAACCATTTCATGAGCCAACACCACATTTTCATGAATGCCCGACCCTTTACAAAGCCCGTTTGCTCCAAAGAAATGATTCGCGGCAGCATACTTGCCAAACGGGTGACCAAAATCTTAGAAATAATTTTTCCGGCAAACGGACAAAGACTTATCGGCTTGAAGTCCCCCAAATTTGTAGGCTCTTCAATTTTAGGAATTAGAACTATAGTCGTAGAAGCCAGACCTCTATGCAGTTCTGCACCCTGAAAGAAAGCCTGCACCGCGTTCACTACATCAGATTTGATAATGTCCCAACATGAGCTGAAAAACCAACCCGTAAACCCATCATTCCCCGGAGCACTGTTTGGGTTTAAACCTTGAATAGCCTCCCATATCCCCTTCTCATCCGGAACCGCTTCCAGCTAAATATTATCTATCCCTTCAACTGATCTAGGAAATTGATGAAAAAGATCCTCCAAAACCTCATGATCCGTCCTAGAGAAAAGTTGACTGAAAAAATCCACCACTCGATCACCTATCAATTTATCATCAGTACACCAAGTTCCATCATCGTTTCGCATTTTGATCAAATTTCGACAACGCCTATCTTTTAAACTTGTATGAAAAAAACTGGTGTTGCGGTCTCTATCCTGCAGCCACATTTGCCGAGATTTCTGCTGTATAAGTTCGAGTCCCACTTAAGTAACTGATCTAAATCCTCTTTGGCTTTTGCGAGAGCAGCGAGCGCCAAGTCTCCTCCATGATTAATACACACATCCTCCAAATAAGACACCCTATCATGTTGTTGAGCCAATTTATGATGAACGTTACCGAAAATTTCACAATTCCATCTTTTTAACTCCTTCCGTAAATAATGAAGCTTCCTGTGAAGAATCTCCATAGCCGATCCATCTACAACCCTATACCATTGAGTAGCAACAAAGGACTGAAAATCAGGATGTTCAATCCACATGCGTTGAAACCTGAATTGGCTCTTCGGCTTTGGGCTAAAAGGAAAGCCAACAAGAGAGGAGAGTGATCAGATCTAAAACGACAAAGATGCTCAACTGAAGCACCTCCATATTTCGCTGTATATAAACCATTTAACAAGATTCTATCGATCCGTTGCCAAATCCTTGCACCATCTTCATGATTGTTACACCATGTAAATTTACTGCCCGCAAAACCAGCATCTCCTAAACCGGCTGTAATCATAAAGTCATTGAAATCTGCCATGCCCAGAAAATCATATCCAGACCCTCCTAACGTTTCATCCCTCTTTGCAATGATATTAAAGTCCCCGCCAACTACCCAAGGTTTCGAAACAGTGGAAGCAATATTAATTAAATCCGTCCATAAATGAAGCCTCTCGAACCTTAAGCAAGCCGCGTAGACAAAAGATGCCATAATAAGAAAAGAACTCTACAAGGAAATTACCACTGATTACTAATTACAAATAAACAAGAATAATAAAAAGATATTATTCTTTAATATGCCCCCGCAAGATAGACGTCTGAGAGGAGAGACCAATCTTGTGAAGTAATTGATGAAACCGCTGGCAAGCAAGAGGCTTGGTCAAGGCATCGGCCAATTGATCAGCCAAGGAGACATGACAGACTCGCATAAACCCATCCTGAACTTGTTGCCGAATGAAATGAAAGTACAGGGTCACATGCTTCATGCGAGTATGAAAAATCGGGTTCAAGTAGAGACTTGTGGCGCCCACATTGTCATAGTAAATGACTGGTTGAGTCGAGGAGGTGAGACCTAGTTCGCCAAGAAGGGACACAATCCACCTGACCTCAGCTGCAATGGCAGCTACTGCCCGGTATTCAGCTTTAGTCGAGGAGCGAGCTAAAATGCGTTGTTTCTTGGAGCTCCAAGAGATCGGGTTGCTTCCAAGATAGACAATATAGGCACTGGTGGATGTGTAGTCATCCTTGTTGCCAGCCCTATCCACGTCAGTAAAGGCATGGAGAGCAGGAGGAGACTGGCGATGAAGGAGGATGCCCGCATTGATCGTGCCACAAAGATACCGAAGAACTCGCTTGACCGCATTCCAGTGCTCAGTGGTCGGTCTATGCATGAACTGGGAGAGTTTGTTGACATCAAAGGCAGCATCAGGCCGAGTAAGTGACATATATTGAAGACTCCCGACCATTGCTCGAAATTCTGTTGGATCTATGAGAGCAGTGCCCATGTGAAGAGTCAATGTGGGTGAGGTAACAAGGGGCGTAGCTACTGGGCAGGCATCGGTCATGCCTGTGCGAGCAAGGAGATCAACTATGTACCCACGCTGGGAGAGTAGAAGACCACTTGGGCGCTTAACAACTTCAACCCCAAGAAAATAGTGAAGATCACATAGGTCCTTAAGCGTGAAGCGATTAGCGAGTAGAGATATGAAAGTCTGAACTGTAGCAGATTGGTTCCCAGTGACAATGATATCATACACATATACAAGGAGATAGATGATGTTGCCCGCAGTACGAAGGATGAACAGTGATGTGTCGGCCACCGGGTTTTTTAAGCCAGAGGCAAGTAGAAATTGATACAGCTCATTAAACCATGCTCGAGGAGCCTGTTTGAGACCATAAATAGCCTTGTGAAACCGACATACCTATTGAGGTTTGTCCTTATCTGTGAACCCAAACGGTTGAGCCATGAATACCTCCTCGGACAGGTTGCCTTGAAGAAAGGCATTGTTCACATCCATTTGGCGAAGATCCCATCTTTGACAAACGGCCAGGGAGAGAACAAGACGAACAGTGGTCAGTTTAACCACCGGGCTGAAAGTCTCGTGGTAGTCAACCCCTGGTCGCTAGTGAAATCCCTTAGCCACTAGGCAAACTTTGTAGTAATCAATAGTACCATCAGCATGTCTCTTGATGCGGTAGATCCACTTACAGCCAACAATATTGCGAACATCTGTCAAAGTGACTAGATCCCAAGTCTCATTGCGAAGGAGTGCATCAAACTCCTCAGACATGGCCTGACGCCACTTCTCATCTTTTAGAGCCTGAGTGACACATGTTAGTTCATTGTCCGCTGCCAGTTAAGTCGAAAGGCTCATTTTGGTCATTGGTTTGAAGATGTTGTTCTTGGAGCGAGTGACAATGGAGGAGGTGCTAGCAGGCACAGGAACTGGGTTAGCGGGAATGGGAACCAATACAACGGGTGCAAGACTGGCAGGCACTGTGTGATCCTCGGGCATGGTACTGGTTGCCGAGGACGGCTGAGCAGCAGATACAGTGCAATCCTCGAGCAGGGAGCTGGTTGCCGAGGAGGGTAGAGCAGCGGGCACTGGACATGGAGCAGGCTTAGTGGTATCCTCGGTCATAGTAGCCGGTATGGGAGGGTGGTGTATGGGCGAGCTGAGATCAACCAAATTCTGATTAGTGTCAGGAGCCATGGATGGAAAGGTACTGTAGCGGGCAGCAGACGGTATGTATGAAGCAGAGAGCAGCTAGTGTGGAGGGAACCAAGGGTCACATGTGTAGATAACCGGGCGAACAGAATGGGTGGCTGAGGTGGACATGGGAAAGGCAGACTCAAAAAAGCGAACATGACGTGAAACGAAGAGCTTGGTGGTGCTCGGATCATAACACAGATATGCACTCTGAGTGAGCGAGTAGCCTAGGAAGACACATGGGATAGAACGAGGAACTAGTTTATGGGCGGAGTAGGGGCGAAGCCAAGGGTAGCAAAGGCAACCAATGGCACGGAGTTTGGAGTAGTTGGGTAGAGATCCAAACTGTTTGTGGTAGGGAGATATGTGAGCTAGGGTGGGTGTTGGTAGACGATTTATGAGGTAGGTGACGGTTTGGAAGGCAAACGACCAGAAAGGCAGCAGAAGAGATGCGTGAGAGAGGAGAGAGAAATCGGTCTCAACAATGTGTCGATGACGACATTCCGAGAACCCATTGTGTTCCTGGGTATGAGGAGGGGAGGTGAGCTGAGAGATGCCATGAGCGGATAAGTAAGCGGCCAAGCCAGTGTCCCGGGCAAGTCCCATGTACTCGCCACCATTGTCCGAGTAAAGAGTGACAATGCTTCTTTTAAAATAATTTTCGACACCAACGAGCTCTAGCTCAACTGGTACTGCTCACTTCTCTTAACGGAGAGGTTGGGTGTTCGAATCTCACTAGAGACACCCTGGACTTTACAACTCTCAGTAGAGAGGTCGGGTGTTCAAGCCTCTTCAGAGGCATCGTTGTTGTTAAAGCCTTATCCAAAGGCCCCATTTAGCTACTCACTTATCTTAACGGAGAGGTTGAGTATTCAAGCCCTACCAGAGGCACCCTGGGACTTAACTACTCTCAACCGAGAGGTCGGGTGTTCAAAGCCTCACCAGAGGCACCATTTGTTCGAGCCACACCAAAGGCATCATATATATAATTGTAGCCTTTCAAGGCATTAAAAATAATAATTAAAAAAAAAGGGTTGGGGTACGGTCTATGTCCCCTCCAACCTTAAAAAAAAAAAAATTAAATAAATAATTTTCGACCAGGGCTTTGAACCGAGGAAAGATAGTGGCAACCTAAGACTTTTTCGTTTGAGCGGGTAGAGCCATATATAGTGAGTGTAGTGATCAAAAAATATGACATAGTATTTAAAACCATCAACAGACGGAATGGGAGAGGTCCAGACATCATAGTAAATAATGTGGAGCGGGAAAGAAGACACTAAAGTAGATTGCGAAAAAGGAATTTTGTGACTTTTATAGCATAAACAATCATTAAAATGTTTTTGTTGGATGCGAGTAGTGTCTAACGCAACGCCTAAACTAGATAGAATCTGATGTTGGATGGGTTAAGAGGAATGGCCAAGCCGATGATGCCTGTCATGGTAAGAGACTTTAGAACCTACACAAGCAGATGGGCGAGCAGGAGGAGCTGTGGTTAGCCATTCATACACACCATCGTTAGATTTCCCGGTCAGTAGAATGCTCCATGTCCGTAGATGCTTCACATGAAAAAAAGTTGGTAAGAACTCAAGTGAAGTATTTTTAGAGAGACAAAATTGAGATATGGAAATAAGGTTATTTTTCATGTCAAGAACAAAGAGAACATTATGCACTGCAAAAGTGTGTGATGGTGTATGAAGTGAAGGGAAACCAGTTTTGGAGATAAGAAGCCTGGTACCATCAACAATGACCATGTCATCTGTGCCCATGTAGGAGGTGTGAAGGTGAAGATTGCCAAGGTCGCTGGTAACAAGGTGAGAAGCACCACTGTCAAGAAGCCATCCCGAAGTCCATGTGTCCGTTGAGATCGCTATATTGGCCCGAGGTGTCTAGCCACTTGCCGAGGAGGAAGTGGTAGCGTGGGTGTTGGTGGCAACCAGCTGGTAGGTCAAACATCGAACAAGATATGGACGTTGTTGCCGAGGAGCTAGTGCTGGAGCCAGCTGTGAAGGATGCCGAGGTTGAGAGGAAGACTGGCGAGCATACGAGGAAGAATTCCGAGCATGCAAGTTGTTGTTCCTCGGAGTAGCAGCATTGGCAGTGACCAGGTGGGAGAAGGATGCGGGATGAGATTGTTTCAGGAGCAGCTCATGGTTGATGAGTTTTTCATGAAGCTCATCAAATGAGATAGGGCTATCGTGTCCTTCAACCACATCAACTATATGACAGTAGTCATCATCCAACCCACCGAGGAGGATCTCAATGAGGTCCTTGTGGTCAAGCGGTTTCGCAGAGGCGCGAGTTGATCAGCCCGACTTTTGACAGACTTCATGTAGTCGGAAATCGACTGTGTTCTCTTGGTTGCTCGCTTGAGGTAATCTTTGATCTGTTTGATGTGGCCGTGAGTTGGGAGAGCATAGGTGTGAGCCTGGATGTCCCACGCTTCACGAGCAGTGGCGGCCTATTGGATCATAGGAACCAGGGAAGCAGACAGGAAGCCAACAAGAGCCCTAAAATGGAGTTTGTCATGGCGAATCCATTGTTGGTAGCGAGGGTTTGGGGTGGGAACGTCCTTGGTTGATTGGGCATCCTTGGTGGGGACTGTGGGAGGCGGGCATGGGTGCGATCCATCTACAAATTTGTAGAGATCATAGCCAATGAGGGTGGCCTCAACTTGGAGTTTCCAGGCTATGTAGTTAGTGGAGGTGAGTTTGGTGATGTTGTGGTGGGAGATGTTGATGAGGTCGAAGGTTTAAGTGGGATCAAGAGGGTTTTTTATGGTGAGGGAGTGATTTCCGTTAGCCATGGTAGAGGGTGGTTAGGGCGGCGACTAGAGGAAGAAGAAGAAGAAGATTTAGGAGCAAAGCTTTGATACCATGTAAAAATTGATAAAGTTTAGGAATAATGGCATAGCTAGCTTTTCCATTGATTGAATCACCTATTTATAGGGAGACTTACAATTAGGATTACACTTGGAGTAGGGTACAAGAAACCTATACAAGGAAGGTAACATAATAATGAAAGAACACTACACGGAAATTACCACTAATTACTAATTACAAATAAAAAAGAATAATAAAAAGATATTATTCTCTAATAGCTTTATGCCCTAATTTCCTACACATAAGGCAGTATGATGGGAGGTTCTCATACTGCCAATACTGCCAAAAGCCCTTACCACGTGTGACAAACCATACCCTTTATGGGAAAGGCTTCAAGAGGTCTATCTCGATAAAAACTCGAGCAATTGGTGGGTGTGATAGATTCACGGACGCAGTGTCCACTTTGAGAGAACGGCCAACCAAATTCGCAATTGAAAGAAAACTCCAGTCGTTAAACATTTGGAAAGGTAACCATGAAGTGATATCCATACCGGTACAATTGACAAATCCGCCTGAGGGTCAAAATCTGGAGTCCGCTTGAATATCTGAATCGAATAAGGGTCGAAATTCCAAACAACATGCAACCAACAGTGGTGATAATCCTCTTCAAGATCAAAACTTGTTTGTTATTGTTAAGGAAAGAATTTAGATGAAGGTAGAAGAGTAGAATTAGAGAGAAGTTGGAGCAATTTTCATCATAATTAAGAGCTCCCATAGGAAGTTAAACTATATATACAAACTAACAAACTGAAAAACACTAAAGATGCATGATCCCCACTACTTGGCTAAAGTAACTACCAATAAACCATGGGTATGTGTGTGTAACTAGATTATATCCATATCATTCATCCACCCTTGTATCATCCTTGTCCGCAAGGATAAAGACCGAAGTCATCCTCATGAATGAGTTTGTTGATTCTGAAGACGGAGAGAGTAGCGTCGACCATTTGGGTGGTGGTAATCATGTTCTTGACGTAGTCAACGTCAAACTCAAACATGTTATTTGCTTTATTGTACACCTCTGCAGGCACCTTTTGAGCCTCCTCACCCATTCCAACAGCTTGTGCACCATGGCAAGGAAAGAGGGAAGCATGAGGCCCAAAATTGTGTGAAGCAAAACTGGGACGTGAAGGTGGTGGTTGCGCAACGTTGGAAGTTATGGCGGTGGCCATTTTGAAATGAGTAAATGGGTTGATGTCGATTTTGCAGTTGTTGCGTAGACAATGGAGTTCGTTGAGGATTGATTTCATGGAAGCATGAAGTTGATCAAAATTCAACTCATGGTGGGCTAAAGTTTCATAAACGTACTTACGAAACTCTGTATTTGATTTTTTCCGAGAGTCCATTATTGGAACCGACTATGATACCAATGTTAAGAAAAGAATTTAGATGAAGGTAGAAGAGTAGAATTAGAGAGAGAAGTTGGTGCAATTTTCATCATAATTAAGACTTCCTGTAGGAAGTTAAACTATATATACAAGCTACCAAACTGGAAAACACTAAAGATACATGATCCCCACTACTTGGCTAAGGTAACTACCAATAAATCATGGGTATGTGGGTGTAACTAGATTATAATCATATCAGCTATCAATGAGTCCTATTATATAAGAGCATCTCTATCGTGTGTTTTTTTGGTATTCTTAGCATTATTCTTTGCTAAGAATACCAAAAGCAACAATGTGATCAATTCTTACCATTATTCTTAGAGGAGAGAGAGTGTGTGTAAAATTCTTCAGCAAGAATAAAAGAGCATGGGAGGAAGTCTAGGCGCAAGGAGGTGGCGTGTGGTGCGCCGCTGCCTCAGCCATGGCGCGTGCACCACACATGCCTAAGAAACGCGTGAGAGGCGGAGATGGTGGGTCCCAGGTGTCTGCCAATTTCCCAAAAATCGATTTTTCAATTTTTAAAAATTCAACCGTTTACAATTTGCCCGTTTGAACTTTTTTAAAATATATATAATAATAATACCGTTTGTTTTTTAGCCGTTGGGTGGGGTGGGGGTCCGGCTAGGGGGTGTGGGGGGCAACAGTTTGATGTTTTTTAAACCTTTTTTTTTTTTCTTTTCTTCCTTCTTCCCTATAAATAAACCACATAAACCTTCTTCATTTTCTCCACAACTTCTTCATTCTCTCTTCTATTTCTTCATAATCTCTTCCAAAAATCACTTTCTCTACATACTTTTATTCCAAATGGATTCAAGAGGTACTAATTTTTAACAAAATTTATTGAATTTTCCCGATATTGAAGCAAATCAAAATTCACAAAACTCTCGTGTTCCCGAGAATGTTTAACATTCTTAATTTTCATCTATTCCCCAATACCCCCAATACACGCATAATTTTTCCAACAATCCAAATGTTTCCAATTATCCAAATTTCTACATGCCTCCAAATTTTGGAAATTTTCAGAATTTTAAAGTTCCTCAAACTATTGGGAATTCATCTGGTAACGTTCGTTTTCCTCCGAATTATTGACAACCAACAGGAAACCAATTTTTCACTCCGCAAGGTATGCCTCGTGCAATTTCTCAACCTTACATATCTTCAAATGGCTCACGTCCAACAAGTATAGATGGGACTTCGCCTGGTAATTTTTCGGCAACGCTGTCATTGGTTCGCGAAATGTAAATCAATTTAGAAACAACTGATTTGGACGACGAAGCGGAACCGGAACCAGGAAAAGACAAGGCTAAATGTGCAAAATGGACCAAGAATGAAGATCTTGCACTTATGGAAGTTGTGCAGACTATTGGCCAATGTCCACTAGTTGGTAATAATCAAAAGAGTGCACAATATTGGAAACGTGTAGCTGATTATTACAACGAACATCGCCCAAGTAATTCAACGTCGAGAGATAAAGCGAAGTTGACACAACGTTGGTCAACTAGAATTGCTCCATTAGTGATAAGCTTCAACGAAATCCATAATAGGTTTCTCCATGCTCATCACAACGTTGGAGTGATGATATTCTAATGAAAAATGCAAGGGAGCTATACCATCAAGAAAAAGGTCAGCACTTTGTTTTTGATCATGTTTGGGATGTGTTAAAAAATTCTTCTGTATCATTTTCTCCACAAACAGATTTGCTTCACACCAATAAAAAGTCTAAGACGTCTGAATCCGAGGGGTATCATTCTACAACTAGTGTAGATGTTGAAGATGTGGAAGAAATCAATTTACGTACTCGTCCGATTGGACAAAATGCGACAAAGAACCCTTAAAACTTGCGGTTTTAAAATCATTCCGTAGCTTCTCGTATTTCGATTTTTTTTTTGTCAGATTCCTTTGTCCTGTTATAACTATTACAAAGGTCATCAAATATTTTTAAATATGATGAAAATATATTTACTAAGTTGACGAACCAAATATTTACTTGAGTTTAAATAAAAAAGTGGTTTTACCTTTTTAAATATGTTTAAGATTTGCTACGGAAAATTTTGGGTAGACATTAATTATTAGAAATATATGTAATGTTTCAACTATAATAATAGATTTGTCAGTCAGTATGGAGATGTTAAGAAAATCAGTGATATGTGTGCTCTGTTGGATAAAAAAGCTAAGATCTACAATTTTCTCTCTTGAATTTTTTACTACTACAAGTACAAGCAACCTTAAAAACTATCATATCAGTTTTATTTTATTTTATTTTTTTTCAAGTTAAACATCGTTTATATCATCTATTTTCTGGTAATTTTTTTTGAATGCTAGATTTATATAAATTAGAAATAAAAGAAAACAAGCTAAAGGGGGACAACCAACCTTACCCTTAAAAAGGGGGGGACAAAGGAGCCTTACCTTGAAGAGATAAATAGAGAAACAATGGCAAAAAAATAAACTTGGATAAAAACGAAGAAAAAAATCTAATAATTACGATAACGACTCTTCGTACGGCGCTTCGACCTTCTAAGGATGGGGGTTTCTAGATCAAGTGCTTCAAAGTGGGCGAGGTCATTATCATAATTTTCCTCTTCTTCTTCAAATGTTTGAAGGACAACAAATTTATTGGGGGAGGTTATATTCAAAGGAGTTTCGTGAGAAGAATCTTCCTAAAAAAAACCACTTAAATCTGGCATAGCATATGTCACAGAATCAATTGGGATTTCAACATCAAAACTAGGGTTTTTCGCAGGATGGATAGGGTTTTTCCAGTTAAGCGATGGATTGAAAGGGGGGAATTTGGGCTCAAGCCAGAGCAAGACGGAGAGCTATGACCGGAAGGATTGGCAGTTGTAGCCGCTTGGGGCTCCGTTGTAGTCCGCCCTATCGTAGGGCTTTTAGCAGTGTGAGATGGACTCAGATCAGTATTGATGTTGGCAGCTTGATGCAAGGTGGAAGCCAGAGAGTTATTAGGCATAGGAGGAGTAGCTTTGGTTGACTGTGCAACACTTGTATTAGGGTTGGTTTCTTGGGAAATAGGATTAGTATCTTGAACATCAACTAAGGCTGCTTCTTGATGAATGGGAGCAGCCACTTTGACTGGCTGAGAAACATTGGCATTAGCATGTACACCAGCAACAATGGGAACAGTTTCCACATTCGAGGCTGGAGAGCCTTTATCTTGAGCCGAGGATGTCTGAATGTTATCATGTTGGACAATGTTATCATCATTTAAATTGGACAAGATATCAAAAGGATTACTTACCCCAATACATTGGTCAGAAACTGTTGGAGGCGGATCACTAATATTGGTTTTCGGATTGTCATCCGATACATGCACATCAGCCTCGTTCATGAGATCTATGTGTTCAGTTTCGACGGGAATACCTTGAGAGTCTTTTGCTAAAGAAACCGATGCTTCATTATTAGTTTTTGTTACCGGTGCCCAAACTTGCTTAACCATAGGAGCGACTTCCACCACTATCGGACTTTGCTTAGGAGTGGTATCAATCACAATATCTTTCCCTTTCAAATTCACCTTAGGAGACGCTTCTTGTTCACCCTTCATGTCCCTAGTTCGAGATTGATGTGAACGATGATTTTTACGACAAACTTCTTTGGTATGCCCAAGCAGTCCACAACCGATACAATAACGAATGTTTCCTTCAAACTCTAAAGGCTACCAAAAACCGCTTTCTTTACTAGTCCCAATCCAGAAACGAGAAGGGAGAGTCACCGATACATCCATTTCAACACAAATGCGAGCAAACATAGGCCTTGATAATGCGAGGGTTTTGTCATCCGCACGTAAAAACCGGCCAAGGGAATTGCCAATGCATTGTAAAAAAGATGGATTAAAGTATGTCAACGGTAATTGGTGTAGGCGCACCCATACAGCAACTTTGGTGATATCTTTCCTGAAGGAGTAGTCTGGTGTCCATCTGAATGACCGATACATGGACGATTGAATCAATGTGTGATTCCTTTGATAGCGCCAGAGTCAAGTCTTCTGACGAGGATAATCGAACCATGACATGTCTCGGGTCCAATAAACCTACAACAAAGGGTCCATTAAGCTTCCATGAACGAGCAATATCCTCCTGGATGGCATGAACTGATGGTCGGCTGCGAAAACTTGACACAATTGTGTTTGCAAGGCCGCTTAGCGGCAACTTCGATCTCTTGGAGTAAAGAGACATCACGGCTCACCATTGAAAACATTAGCTTGCCGAGGGCTAGCAGGCACGCCGGGCTTGAAGAGCCAACAAAAGGTTTTGGTTGTCCAACAACCTGAGCATAAGATGTGGAGGGCGGCATAGAATGTGGAGATGGAGCAGATGGCTGAACCGAAGGGGAGGCCTCCCGGGTTTGGCCGCCCGGCGGCTGCATATAGGTAAACCCTAGCTAGGGCAACAAAGATGACGAAAGAGAGATCATATCAGTTTTAAGTTATAGATTTTACTAACAAATCTATAGTCAGTTAATTAAGTAACTTTTGTTAGGACCCTATGTCTCTCTATTTATAAACGTGTGAGTTGTCTCTTACAATTTAATGTTGGTAAAAACTTGGGTAAAATGGTCTTATAAGTATTTTATGTAAGACAGATCATCTTTACTCGACCTACCGTGTGTTGATGGGTTGAGCTGTGAGAGAGTGAAGCTCCGTTTTACGAATAAGGATCCGTAAGACGGTCTTACAAGAAACTTACCCTTTAATGTATAGGTTATAATAGCCCTACATGTAATAAACCTCTCACCACCATTAATTAACGTCAAACAAGTAAATTTATCATGGGTAGAAAATTTTGCATAAAAAAAACAAGCCTTACATTTAATAAACTAGTCAACATGAATTAAGGGCAAACAAGTAAATGTGTCATGGGTTTATCAATTCATTAAAAGTTAAATAACAATTTGGTCCATCAACTTGTACATAACTTTAAATTAGGTCCTATTATTTTGAATTCTATTAATTTCATCCCTTATGTTGATTTTTTAATTAGATTTTTCCTCCTACCTTTACCATTAGAAATGTAGTCCAATATATATATATATATATATATATATATGAAAAAAACATGTTTTTATGTTTTAAAATCTCTTTGCCTATAAAAGAATTAATAGTTTCTTAAGAATTACTAATAGAGGAACCATGTAATGCCTCGACCCCCAATCTCTATACGAGTCTTGGGTCGAGTGCCTAATAAACACATAAAACACATGCAAAGCCCTTACTAATTATGGGCTAAACAAATCACACCTAATATAACATAATAATTCCAGTGAATAATATAAACACCACAGCTTCTAAAAAGCCGGGAAAACAAAAAAACCACAAGCTATTACTCGTGAACTAAACACAATAACTACAGGCCAACCAACTAGTGAAATATAATACACCAGCAACAATCAAAACCCCAAGGTAGAGTCTATATAACTTTATACATCCTCGTCCTCACTGCTATACAAATAAAGCCTTCTAGGATCCACAACTCAACAACATGCTAGGTCCCGCGTGTCTCACCGAACACACGGGAACTTCTGATCTCTCTGGATCAAATTTCTGGATAACTACACATTAAAGTAAACAAACACGGGGTGAGTGATAACTCAGTAAGTTACTTCATGCAACTACATGGCATGTTGTTATGCACATATAAACATTATATCACTCAATCAAGTAAAGTTATACATATATTTGCACACATCACGTTGATCATGTTATAATGCACATTGACCCAACGTAATTAAACACATAAACCAGGATATACAATTTCAGGAGAGCTTTTTGTCTTGTCCTGCCTTTCAATTACCATAATTATGTTGCTGCTGCAGTACACACGCTGAAACATGTCTGTACACATGTTGAACCAATGTCTAAACCCAATAGTATCCAGAACCAGTATCCATGTCTGAACCCAATGGTATCCAGAACCAATGACCTTGGGGCTTACTACCCCGAGTTTTACCCAAGTGTCTAGCCTTATGTCTATTATGTGAATTGCTCTAACAAAGGCTACATCCTTGTTACGACCAATAACAAGGGAGAGATGCATGCAATGACCCGTAGCGATCACGAGATTTAACTCTCGTAAAGACTATTGTTGTCTCATTGTCGACACAACCACAAATGCCAGTTAGACTCAATGTGATGCACAAATAGATGTTTACTTGTAATAAACACAACTGTTAAGTTCCAAGTACGAGAACCCAACACATATACCAAACATGAATGTTTGCTCGTAAATAAACACAGTTGTTGAGTTCCAAGTATGTGAGCCTAACACACATATCAATCATATATTTGATTAAAACCAACACTATAGCTAAATCATCTCAACGATAACGAATGCAACGTTTGTAAGTACTAAATGTTCAACAATACAAGAGTAGACCACTGGCCCTACCACAAACACCCACTATCAAAGACAAGTCTGTAAATACTAGACTTTCTTATGACAATCTCAAGCAGACCGTTGAATCCACACTATTCATCAAACACATAGGTAACCACATATTATCTTAGAATCATAATTGTGTCTGTAACTACTAGACACCAATATCAATAGAGGGGTAGTCCTCTAGTCCTATTACTCAAACCAAGAAACAATTGCTAAGTTCGTAAATACTAAACATCATGCTCAGTCACCAACATAGAACAATAGTACCTATAGCATCATAAAATACTACGCTACTATTAGCGAGTATTTGAACCCTATATCTTATAACATACAATGTTGTCACTAGTTATCTATAAGTATCAAACATTAGATAGCTCAAGAGTGGGTCAATGAATTTATAACACACAATACACCAACTTGTTGCCAATGGAAATCTATATCATCCATAAACTTTATAGCTTAGTTCATGACTATCCGGTACCCACATGGTGTACATCTGATAATAAGAACATGTTCTTGATCTCGCTATTTATAACTATTTCAAACAATACCTACGAGTACTTTAACTCTTTACATAAGTCTCGTAACATACCCACGATTAACCTCATCTAGGTTAATCACTCTCCCAATACTACACCCAAACTTACAAGTCCTGGGTTTCAAGTCAATAATAGGAGTAGGCCATAAATGTCTACTACCCAACAGAGTACCGTGCACAATTTACAAGTACTTGATCCACATAATATTGTCTTATAACTGACTTGCAGTTACAATATCTAGTAACAGTTCCACATTGAAACCTAGCCACTTATCTTTAAGTGTAGGAATCAATTACTTAATTCAGATAACTTAGTTATCTTAAATGCTGACTCTGCTGAGTTACAAACCCAAAAGCTATTTGATATTAAATAGTTGTAATATCCACTCATGACATATTGTTATTTATACTCATGACTAATACGAATCTACCTGTCATTCAGTACAGAGAAACGGACATTTATTAATTGTTACAATTTTACATAACTAAAATTCAGATACTATTTTCATATTTTATATCATCTATTTTAACCTCAATTAACTCTTTGCTATTTATTCTCAAAACTTAATATGTTTAGTATAGGAATAATATCATTTACATTACTTTAATTCTCTACAGGAACTAAACTTCTCAGTTGACTTAACTATTAGTCAACTTTAATTTGACGTTGAAAAGTCAATTACAATATCACAATAATATTCGTAACACGTAGAGACTAATATATTATTCCCCCATTCAATACTTTACTGTCACATAAATTAATCTTGTATGATCAATTAATACTATAATAACACTTTTGAGCCACAACCACTAATTATTTATTTTTCCCACAAACATTAAATAACAATTTTTTATTGTCACAACGAAATTTCTATAAGGGTATAATTCCCCTAGATAAATTACAAACCTTATAGGAGTTAGTTGCACTACTCCATATAAATTATTTCACCCAACTTGACTCCATATAGTCAATTATTCAATGAATCAAATCCTGAAGCGTTAATAATTACAACTCCATAATTTTCGGGTCATAAGTGTCATTTTGTAGTATCACCCTATCTCATTCTTATCGACTATCATGCCAATTAAACGGAGTAATTATTTACTACGAACACGAATACTAATTACCCGTTCAAAACAATTAACAAATAGTATATTTTCTACCCGTTAGCTAATATAACCCTCCAAAAACATTATATGTAGCATATATTATTGTATACACAAGCAAACAAGTAGAATAGTAACTTACCTTCTCCAAAAAATATCCGTGGAAATACAAAATATTTAGGTATAAATGTAGACCTCAACACGTACGACGTCCCTGCGGAGTCGGAATTGAAAATAGGTAAATTTCACGTAACAAATCAAGCTTAAAAGCTCAAAACCCTCTATGTCACTTTAATGGAGCACGACTACTATTCAGGCATGAAAAGAGATGAGTTTCAACTCATCTCTCACATTTTTATATATAAAGGGGAAATGGGCCCAAAGCCCAATGACCCAAAAGCCCAATGATTTCAAAAATAATTTTAGTTAACTTTAAAGACGTGTTTGAGTTGATCTACAAGTCTAAAAATTACAAATAAGGTATGGTTAGAAAGCTCTTGAAGTCTAATTTCTAACACACCAAATGGATTTCAATTTCGAGTTTTCTACACAAAAATGTGGCCAATTTACTACAAGCTGTGTGCGGCCCGAACCAAAAATCAAACTCGAGCACGTGCAATGGTACACTAAACTCACTCCAAAACAATTCCAAGTTAATCATAAAGGTCACCTAGTCAACCAGGGCTAAACCTAGGGTCAACTTAGCCGAAAAGAAATATTTTTTAGCTTAACAAATTATTTTCTATTACACGGTGGTTATAACTCATAACCAACAAAACCAAAGTCACATTGTGAACTTTAAACCCATCACACATCAAGCCCAACATATCTTGAGCCAAACATGATTCTCATAAGGTAATTACCCAAGTCCACAACATAAAACACATTAATCATAACATGTAGTACGTAATTATTCATGTTAATACACCCTAATGCACAATTAATCAAATATGCAATTCTCGGGTGTTACAAGCCACTAGAGAGAGAGAGAGATAGAGGATCCGGAGAGTGTGTCTGAGTGAAAAATGAGGGAGTTAGGTAGGAGCGGAGGATGCTGAGAAAACGTCTAAAGACATGAGAGACGGCAACATATCAAAGAAGAGGGTGAGAGATGGTGAAAGATTTCTTAGAGGAGCTCGCCGCAGAGGCTTGTGTCTTTTTTGTGAATTTTGTAGAAGCAAAGTTGAGGTTCATTAGTTTGTAGTTTTTTATATAACAAAGTTCAATGTTTAGATAAAGTGCTATTGAGACACACATATATGAATTTTGTCAACTATAATAATAGATTTATTAGTGAGTATATAGATATTAAACAAATCGGTTGCGTATTTACTAATTACTCCCTCCGTTCTTAAATAATCGTTCTAGTTGACCCGGTGCACAGTTTAAGAA
This sequence comes from Codonopsis lanceolata, assembly GCA_013146195.2. Classification (NCBI taxonomy): domain Eukaryota; kingdom Viridiplantae; phylum Streptophyta; class Magnoliopsida; order Asterales; family Campanulaceae; genus Codonopsis; species Codonopsis lanceolata. The sequence goes on along the minus strand of CM028383.1, from coordinate 109,725,752 downwards.
AAACCAATTGACTTGATTATTTATATTGGTTTAATGTGTAGTTTCCTTTAAAGCCCATGTGTATGTGTCACATAATTAAAGTAGAGTGAAAAAGTAAGAGTAAAGTGGTAAAAGTGATGTTCTAAAAAGGTAAGTTTTAAACTGGACAATTAATTTGGGACAGACAAAAAAGAAATGAAGGACGATAATTTAGGGACGAAGGGAGTATGAGTGAACAATTTTTTAAATTTTTAAAAATTTTTTTATGCGTGAAGAAACTAAGAGAAAAACATTAAGATAATGAGTTATAGATGGAGAGCCCAATAAATGAATCTGTGCATTTTTTTTTTTTTGAGAAGAAAGCTAAAATTCATAGTGTGCTTCCTTGAATTTTCGGATTATTACAAGTAGCCTTAATTAAAGGCTATCACATTGGTACCTAACAAACTATAAATAATTTAACTACATAACTGTTGTTAGGATTCTCACTATCTTTTATGTATTAAAATTTCCTAATAGACCCTCCTATGTTCAAAAATATATAGAAACTCATATGTTACATATTAGCGTTAAAGTAAGTGTGTTATTTTTCGTTATATATGGGTATATAAAATTTTAAAAATAAATAGAAAATTAATAATTAATCCATGCGTTAACTTCAAATTAACATCTATGGTGTGTTTAGTGATTATCATGCAGTAACAAACTAAGAGAAATGAGTTACAATAATGAGCTATACATTCAAAGAAGATGAAGAATTTTTTTGGAGAACTTGGCTTTTAAATCTATGCATTTTGTTGGATAAGAATTTTAAAAATGTATTTGCTCCCTTGAATTTTTGGACTATTAGAAGTAGCACGAAAGACTAACATATAAGTACCTAACGAACCCCAAATTCGCCAACTAAATAACTGGTGTTTGCATTTTCACTATGTTTTAAGTATTGCAATTTTTGAATAGATACTCGTAGTTTAAAAAATGTATAAAAACTCTTATGTTACACATTAACATTATGCTTATGGTAGGTATATTGTCTCTGGTTATATTATTTCTTTATGTGGATATATAACCTTTTAAAAGTAAAGAGAAAATTTGTTTTTAACCATTAATATGAAGGGTAATGTTAGGGCCACTCTAATAGCACTTAATTTTGGGTACCAAATGATGTGGCATCTTATGTGTCATATTGTTAACATAATTTTTTAGCTTATAGTGGAGTCCATAAAATGCCAAATAAGATGATACATTGGAAACCACATCATTTGGTGCACAAATTTGAGTGCTTATTGAGTGGCTCTAGCATTACTCTAATATGAAGTCACTTAGTTTCAAAATGAGATTTCAATTTTCTTTAATGTTTCTATTAAAAATATATAAACGCACGTACCGTACCTGTATGCATGCCTAATAGTTAACAATTCAATGTCTTCGCTATCTTGACTTTTCCGTTAATTTCGTACTGATCACGCCAAAGTTTGGGTGACTACACGTGGAGTATGTGTGGGACTGATCCAGGTGAAGATTGTCTGTGTTGGAGTGGTGAGGTGGATATCTGGCTGCTGTTGTTATTGTCTTCCCTATCGTCTTCCTTGGTTTCTTGCGTGAGCCCTGTCAAATAAGAGAAAACACCGGTCAGGGAGCCGGGAGGTTATCCTAAAGCCTCCGTGAGAGTCGTCTTGAGGGATAACAATGGAGTGAACAGGCGTACCCTGTGATCACCCTTAGTAATCTGTATATAGTTTTGGGCTCAAGGTAGAGAGTATGCCAAGCGTGAACAGTATCATACCTTATGAAGTTGGTTGCTTCCCTTTTTATACTCCTCTTCAGGTTTGGCTTGCCAGACAAGCAAGGACGGCACGTTGGAGACAGGATCTGTTGGTCGGCCGAGGTGGCCGATTCTTATTGGTTCTCTCTTTTCGGGTTTGTCGAGTATCGAGGCGAGGTCAAGCGTAAGTGGAGGCGGCGCGCGAGCACGTTGGTGTCTCTCCAATCGAACGGGGCCACCTGGCGTACTTTGTACTGTGCTGACGTTTCTTTGCTTAGGTCGGTGGGACTTAGGTCCCTGTTTTCTCTTGGTGGTCGGCTAGGGTCGAGGACCGATCATATAAGGTTTGCCTGATGACAATTGGCTAGTTCAGGGTAATTCTGCTCGGCCTGGGCCTGGTCGGCCCAGTGATGCTCATATCGAGGATGGTTGCCGGGTTGCGCCACATCAGCGTAGCTGCCAGGTGTCGTCGTTCTAACAGCCACGTGTCTGTCACGTGGAAGGCGAGTGGTGGAGTCCCTTCAGTTGCCCCCGACTTTCCGAGTGCGAGGATTCATCCCAAGCTTGGAAAGTATAACTTGACTTGTCCTTGGTCGGAATCTCCTGTGTCAATCATGCTCTCTGTTTTAATTTTTTGGGGACAAGCCAGGGGCGGGTTTCAACTAGTTCCTCGGGGCGAGCTCGTGTTGATGGTTGGATTGGTGGCGTCGGTTGGGGTCACGTCTCATTAATGGCGTGTTTCCCGAAGCGTCGTAAAGCCGACTTTCATTTAATTCGTGGAGTGACGGCGCCGTTATTTCTTAATATTGGCGACGTCGTTTCGGTTACTGTGGCCACGTGTCGGGCGTCTATTGGTGGAATAGGATCCGCGTGCCGGTGTTCGGGTCGACCCGTGCATCGTGGGTCGTATAAAAGAAAAAACTTTGGCTTCTTCTTCACACTTCCGCCTGTTTCTCTGGTTTTTTCCCGCTCAAGCGATTCTTAGGCGATATTTCCCTCTGGCCTTAGCGGTTTGACCTTCATCCCGTCATTTCTTTTTTCAAAAGCGGTGTCCTAGGTCCGTTTTCTTCTTCCGCTCTTTCTCCTTTTGCTTACGGTCCCTTTCTGCAGTGTAGCGGCGGGTTTTATCCCGTTGTTCTTTCTCCGGCGAGCGGTTACCAGTCGCTTGTGTTTCGTACTAACGCCGGCGGGTTTTTCCCTTTCAGGTTTTTGCCCTTTCTTTTCCGTTCCCGCCTGCTTCGTCTTCATACACTCAAGGTATCTTTCCCTGTTTGCTCAAAGCTCATTTTTAATTTATCTTTGTCGCGATATTTATGAGTTCTGGGTCGGAGTCCTCGCATCATACCCCTGACCATTCTTCTTCGAACAAAGCGTACGAGACCTGTTCTTCGTTTTCTTCGTCATCTTCTCCGAGGATCCCTTCGCCCTCGGCCCTTTCTTCAATCATGCGGACCAAAAGAGCTAATCCTGGGGTGATCTATGCTCGGTCCCCTACCCTTTCTAGGGTATACAAACAAATTGATGGAACCGGGAAGCCGCCCTTCCCAAAGCGAGAGGTCGGGCATCGCCGGCTATAAATTAGGCAAGGCTTCCCTTACGCGAGGATCGAGTCCCGAAAGTCGAGGACCGACCTCTTGGGGCTCAGATGTACCTTTGTGAGACGAGGGAGCAGGCATATTTTGACCTTTATCAAATCTTTTACAGCGAGTTCGAGGCGCAACGTATAATGGAGCAGAACGTAGAGTTGGCGAAGAGAAAGAGAAAGAAAGATGCTGTTGGCTCTTCGTCGGCACCCGAGGTAGATGATCGGGTGAGTAAAACGAGCAAGAAAACCCGGACTGGGAAAACCAGAGTAAGCGAGGATTCTGCCGAGGAAGGTGGTAAAACCGAGGGCAGGTGGTTAAGGGGATGGTGTAACCATATTGACCCTGAGGACGTAGAGGCTTGGAGCAACCGGTTTAATCATAGTCCCAAAGATTTCTGGGGGTATGCCCCTGATATACGTTTGTCTTTGCCCGAACTGAGGCTTCTCCGGAGTGGTGTTGGGTTCTATATCTCGTTCTTTGAGGCGGGGCTCCGGCTGCCTTTGGACCCTTTCATGCGAAGTTATTAGGGGGGGCTCATCCCTTGGATCTATCCCTCAATCTGGTGAGGTATCTGACCAGCTTCATTGCTTGTCTGCGAGTGCTCGGATTTGAGCCTACCCTTCCTCTTTTCAAGAATTATTTTGCTGTGACTATGTCCCTGGGTCGTCTTCAATGCAAACACCACAATAATGGGGTCAACTTATTCGTTCGACCTCCTAGGAAAACAGGGCATTGGGCTGATAAGGTCCTTGTTGTAGAGAGTCGACGAGGGTGGAATTTTCCCACTCCTCGCGATGCTGTCGAGTCAGTGAAGTCACTGTCCCCTGTTTCCTCATTGACCAAGTATGAGGAGAAAGCCAAGGAGGCATTGGAGGGTTTTCTGGGTGCACGGGGCGAGAACCCGCTCGTGTTCAAGTGGAGCTCGGTTTGCACTAACGAAGAATTACTCGATGGGCCCGGCCGGGATATCTAGCAAAGCCATGAAAGACCTCAGACCTCGATGTGCCATGCAGTAATTAGCACTTACCCTGGCCGGGTGCATAAGGACTTGGTCTTCAAAAAGATTGCCTTTCTTGTCGAAATTTGAAAGCCGAATGCCTTGCCTGGATCACCAAGTGAACACCTTCTTCCTTAATTCTTTCCTTGCTTATTTTTCTTCTTTTTTGCTTGTTCTTAACTTCAAGCTTTTGTTTTTCAATGATATGAGAGTCTTGATACCCGAATGGGTTTGTGAGCCTTGTTGATCGTCGTGCCGTCTTTGAGCTGGCATTCGACATGGGGCCGGCTATGGTTTGCCGACCGTGCCTCAACCGAGGGGGTGGTGCTCCTCCCCAAAGAGGGTTCCAATTTCCGACTTCGTCAGGGATCGATTCCCATCACCGTATCCTCGACTCCTCGCCAGCGGCTATGCCCCTAAAGCTCCTGGATTCACTGCGAGCTCGCTATTGATCCGCCTCCTCGAGAAAGCCGAATCGGGTAGCGAAGAGGCGCTCAGTCGACGGAGGATGAAGAAGTAGGAGGTGTCGCCAGCCTCCGGGCGAGCAAGTGGCAAGTCGATGGCGAGGAGGCCTCTGCATCATGCGAGGAGGTGTTACCTTGGCCGAGCGAGAACTTCGAAAGGCCGACCGACCAAGAGGTGGCCAAGGAATGGGCTAGGTCATTGCCGATGTTGCTCCTCTTGGCAATCTCGATTTTATCGCTCCGTGACGATCACGGCGACATTGGGTCAAGGGTGGTTGCTCGAGCCGCGCCCAAAGATTTGATTGGGGTGATGAACTGCCACCACAAGTAATGCTAGTCGTTGGCCCGATAACCCGCGTAGGTACATCGTTATATACTTTATATTTTCGAACTGCTTATCCTCGTCAGATTTTGATAACTAGTTGATTTTCGTCGTAGGCTTGCGCCAGGTGTAAGTCGGCACAACTCGCTCTTGGCCGAACAACAAATAGCGAAGAAGCCGCGCCGAAGCCCGAT
>CM028383.1:109661162-109720345 GCA_013146195.2 Codonopsis lanceolata | reverse complement strand
TTGATCGATGTATTTTATACGTCGATTTTATATACTTCTATGACTTAAATTATGCTATTTCACGAGGCTTTTGGTTACTAATATATGTTTTCGGTGAGTTTTGTAAGTTTCGAGGATTATTGTGAAAATCGCGAAACTCCGGGGTTTTAAGTGCAAATTTCAAGAAGGGCCAAAAAGGAAAATTGAAGAAACAATGAAAGGCGCACAATCTGGACACCTTGCGGACGCAAGGTGCCTCGGGCTGCTGACCGCAAGGTAGGCGTCTGGGTCCTCGAGCCGGCAACCAAGAAGATCAAAAGGCCACCTACTGCTGGAGACCTTGCGGACGCAAGGTACCCGGCACCTTGCGACCGCAAGGTGGGTGAGAATGCGACCTATTCGGATTTTCACACGGTCATTCGATCCGATTACAACTCCGAGTATATATAGAAGCCGGAGGCCGAGCCAAAGAAGAGGAGGGCGGTGGAAGCTCTCTTTTCATAGATTTTAGGTAGTTTTAGATTGTATAACATAGTTAGATTTTGTAATTTCAAGTATTGAAGATCAAATCATGTATCCGATCATCTCCATGTCTTTGTTCATTGTCTATGATGAACTAAATCATCCATAATCTAGGAGGTGGGAGGTAACTTGTATCAAATTTATGTTTTGATTCTTATATATATGTCATTCAATGCTTGTTGATTGTGTTGTTTATCAACCCCTATATTATTTTGCTTTGAACAAATGAATGTAATCGCAAATAATAAAGGCTTAGAGGTGCGGATAAGCTGCATGACCAAGTGCATATGTCGTACAACGGCTCACCAACACAATAAATTGGACCTATCGATGCACGAGAGTGATAAGTTAGGACCGAGGTTCTTACATGATCTAGGTGACAGATAGATCATAAATCTAGGTGACAGCTAGATTGACAGGTTCTGTGCTTAGGATATAGAATGGATGAATTTTGCGGGGATGGAGGTGAACCAATTGTTCAACAGACTATATCTATTTTTAGTGAGCGAACCCAAGACATTGAATGACATTATTATGAATTGAACATAAAGGAGATATAAGTGAAACCGAAATCCTAGATTTCCACCCACCATAAGATCTTCATATACATTATTCTTGTCTAATTAGTTAAACATCTATAAATAGTAGTTTAGAGTAGAATTAAACATAAAAACCCCCCTTAGGTTAATAATTTGCTATCAATAATTGCCTTGTTAAGTGATCACTTGTCTCGTGGGTTCGACCCTTGCTTCCAATACTATTCTATAATAGTCTTGTTCACTTGCAAGGAAAAAGATTAAATAAAACATCGATCAAGTTTTTGGCGCGTTCTTGCGGGACAAGCTAGTTCACGTAGTTAGTTTGTTGGTAGCGTAGTTTTTAATTTAATTTAGTTTTTAGTTTAATTTTAGGTTTTCATAAAAATAAAAATACAAAAAGATTTTATTTTATTTTAATAGTTAGTTGTTTTTAAATTGCTTTAATTTATTTTTATGCACGATCGTAGATCTTTAAATCCTAAATTGGTAGACTTAAATCAAGATATAAATATTGTTAGAAGATATCAAGAAGTTTTTGAAAATCTAGCTTTTGAGCACGATAATCAAGACCAATTGAATCAAGAGGATCCTCGGTTGATCCTACAATGGAAGAAAATAACAATAATCGTAATCACGAAAACCTAGTTGACCCGGTCAATAGGAATCAAAGAGAAGAGCACGCAAGAAGAAATATGGAAGTAGTGGTAAATCAAAGAACTATTAATGACTTTAGTAGACCTTCATTAAATGTTGTGACATCATGTCTAGTCTTGCCGGATCTTTGTTAGGAATTTTGAGTTAAAAGGACATTATTTTAATGCCATACCATCTTTTCATGGGATGCCCCATGAAGATCTGTCGGTTTCTTAAGAGAATATGAATACATGATGAGTACTTTTCCTTTAGGAGGGTTGGTGAAGATCAAATCAAAATGAAATATTTTCCCAGTGCATTAAAAGAATTGGCAAAGAGATGGTTTATGAACCTAACACCAAATAGTGTTTATACTTGGGCACAATTATATGATTTGTTTATGAGTAAATTTTACAAACATGCATCTCTTACGGAGTATAGAAAACAAATCATGTCATTCCAAAATGAACCGAGGTGAAACATTCCATGAGTCATGGGATAGATTTAAAAATATCGCTTATTATGTGTCCTCATCATAATTTGGCTCAACATGTGTTAGTGCTTCAATTTTATCATGGTCTTTCGCCGGGCTTACAAACTATGGTTGATAGTGCAGGTGGTGGTTCTATTAATAGAATGACACCGAAGCACTAGAAGAATTATTTGAGATGCTAAGTATTAATTCCCAACGAGAAAAGTGCTAGAGGTAAAAATAGGAGCCTATATCAATTGCAAGATAATTCAAATACACAAGCTCAATTTGAAAATTGGCAAATTCAAGAAGCATGTGCCTTATGTGGATTATATTCTCATGCTACTAATTTTGTCCGTCAAGTGCTATGTATTACGAGCAGGCTAATGCTATGAATATGTACCCTCAAAGGCCAAGGAATGATCCTATTCAAATACATATAATCTGGTTGGAGGAATCATCCTAACTTTTCTTGGGGAGGAAATAAGCCTTTGCAACCTCAACAATTCCAACCTCAACCACCACAACCTCCACGGTTGCCAAATCAAAATCGGTTGAGAATTGAAGAAGTTCCCAAGCAAGAAGTAGCTAGTAAAGGTCAAGCGGCTTTGATGAAGTACATGCTTGAAGAAATTGAAAATCTAAAGAAACACATTGAAAGTTACGGAGCGAGATAAAAGAGAAGAAGGGAAGTTCCCTAGTCAAGCGAGCAAGCCAAGTCAATCACCGTCTTGCGAAGCGGTAAGGTGATAGGTGAAGAGGTAAGTGATCGATCCTTCTTCTAATATGCTGCTACAATAGAAAATTCGAAAAAGTAATAGAAAAAGAAATCGAAAAAGATAGTGATAGTAATAAAGAGATTAATGACTTAAGTAATCAAGAGGTAGAAAAAAAAGTAGAAGTAGAAGTAGATGTTCCAAATAAGGAACAAGAAAAAGAAAAAGAAATTCAAAATAAAGATAATACAATTGAAGTTGAAAAGAGTTGGATCAAGAAGAAGAGGAACCTTATGTGGCTCCACCACCCTATGTTCCTCAATTCCGTTTCAAGAAGACTTATGAAAAACCGAATGGACAAACAATTTTCGGAAATTTATAATATGTTATCCAAAGTAAATGTTAATTTACCTTTGCTTAATGTTATTAAAAATATTCCGGCTTATGCAAAGTTTTTCAAAGATCTTCACTCTAAGAAACACAAGTTTGAAAACAATGAAAAGATTGTTGTTTAAAGCGTAAGTTCGTTTTACAACCCGAATTACCACCTAAGTTGAAAGACCCGGGTAGCTTTAATATCCAAGTCTCCTTGGGAAGCTCTAAAAGATGAAAGCAATGCTAGATTTAGGAGCAAGTATTAATTTGATGCCTTTCGCGGTCTATAAACAATTAGGTTTAGGAGAACTAAAACCCACTACTATGCAATTACAATTAGGCGATCGTTCGAGTTAAATATCCTTTGGGTATAGTGGAAGATATCCTAGTTCAGGTTGATAAATTAATCATACCGATTGACTTTGTGGTTCTAGAGATGGAAAGGAAGATATGCACCAATAATGAAGTCCCAATATTGTTAGGCGAGACCATTTATGGCAGCGCCAATACAATGATTAATGTGAAAAATGGTAAACTCACAATGTCGGTCCTAGGTGAAAGCTGTTGAAATTTACGTGTTTGATGCTATGAATAGACCTAGTGACATAAGTGCTGTTTTTCAATAGATGAGATTGAAAAATTATCAACGAAACTTTTGAAGAAGAGGAAGATTATGAGAGATAGATTTATTGTCTATGATGATAGTCCTATCCCTCCCATAAAAATTGACATTGAGGAAATTGAAAGAGAAATAGAAGAAGAGGAAAGATTAGAGAAAGAAAAGTTAGAAGCTAGTAAAAAGAAAGATGAAGAAGGTAAAGAAATAAAAATAGAATCAGAAAATAATTCTGATGAGTCTAAAAAGATAGTAGAAGAAAGTTATGAAATCAAAGATGATGAAGTAGAGATTCTGAAATCTCTCTTTGAAGAAATTGAGATAGAAAATATTGAGGAAGAAAATAAGAAAGAAAAGCAAGAAGAGAATAATGAGGCTAAAATAAAAGAAACTATTAAAGTAGAAAATTCGAATTTATGCCTTCCATTAATTCTCCCAAAGTCGAAAAATTAAAGCCATTACCATCCCACTTAAAATATGCATTTTTAGGGGAAGGTAACACTTTGTCTGTTATTATAGCAGCCGACTTAACGGAAAAACAAGAAGCTAGTTTGTTAAAAGTTTTATGGACACATAGAGAAGCTTTAGGATGGTCTTTAGCTGACTTAAAAGGAATTAGTCCCTCTATGTGCATGCATAAAATACATTTAGAAGAAGGTAGTAAACCTTCAAGAGAAAGACAAAGAAGACTTAACCCACACATGGAAGAAGGCATTAGGAAAGAAGTTCTTAAGCTCTTAGATGCGGGTATAATTTACCCTATATCGGATAGTAAATGGGTTAGTCTGTCCAAGTAGTTCCTAAAAATCGGGAATTCTTGTTGTTAAAAATGAGAAAGATGAATTAGTCCCTACAAGGACTATAGCGGTTATAGAATGTGTATCGATTTGCGGAAAATTAAATGCGGCAACTAGGAAAGATCACTTTCCTTTGCCATTTATTGACCAAATTCTTGAAAGACTAGCCGGTCATGAATATTATTGCTTTCTTGATGGTTTTTACGGATATAATCGGATCCTGTTGCACCGAAGACCAAGAGAAAACAACTTTTACATGTCCCTTTGGTACTTTTGCTTTTAGGAGAATGCCTTTTGGATTGTGTAATGCACCGACTACTTTTCAAAGATGCATGATTTCTATATTTTCGATTTAGTTGAAAGATGCGTAGAAGTTTTCATGGACGATTTTTCGGTTTTGGAAATTCTTTTGATCATTGTTTAGAAAACCTTACATCGTCCTAAAAGATCTTTGAAACTAATTTAACTTTAAGTTGGGAGAAAAGTCACTTCATGGTAAAACATGGAATTGTCTTAGGGCATGTTGTTTCAAATAAAGGCATTGAAGTTGACAAAGCTAAAATCGAAGTTATTTCACAACTACCCCTCCCACTTCGGTTAAAGGAGTTCGAAGTTTTCTTGGCCATCTTTGGTTTTTACCGAAGATTTATAAAAGATTTTTCCAAAATCGTAAACCTCTATGTAATTTGCTAGCAAAAGATACATAATTTATTTTTGATAAAGAATGTTTAGAAGCTTTTAATTTATTAAAAGAAAAGTTAACTCTTGCCCCAATTTTATCCGGCCACGATTGGTCACTTCCTTTTGAAATCATGTGTGATGCATCGATTTTGCAATTGGAGCCGTGTTAGGACAAAGGGTAGATAGAAAGCCTCATGTGATCCATTATGCTAGTAGAACTCTAAATGATGCTCAATTGAATTATACCACTCTTGAAAAGGAATTTTTAGCGATAGTATATGCTTTAGAAAAATTTAGATCATATCGCTAGGATCAAAGGTGATAATCTTTTCGATCATTACGCATTGAAATATCTTTTAAGTAAGAAGGATGCTAAACCAAGATTAATTAGATGGATGTTATTGTTACAAGAATTTGACATTACTATCAAGGATAAAAAGGGAACGAGAATGTTGTAGCCGACCATTTGTCTAGGTTAGAATTTTCACCCTTGCTTGAGCGTCAATTTCTTGATGATCCTATCCCCATAAATGACAATTTTCTGATGAACAACTCTTAGGCCATTAAAGATTCGACCCTTGGTATCTTGATTTTGTCAACTACTATGTGTCGATATCATTAATCGATTTTGATCATTACGAAAAGAAGAAGTTTTTAGGCGGAAACTAAAAATTATTTTTGGGAAGCTCCTCATTTATACAAAATTTGTTCGATTCTTTAATAAGAAGATGTATTCGAGAAAAAGACCAACAAGGTATCATGGAATTTTGCCATGGATATTCTTGTGGAGGTCATTTTAGTGGTAACAAAGCGCTCGGAAAATTTTGCAATCAGTGCGTATTGGCCTCTTGTTTTTAGAGATTGTGAAGCTGTTTTGAGAACATGTGACAAATGTCAAAGAACAGTGGTATAGGAAAGAGAAATGAGATGCCCTTACATGTTAATTTAGTAGTTGAAATTTTTGGCGTTTGGGGTATTGATTTTATGGGTCCCTTCCACGTGTCCAATAATTGTGAGTATATTCTAGTAGCGATTGATTATGTCTTCTAAATGGATAGAAGCGGTAGCAACCAAGACTAATGATGGAAAAACAGTAGTCAAGTTTTGTAGAAGATTTATTTGCTAGATATGGAGTCCCTAAGGCCATAATAAGTGACCAGGGAACTCATTTTACCAATAAGTTGTTAAACAATGTTCTTAGAAAGCATGGTGTAACTCACAAGTTAGCTACACCTTATCATCCACAAACATCCGGACAAGTAGAAGTAAGCAATAGGCAAATAAAAGCAGTGTTAGAAAAGACATTAGGCCTAATCGTAAAGATTGGGAATCTAAGCTCAAAGATGCTTTATGGGCATACCGAACTGCTTTTAAGACACCCATAGGAATGAGCCCATATAGAATGGTATATGGTAAAGCTTGCCATTTACCAGTTGAGATTGAGCATAAAGCCTATTGGGCTATTAAAGAATTAAATTTAGATTTAACATTGGCCGGAGAAGAAAGATTGTTTCAGTTAAATGAGTTAGAAGAGCATAGGCTAAATTCGTATGAGAATGCGAAGACATATAAAGAAAAGACCAAAAAGTATCATGACATGGGATTAGCCAACAAAATGCTTCATCCAGGTATGAAAGTATTACTTTTTAACTCTAGGTTAAGGTTATTTCCAGGAAAGTTAAAATCTAAATGGTGCGGTCCTTTAGAATTGTGCAATTTATCCTCGTGGGTTGATATTCAAAACCCCAAAAATAATGAAGTCTTTAAAGTTAATGGACACCGACTCAAGCCATATTTGGAGTCGATGTCAGTTGAACGAACAATTGAGTTAATCCGTTTGGCTGACAATGAACCACCACGAGATTAGGCTTGCAGTTTGGTCGAGCCAAAGACGTTAAACAAAGGCGCTAAGTGGGAGGCAACCCACTATGATGAATGTTATTTAATTTTTATAGTTAGTTTAAATATGCTTTTCTCCGTTAAATTTAATTTTTGGACATTTAATCTTAAATTAAATATGTCAAAATTCAAGTTTGGGGGAGAAAAACATCTTAGTGTTGTATTTATATGTTACTAATAATTTTTAGTTTAGAATTGTTGTTTAGTTTTTATATTCAGGAAATATCCAAGACATAACGGAAGTTAACGGAAGGGCTAAACTGCAAACTGTTGAAAAGTATTGAAAGGAAAACAAGAAGGAAGACTCTGTCCACCTTGCGGACGCAAGGTGTGAAGGACCTTGCGACCGCAAGGTCCCCAGTAAATGCGAATTTCGTGCGTCGTACTGTCAGACATGGGAAATCAGCAGGAATCTCAACCGCTTTGACTGACCACCTTGCGGACGCAAGGTGTGGCAGACCTTGCGACCGCAAGGTCCCTGTATTTAAAGGCTGCCGGGTTTTCTTCTGAAAATCACACAGAAATCTTCCTCCTTCCCAGCAAGCAGCAGCAGCAGCTCCGCCCAACCCTCCAAATTCCGGCAATCAGCTCAAGATCCAGCACAATATTCCAAGATCTCTCTCTCTCCCTCAATACTCTTCATCTTCCATCTCCCCCACCTGCCATTACACTCCATAAAGTTGAAGATTTTGAAGGAAAAAGAAGAGGGAACCTCCATTGTTGCCGACGCTGATCAAGCTCCACTCCGGCTGCACTCACTCTATTCAGGCTGCAATCAAGTAACACTAACACCCTTTTTAATTTCATACGTAAAATATTTGCATGCTAGGGTGCTAGATAGTATTTAACGTAGATAAATTTTTGCATGCTTAGAATAAAGTTTAATTTTAAAATTTTAAAACCACAATTTTAATTGTTAAACTTTTTAGTTTTTAAATTTTATTTCAAACAAAAATGTTCCGTAGGCGTAGAAATTCCGGCGCTTCATCCTCCGGCCCCGCTCAGGAGGAAGAGCATAATTTTGACATAACCCGATTCGTGTCCTACGAGGCATCAGAGAGGTACACGACTAAGCTCTCCAAGTCCTTGGTGCCCGAAAGGGGATTCAAGGCTGAAGACTTTGGTATCCGTCCCAATCTGATGGCTCGTAGGTGGGGGCTTTTGTTAGATTCTCCGCCAAGGGATGCCGTAGTCCCTATTGTCCAAGAATTCTACGCCAATGGCGACATTGGCATGGATGGGGGTGTGTTAGACACTGTTAGTGTTAGGGGCATTGTAGTTAATTTTTCGTCCCAAAGCATTAACACTCATTTCGGCACCTCCAACTTTGCGGCTGGTGCCGATAACTATAGCACACACCTCAACCCCCGTATCCCTGTCGAGGTGGTCAATGCTGCCATCGCTCTCCCTGGTGTGGAGTGGTCCTATAGCCGTAACCCACCATTTGGACCACGCATCATGAGAGAGTCCTTCCTCCAAGACACGGCCAAGCCCGTGTATAAATTTGTTTGCGGACGTCTCATGCCCTCAAGTCACCAAAACACGGTGAATTGGGAGAGGGCTGTCTTCACCTACACCATTATGACTGGTGGGTCCGTTGATGTTGGCCGTTTGATCAACGGCCAAATCAAGACCCTTATTAGAGGTAGGACGAATGCGGGGTTCGCGTTCCCGCATTTGATTACTGATTTGTGTAGGGGCGGCGTGAGGATGCCCAAACACGCGAGAGGTGAAGGTGGTCCGGTCATTACAAGGGCCATTTTGTTTGAACATCACCGGCCAGAGTGAGGGTCCTCAAGAGGAGGAACCCGAAGAGGAGGAGGAGGACCCACTCGTGGAGATCTCCAGATTGGAGGAAGTTGTCCTCCAAAATGACATGATGGGTCGGCGGTTGGCACAAATGCGTCTGAGCCGAACCAATTTTTCGGTTGGGCCAACAACGTGGGACAATCGTCCAATATGTATGGATTCCCTCCTGGCACGATCCCCGAGTTTCGTCCTCGTTCGTTATTTCCGCCCGACTCACCGTGAGTCGAGGCCCAAGTTCCATCCTCTTTCGTTAGGTGGACCCGCTATCTCCTTTTGATATTTGTCCTACCCCATCAATCCTCTCATATGTTCCTCTATTTTGAGGACAAAATAGAAATTAAGTTTGGGGGGGGGGATTTAAAACTTTTAGGTGTCGTTTGGTAGTCAGGATTAAGGTCAGATATGATTAATAAGACGAGTTTCCTGATGTTTGGTACGCAATAGGTGGTCGGGATTAATAGCACGAGTTATCAGGATAAAGTCATTATCCCTTCACTATTAATACCAAGGGGGAGGGTGGTATTATTAGCGCCCTCACTAAAAAAAGTTGGGATTAACATTTGTAATCTCAAAACTACCCCTGATATACAAGTAAGGATTAATAGCGAGGGCACTAATAGTACTAGGATTAATAATACTGTTTACCCTTGTCCGACTACCAAACAAGCACTTAGTCTTAGCAGGTCCTAGCCTAACGAGGAATGGAGTTGGGCTATGTCGTTAGGGTGATAGAAAATTTCTTTTCTCGATGACCATTTAACTCTTCACCCTATTTTTCCTGTTTTTATTTTTTCTTATTTTCGGAGTTGTTGGCATGACCAGAATACTATAATAGGAAGGACCTTTAGAGTCCTAACAATTGTGTCATCGTCATCATCTCCAAATTTCTTAAAAAATATATTTATAAAAAAAATTTTAATTCAAAATATTCATCCTCGAGTCTAGGTGTGGTAGTGCTAGTCGTAGTCAATGAGGAGATTAGTGCAATGAACCGCATAGTTAGTCTGTAGATCCCTCTGGAATTTACTTAATTTTGCGAAACTTTTACTTTTCTCCAAATTCTTCATGCACCCACACCAGTCATAACTATGGATTGATTAGAATAATTTTATAAAGTTTATAACACCTATTTCACTTCAACAAGATATGCACAAGAATATGATGCATAGCCATTCGAACATAATTGTTGCATTAAATTGTAACTTAGGGTCAATTGCATGATAGTTAGATCCCTTGGATTTTTCTCATTTATATATCTCAAGCACACTTTCGAACCGTGTCTGCATGTTAGTCTCAATTGTCCCTACCATCTGTCTTAGCGAATGCTTATGTGAAATCGGATGCTAAACACTTAACCCCAATTCCCATAGTTGATATGATATTTTGTGTTGTCTTACTTGCTTTAAATACTATGTGAGCATTTGGCATTAAGAAATGACTTAGGCCATCTTTGGATCGTTAGAGCCTAAATATTCCCTGACCTATACTAAATATATCCCTAGTGTCCCCTTTGAGCCTAATGAAAAAGAATGGAGTGTGCTAAGCACACTATTTAAACCCCCATTCGCCATCATTTCTATTACCCACATTAACTTAACCCTAAAAGCCTATACACTTTTAGCCTACCCTTTGAGAGAGTAGGATGTGGGTGGGAAATTGATTCTAGGAGGACCACTTCTTTTCAGTTAGGCTATTTTTCGGAAGGCTTCTTCTTTCCGTCGTCGAAAAAAAAAAAAAAGATGAAAACTATTATGTGTCGACGAAAAATGAAACGGAAGAAGAAGAGTGTGAACAAAGATTCAAATGGAAGCATAGCTTTCAAGAGAAAAATATGTTAGAAAAATTCTACTGATTGGAATAATGTGATATTTTTAGAAGAATATATTGCCCAAAACAAGTTTGGGGGAAAAGAAGAAAACTTAAAAGTTACACCCCTCCACTTGCACCCCTCCACTTGTGTCTTTGTCTTTGGTGTCCTAGTCCTAGCCTAATATAGGGAAAACTTCCTTTTGCTTGGAAGTATGAGGGATAAAGGGTAGTCTTACTCTCTCACTTTGAATTCCAATCCCTTTCCATCAAATCCCCCAACACCTTGGCCTTACATTACAAGCTAATAAAGACCTAATGATCTTCTTGCCAATGCTTATGTTGTTTTTAACTGTCAAGTGAGTAACAGGGAATTGATCACACACTTCATAATCATTGTTATTCACCCTAAAAGCTCACTGTGTTAGCATAATCTTAGCTATTACAAGTCATTGAGATAGGAGAGCATTGTATGTCATACATAGAAGTGCATGGGATGGATGTATAAGTCTTTTAAATCCTTGGGACCTTTAACTGACCGGGTTTGGATGGTAGATCTCATATTTCTTAATGCATAATTTTCTATTAAACTTTGATTTTCATATGAATGTGGTGTTTAGCTTAATAAAATTGTTTTAGTTAAGATATTCTTTAAGACTGGTGATCACACACACATGGAGAAATTAGAAGTAGTAGCAGTCTTAAGAAAAGACTAGTTGGTTTTATTTGACTAAGCCTGCATATATGTGGTGAGCACCAAACTGAGATTACATGCATGCCATACACTTATAACTTGAGATGAAGCCAAAAAGATTTTTTGTTTTATTTGTAGTTTAAATTCTTATTGCTTTTGTATTTAATTGTTTTTGTATTTATCTACATAGTCGAGTCACTCGAAAGAGTCTCCTTGAGTTTGTGGGTTTATAGAGGAGTGTAAATAGTGTCACCCTCACAAAAAGATTTTAATTTTTGTTATTCATATGCTTTTGTATTTATAAGTTTATTTGTTTACTCGTGGACGAGCAAAGTTCAAGTTTGGGGGTATTTGATCGATGTATTTTATACGTCGATTTTATATACTTCTATGACTTAAATTATGCTATTTCACGAGGCTTTTGGTTACTAATATATGTTTTCGGTGAGTTTTATAAGTTTCAGGAATAGTTGTGAAAGTACGCGAAACTCCAGGGTTTTAAGTGCAAATTTCAAGAAGGGCCGAAAAGGAAAATTGAAGAAACAATGAAAGCTGCACAATCTGGACACCTTGCGGACGCAAGGTGCCTCAGACCTTGCGACCGCAAGGTAGGCAGTACGGGTCCTCGAGCCAGCAACCAAGAGATCAAAAGGCCACCTACACTGGAGACCTTGCGGACGCAAGGTACCCAGCACCTTGCGACCGCAAGGTGGGTAGAATGCGACCTATTCGGATTTTCACACAGTCATTCAATCCGATTACAACTCCCGAGTATATATAGAAGCCAGAGGCCGAGCCAAAGAAGAGGGAGGACGGCTGGAAGCTCTCTTTTCATAGTTTTTAGGTAGTTTTAGATTGTATAACATAGTTAGATCCTGTAATTCCAAGTATTGAAGATCAAATCATGTATCCGATCATCTCCATGTGCTGTTCATTGTCTATGATGAACTAAATCATCCATAATCTAGGAGGTGGGAGGTAACTTGTATCGAATTTATGTTTTGATTCTTATATATATGTTCATTCAATGCTTGTTGATTGTGTTGTTTATCAACCCCTATATTATTTTGCTTTGAACAAATGAATGTAATCGCAAATAATAAAGGCTTAGAGGTGCGGATAACTGCATGACCAAGTGCATATGTCGTACATTGGCTCACCAACACAATAAATTGGACCTATCGATGCACGAGAGTGATAAGTTAAGGACCAGGTTCTTACATGATCTAGGTGACAGATAGATCATAAATCTAGGTGACAGCTAGATTGACAGTTCCTGTGCTTAGGATATAGAATGGATGAATTTTGCGGGGATGGAGGCTGAACCAATTGTTCAACAGACTATATCTATTTTTAGTGAACGAACCCAAGACATTGAATGACATTATTATGAATTGAACATAAAGGAGATATAAGTGAAACCTAGAATCCTAGATTTCCACCCACCATAAGATCTTCATATCTGTTATTACTGTCTAACTAGTTAAACATCTATAAATAATAGTTTAGAGTAGAATTAAACATAAAAACCCCCCTTAGGTTAATAATTTGTTGTCAATAATTGCACTGTTCGTGATCACTTGTCTCTGTGGGTTCGACCCTTGCTTCCAATACTATTCTATAATAGTCTTGTTCACTTGCAAGGAAAAAGATTAAATAAAACATCGATCAGTAGACAATTGCATATTCCGTCAATTCGATGGCCCACTTCATCATTCTTCCAGCCACGTCAGGCCTGTGCAGTATTCTTCGCAGAGGTAAGTCGGTATTTACCCCGATTTCATGGGCTTTGAAATATGGCTTCAGTTTTCTTGCCGTTATCATTAACACGAGAATCACCTTCTCGATCTGCATGTACCTCGTCTCTACCTCGGTCAGTGCATGGGACACATAGTAGATAGGTTTCTGAAGTCCTCCTTCTTCTCGCAACAGGACCGATGCTATGGTTGTGTCCGTGACCGAGAGATAAACGTAGAGTCTTTCTTCAGGTGTGGGGCAGCTGAGCAAGGGTAAGCTGCCGAGGTATTTCTTGAGCTCGGCAAAGGCGAGGTCGCACTCTTTGTCCCATGTGAACTTTCTTGCTCCTTTTAAGATTTTGAAGAAGGGGAGGCTTTTTTCGGCTGATTTCGAGATGAATCTTCCCAGGGCCACTATTCTCCCATTCAGCTGTTGCACTTGTTTGATGCATATTGGGACCTTCATCTCGGCTAATGCTTTTATTTTTCGAGATTTGCCTCAATGCCATGCTCGTTTACCATGTACCCCAGAAACTTCCCCGCCGTAACGCCGAAGGCACATTTGGCGGGATTGAGCTTCATTTTGTTCTTTCTGAGGTTTGCAAAGGTTTCTTTGAGGTCGTCTATGTGGCCCGTTTCCTTCGTCTTAATCACCATATCGTCTATGTAGGCCTCCACGTTTCTCCCTAACTGGTTCCCAAAAATTTTGTTTACCATTCGCTGGTAAGTGGCCCCTGCATTTTTTAGGCCGAACGACATCATGTTGTAGCAGTAGAGTGCACCTGCCGCTCGGAAGGTTGTGTGTTCCCTTGATCCTCTTTCCACATCCTGATTTGGTGGTACCCTGAGTAGGCGTCCACGAAGCTTAAAATTTTGTAGCCCGAGATAGAATCGACCAACTGATCTATCCTCGGCAGTGGGTACCAGTCTTTTGGGCATGCTTCATTCAGGTTGGTAAAGTCAATGCACATCCTCCACTTTCCATTGTTCTTTTTGACCATCACGACATTTGCGATCCACGTGGGGTAGTGGATTTCTCTTATGATCTCGGCTCGTAGCAGTTTGGCTATTTCCTCCTTAATTGCATCTTGTTTTTTTGGAGAGAAATACCTCGGCTTTTGCTGAATGGGTACAAATGCTGGATCGATGCTCAATTCGTGAACCGCTACTTCCTCGGCAATGCCCTCCATATCCTCGGCCTTCCATGCGAAGACGTCCGTGTTGTTTCTTAAGAACTCGATGATAGCTCTTCTCTCCTCGCCCGCTATTTCCATTCCCACCTTGATCTTTTGGTCGGGGTAGTTGAAGTTTATAATAACTTCCTCTACATCTTCCATAGGCTGTAAGACTGGATGGTCTCGTACATCGAGGCTGTCGATCTCAGTTTTCTCGATCTCGGCGCTCGATGTTCCTCCTTCTTCCTGACGCGGGCCAACCTCCTTGGCTTGCTTTGATTGCTACGGGGTAGAGCTCTCTCCATCGAGCCCTCGGGCTCGTTTGGCAACTTGTTCATCCTCTTTTCCCTCGGCCTCCTCCGGCCTTTTCAATCTCTTCTCTGCCTCTTTCTTCTCATTGATGAGGTATTCCAGGGTAGTGCGAGCATCATTTTTGAGGACCCCCACCCCGAACGAGGTCATGTACTTGACCCGCTGATGGGCCATTGATGCGACCATTCGGAATTTGGCCTGAGATGGTGCGCCGAGGATGGCGTTGTACGGGGAGGGGAGATCGAGGACTAGGAAAGTGACTTCCTCGCTTCTAGCGGTATCTCCCTCTCCGAGGCTGACTTTGAGGGCCACGGTTCCCTTTGCCGTGACCTTGTGGCCCGTGAAACCCTCCAGCTGGACTCGGCTTGGAGTGAGGTGGGTATCGCCGAGTCCTAGTGCCAGAAAGCACTTGTAGTACATCACATCCCTTCCAGCCCCTGTATCTATCAAGACCCGTTTGACTAGGCTGTTGTGTATACCAATTTGCAGGGTCAACGGGTTTTGACGAGCATAATCATTGACCGCCAGCTCGGTATCCCTAAAGACCATTTCATGCTCGACCATCCCTTCCATAACGCTTTCTGCCGAGTTGCTCAAGCAGTTGATAGCATTTTTCAACTGCGTGATACTTTGGGCTTCTTCTCGAATGGTATTCACCACTGGTCTATTGTCGGGCTGTCTGTTGTCGCCCCCCGGAGCCCTCGGTCCGGGGGCGCGATTATTGGCCTCTCTTGCCACAAATCTCCGGTCTCCCTCGTTTATCACTCTCTGAATCGCTCTTTTGAGTTGTATGCATTCTTCCGTGACGTGGCCGATCTCGTTGTGGAAGTTGCATCTTTTTCTGGGGTTTCGTGTGTCGAGGGGTGACTTCATGGGGAAGGGGGGACGTATCTTGTTCTCTGTCAAGAAAACGTCCATGATGTGTTCCCTAGATGCGTTGAGGGGGGTGAAGTCTTCCAACTCGAAGTCTCGTCTCGGCCCCCTAATCTCGCCGGTGAATTTGGCGCTTTTTTCCTCCTCTCTCCTTTTTGCCGGGTGGGCGTCATCTTGCCGAGCTTTCCCCTGTTCTTTTCCCTTGCTGGCGAGCGTCTGGTCGGCAGTATTAGCCGTGCCTGGAGGGGACGCGATCGCTCGTGAGCTTTTTGTGGTGGAGGGTTGCTCGCCGTCCAGCAGAGCCACCCTTTGGGCTGTCAGGAACATTTCGCCAATCGTGTCCCTTGGTCTCATGAGGAGCTCGTTCGGCGGTCCCTCGCTAGAAACACATCCTTACGGAGGTGTCGGGAATATCTGGAATTTGGTCCAGGACCTCTTTGAAGCGAGTCATGTATGAGAGCACAGTTTCTCCACTCTCTTGTTTCACGCTGCACAGGTCTGTCTCGCTTTTTGGGAGAGCACCTGCCGAGGTGATTTTTTTCAAAAAGGCCCCTTTAAAGTCATCCCAACAGGTGATAGAGTCATGTGCTAACCCGTTGTACCACTGTTGGGCCTGCTTTTTAGGGTCCCTACGAATACCAAGCACCATATGTCGTCGAGTCTGGTTACTATGATCATTTTTAATTCGAACCCCGACACATGGTCCAGGGCCGTTGTGCTACCAGTGTAGTCTTCAAAGTATGGAATCTTCACTTTCGAGGGCACTTCCACCTCTCTTATCTGTTTAATGAACGACCCTCATATTTTCTTGACGGTCGTATTGGTTCCTGAGCTCTGCCGAGCTTCTAGTTTCTCCATCCATGCCCTTATCTCGGCATCCGTCATTGGTCGGTCACCTTGTGCCGAGCATATGGCTTGGGTGGGGATGCCGTTGGCTGCTTTGTCTGCTTGAGGTATCTCGACCTCTTCCTCGGCTGTGTTTCTTATTGGGGGCCCTATGCGAGCCTCTTTTGCGAGCTGGCGAGACGGATGTCGGGATCTGGAGAAAGCTTTGTTGGTTGAAGACTGGCCGCGAGAATGAACGCTCATCCTAGACCCCTCGCCGGCCACCCTCTTGCCAAGTCTTGATTTGACGTTTGTGATAAACTTTGCTCTTTTGGCTTTCGTAGCTTCCACCCTTTGCCAGACCGAGTTGGAGCGCGCCGGGGTGCTTTGCACGTTGATTATGGGCTCGGGTTCTGGGGACCGAGCTTTTTGCCGTAGCTCGTGCATTTTGGTCTCGGCCTCCTGTATCTTTGTGTACAGGGTCTTTTGGTGCTCCCAATATGCGTATTCCTGGTCGGCCTCTTCCTGGACCGTGGGTTTATTCGTTTTGCCGCGAGGTTCCTCCTCGTTGGCTCTGGAAGACTCGACCTCAGTGAATCGACCATCTCGGGGGTCGGCGTCAGCCTCTCTATTTTTGTTAGAGAGCCGTTTGGCCAGAGCGAGCCTTCTTTGGTCCCTTGCCGACACTCCCGGTACCGAGGCGCCGGAGTCCTCCCTTGCGTCCCTTCCCTCGTTGTGCTCGGCAGGTTCTTTTTCTGGGCGGGTGGATGAAGCGGGGGTGACATTTTTAGAGGCTTGTTTTATGGACTTCACCATCCTTTCTAGTCTGTGAACGATGTGATTGAGAAAGTCGCTTCCCGGCAACGGAACCAAACTGATCACACTTTTTTGGTGGTGACCTTGTCTTGTCGTCCACGTGTGAGTAAGGATGAGGTGGCGGTCGCTGGTTCGTCCTTCTTGCTTAATCTGCACAAATTAAACAACAAACACCGTTTAAGGAGTCGGGGCCGCCCGACTAGAACCCTCCGGTGTGAGAGTAAGGTTTCCGGTGGAAAGATGGTAATAAATATGCCGTGATATGTGTTTGATAAGGGGTTGTGATAAGAGAGTTGTGATATCTCCGAAATTACTTACCTTCACATTAAATGTGCACTCTCTATTTATACCTGATGTTTATATGGACGTGGCGGCTGGTAACTGGGGGGCATAAAGCGGCAATCATTAAATGCGTTGAGTGTTCTTGTCAGAAAATAAGTGAACTGTGCGTTTGTCAAGGAGTTGGTGTTTGCGTGCAGCGGTTTTCTCGGGTCTGGGGAAGCAGTTTGTTAGGGCGGATGATGATTGATTCAAAGCCGAGGCCGAGCGGTTTTGTGACAAAGTGTTTTATTATTGCCGAGGCGGAGGATACTAGAGACCGATTCGGTGATGAGGCCGAGGGCATCAAGGGTCACTCTGGCCAGCCGAGGCCGAAGTTGTTGGAGGCCGCAAGCTGTCTATTTTGCTCGGCAATAAAGAGGCTCGCGTTTATCTTAAGGGTAAGTGGTTCCAACTTCGTTACTAGTGGCTTTCTAAGTGGGGCCCATTATTTTGCCGAGGGTCAATTCCTCGGTTTAATCCTTTCAGATGTACTCTTTTTCCCTTTATCATGATTTTTTCCCACTGGGTTTTCCATGAAAAGGGTTTTAACAAGATAGCTCATGCACACAATTCAGATTTAAGTTGTGTACGTTTTTCCTTATGTCCAATTTTTTTCCTTACTAGGTTTTTTGACTTAAAAGTTTTTAACGAGATACACTTAGCCAACTTACAATGCTATATTCAAGGGGGAGTGTTATGAAAGTCAAAGCCTATGCACATAGGCATGTAAACATTTGCATTAAATGATGCAAATGTCATTGCAAGGTTTTCCTTATTTGTGTGCTGCTGCTCGGTTATAAATACCGAGTAGCCTGTAGTTACATTGTACCGCGAAATCATTCACTCTGAATAAATCTCTCTTCCTCTTTCTTTCTCTCATACACTCTTTGTTCTAATTTGTGGTTACTTTATAACATACACTACTTACTCCGTTGGTTATCGGAAAAAACCATTTTCCTCCTTTATGAGTCGATGGGCTGTACCCTTACCTGGCCTTAGAACAACCAAAGATTTCCAAGTAAAAAAACGCTGACCTTTTGCAAGGAAAGAAGTCCTATATTAAAAAATAAAAATTTAGGGCAACATTGTGTTGTGTGACCACTGACCATAAGATCATTATTATCATAATCTAATTTGTTTATTAGCAATAATAATTCTAAATTAATTAAAAAAAATATTGGATACAAAAGTACAGGCGTGCTACTTTATTTTATCAAATCGAGATTAACGTACGTAATCCCATTTTCACTTGTAGTTTGACCGGCGACCATTTTTTGGGTGCAACATTAATCAAATTAACCTTTTGACCTAATTATGCGTAGACGAACCCTTTCGTCTATTGGATTAATATTTTGTTTAGGTGTAGCGTTGATGTTCATCGAGTGTACGTGTCTTGCAGGTTGTTGTGTATATTCAAAGTTTATGGAATGAATCATCGGTCAAAAAGTATGTAACAATCATCCCAATAGACACATTCATATAATAATTATTCTAAAATATAGTGAAGTTGTTCTATTTTGTGCGTCGTTAACGGACCATCTCAAATGTCAAAATCAGAAAGTAAATTTCTTCGATAAGTTGATGATTAGACCTAAAGTTTATAATAAAGACCAGAATTTTCTTTCTTGAATGACTTGAGAAAAGGTTTGACCTTTTTTCTTAATAATATTCAAATACCAAATAATAGAACATATTCGAAAGAGTCGGACCCTTTTTTCTTGACTAGAGCTAATGGTTGTAAACAATTCAATTCAATATAATTGATGATATTAATATATTGAAATTCTTGTGACTATGACCCTTTATGACGTGCAATAGGTAAATAGATATGACGAACGTTGAAATTGATGGCATACCATTAGTGGCGCTGCCAAGTGGGGGCAATTCTCCCCTAATCCTGGGGGTGTGTCTGTCACTGCATACCATTATAATAGATTTATAGGTCTAATGTAAGACCATCTTACATATGTTAATTTATATGACGGAGCGACACTCACTCACATTTCAACTCATCAATACATGATGGGTCAGATAAATAAGGATTCGTCTCACAAAAAATATCCGTAAAACCGTTTTACTTAAATTTTTATCATGATAAATTGGCAATTTAGGACTAGGATAAATTAATCTTTTTAATTTTTTTTATCATTTGAAAAATATCGATTTGATGAACGTACGTAGTTTAATATTTGTAAAAAAATCAGACCGTTGCATTTATAATTGCACGTAGAATTAAGGCTTAAATATCAATTTGGTTACCCTACTTTCACACTTTTTTCATTAAGCTCACTGTACTTTTTTTCCCTCAACTTAATCACAATACTTGACTTTATTTTCACGTTCATCACTCAATCCAGTTTTTTGTATAGAAAACTTTTTTAAAAAAATTAAAAACCCAAAAATGCCCCTACTGAAAACAATTGGGTCTTCTCTTCAAAAGTAGCATAAGAAGCAATACCGACCTCACCAAGCACCACCAGAATGTGTGGAGCTATCACCAAAACAAAGGACGTTTTTCTCATTGAACTCTTTCTCCAATCGCGTCTTCCTCTTCACCGCCGAGTCTGCCACTCTCCTCTGACTACTACTAATTAGCCCACTGATAAAAAAATCAGAATTACTGACCCAAACTTTGCAATTTTAACAACTTCTCACATCTCTGCTAACCTCTTCTTCCTTTTTCACATTCACCAACAACACCCAATATAACGAAAATCAATTATGTATTTTACAAAGAATAAGAAAAACAATGCATTAGCTCAAAATCAATCACGCATTTCAAATACAAGTAGTTCATTCATCCATTAAAATTTTATATGAGACACCACTATGCATAGTTTTTTGATGATCAAAATTCCTGCCATTACATGAGTAGAGTTAATTTTAGGAATGAAGAAAATGTTATTGGGTTGGGAGGAAATTGAAAAGAAGGGTACATGTATTCTTGGAGGAATCGATCGTTGTCGAGGTCAACTTCGATATCTTCGAGTTCATCTTCGGTTTTGCAATCGATCCAAAATTTGGCTTTGGGGAGGGAATTTTCATCTTGGGCGGGAGTGAAAGCTGGGGGTTTAAACACTGGGGGTTTCAGAGGCAAGTTTCCGAGTTTCCACTGTATGTCATCCCACTACGTTGATGCTCCTTCCAAGTATTTGTACACAAAGTGATAATTCGTCATTGTTGATTGAAATTTGATTTCTCCCTCGTCCTCCTCGGTCTAACCCTAAGCCCATTGGGCTAATTAGAGTTGCTTTCCTCATAGAATCCATTCCTAGTGGGCTAATTAGAGTTGGTTTTTTAATACTTTAGTTTCATCCCTTAACTATTAATATTTTAAACTGAAAACATTTGACATTAGTAAGAGCATTTTGGTTATTTCAAACATTTTCATCCATCTAACTAACATAAATAATCCTCAGTAACCTTATTGACTTGATTGACCAAGTATAATGACTAAAGTGAGGAAAAGAATAATAGAGTGAGTTTAACGAAAAAAGTGTAAAAATAAGATGACCAAATTGTTATTTAAGCTTAGAATTAAAGCTAAATTGTTAACTTTCGTTAAGTAGTTAATGGGGGCTCACTAAACATGCTAATGTAGAATATATGTGGGACTCATACTTTTTGTTAAAAATTTAACGATCTCCCTAAACATGCATTATGCAATAAAGCTTTCATAGTACGTTCCTCTCTATTTCCAAAAAATAAAAATAAAAAATTTCCTAAACATGCATGCTAATGTGGTCTTTTTGGGACATACATAGTCACAAACACACAACAGCATATTTATTAGAGTCATTGTTGAAAATTTGACAAAAAATATAAATATGATGGTCACATTTGTATTTGTAAATCTGAAAGTACAATGATATGGATTGCCACATTTCACTAATTAATTATATTAGTTAGCTTTAAAAGAAATTAATTGCATCACTTTTCAGTACGATCTATAGAAATATTTTGCACGTGTAAAATAAAACATTAATAGAGTACTTCACAGTTAACAAAATTTATTATGCATTTTCGCCACTACAAATTAAAGATTTAAAAAAATAATAAGTATTGGAAAAACCACATTTTGTAAACGATAAACCAAACAAATTCTAGCTATGTTATATAGTTTCATGAAAAATGACTTTCGGACAATGAAAACATTATATTTTCAGTTGTTTGGTAATTCTTACGAAAATGCTTCGAAAACATTTTTCGGTCTTTGGTAAACTTTGTAAAAATGTGTTGGAAAATTACTTTGGTATTATTTATTTGCAGATGGTTCTAATTGCTAATTTTGTCTGAGTTTCCGCAAATTATTGTTAAGAGTGCTACTCGATTGACTTGTTCATTCTTAATGGATCGTTACCTCAAAATCTGAATCCATCCATATTGGCACTTTGACAAAACTTTGAATCCCAACAATAACTAAGTGGCTGCTACAACTTACACGGACCGAACATATTGACGTTCGGCTCGAGCTCACTCAATAAAGCTTGAGTTTTGTTGAACTTGAGTGTTCGTTTGAGTCGAGCACAAGCATAAAAAAGTGTTCGTGAAATTCTAGAGTCGAACAAGGGATCGGCTCGTTTGTTCACAAGCTTTGTTTGTGAATGACTTGAGTTTGGTTCAACTCGGTTGTTCGTGGACCACTCCAATAATTTTATTAGAGTTTAATTTTTTTAATTTTTTTAATATGATATATGTTGTTGAGTAACTAGCAAAATTCTTTGCATATTGACTAAGTCAAACTATGTGGACCCAATCCAAGCCCACAGTTTTGGGCCCAAATATTCTAATTGTACGTTTCTTCAAATTGGTTGGCCTTTAGGCATAAACCCGCAGTATCAAACGTCACCCTCATATATACCATTCCGCATGCATTCTGTAATGTCCACATCAGATTCAACTGTTTGACATATTTGTAGCACATGCATTTGCCTTTTCATTGTTCGCTTCCCAATAATTCATTATTCATAATTGTATGTTTATTTTTATCTTCATTTATTTTTTTGCAAAGATGCACCCTATTACTATTTACTACACCCTTTTTCCCACCCCAAAAATGGCAAGGAAAGAAAAATGAATCAGTATTACCATTTAACTTATTGACACTATTTTTAATACTCTTTCCGTTTCTATGAAAAAAAAAGTTCCATTATTCTTTTTCCTTTTTTTTAATATTCACTTTTTTCATTTTTTTCATTTTGAGATGTTAAATTTACTATTCTTTAATTAACTGGTCGTACTCTCATCGAAGAAGATTGAACAGAGTAGAAGGGGTTCTGGCTAATCAAGCAAAGCATCTTACTAGGTTTCTTCAAAGAGAGGTTTGTCTAGAATTCACGTTTTGTTTATGCATAAAACTTTCTTAGGAGAGATCTCCGCTTCTAGCATGTGTTTGTACTTCAAGAATTAGTCTTAGATCTATCAGCCTAGAGATAATTAACTTGCAAAAAGAGAGGAATATAATTGATCACTCTCATATAAACATCGGGAAACACTAAAAAAATTAAAATAATAAATTTTACTTCTTTCGTTCTTGAATAATTGTTACTAGATTTTGTGCCCGTGCCTATGGCACGACGCCAATATGAGACGATGTCAGTATGAGACGATGCCAAATAAATCAATATAATAAATAATATATATATATTGTGATTGTGTGTGTGTGTGTGTGTGTGTATATATATATATATATAAAGCTAGAATATAACTATTTCATCAAATAGATTTAATAGCCCATTTTACATGAAGGAAAAAAGAAGATAGAATGAGTACAAAGTTTAAAAAGAAAACAAAAAAAATACTATATTCTAATTTAATAATTATGGCCCTATACATTTAAAAATCTTGGCTAATATCACAACAGTACTTAAATTTTGTTTCCTTTTTAGTTTCTCTCTCCTGAAACTAAAGATAGGGGGTGGTGGTCAAAAGTGATTTACTAAAGAATGAAAGAGAATAGTCAAATAAATAAATAATTAAGGGATTGGACATTAAAAAAAAAAGGAGTACAAATTTTTAAAAGAGAACAAAAAAAAACTAAGTCTGAAAAGGATGGAAGAAAGCCGATTGAAATAAAAATGTAGGAAGAAAAACGTGAATAGGAAACAGTTAGATTATGTTAAGATAAAAACAGTTTAGATGAGATTTAGGAAGAAAAAGATGAATAGGACGGTGTTCGTATTCAAATAAATCAATATAATAAATAATATATATTGTGTGTGTGTATATATATATATATATATATATATATATATATATTTAAATCAGTGAGAACTCAGCAACCAATTTTCGTTTTCTTTTTAGTTGCTCTCTCCTGAAACTAAAGATAGAGGGTGGTGGTCAAAAGTGATTTACTAAAGAATGAAAGAGAAAAGTCAAATAAATAAATAAATAAGGGATTAGTGGCAGTAAAAAAGAAGAAATAAGGAGTACAAAGTTTAAAAAGAGAACAAAAAAAAACTAAGTCTGAAAAGAATGGAAGAAAGTCAGTTGAAATAAAAATGCAAGAAGAAAAACGTGAATATGAAACGGTTAGATTGTGTTAATATAAAAACAGTTTAGATGAGATTTAGGAAGAAAAACGTGAATAGGAAACGGTTATATTAGATTAGGTTGAGATAAAAACAGTTTAGATGAGATTTAATCCTGACCGGTGATTGTCTTTGGTAAAATCAAATCCTGGCCGATAAATAGCTTTTCCCAAAGATTTAATCCTGGCCGGTAAATAGCTTTGTTAAAAACAAATCCTAGCCGGTAATTAGCTTTTGATAACCGGCCGATCTGTTTTATATAATAGATTGATGAATGCATGCGCTGTTGAGGAATGCATGTAATGCATGGGCTTTGGGCTGGTATTGCTACTTTGCTAGTTTAGTATTATGCGTGGGGTTTGTTTTGTAATATTGGGTTGATAGTTTAATATGGAAGGGTGCTCCTAAGAGGGTGACCCAGTGGTAGACATGGGGCTTCACAAAGTGTGAGGTCTCAGGTTCGATCCCTTCTCATACCCCCATTAGGAAAAAAATAATAATAATATGGAAGGGTGGTAGACATTAGTTCCTTGGTGAAGGTAAGTTTCCGTTGGCTTATTAGTTTTGGTCTCTTACCTTAACAGTTGGGGTAACAGTATAAGATTTCCTTGTATTTATAAACTGTGAGTATCAAAGAGAACGATGATTGATTCACTCTAAATTTAACATGGTATCAGAGCCTTAGAAACCCTAAACCGGGTAAAGAGTTTTGTTTGAAAGTCAATTTTAAAAAAAAAAATGATAATTTTAGTAAATACATATTAATAATAAAATGATATTTTTATGTCTTAATTTTTTTAAAATCGATTGTTCAAGTGAAACATTACTAAATGCAATAGTGAACTCTTATCGCATTTTCATTTTGGTAGGTGAAGTCAAGATAATAAGTAAGAATCCACAACTGGGGAATATGAATATGGTAAAACCCCACCTGCAACTCATAATATCCATGGCCTTTTTATGGAGGAGAGAATTTGAATGAGAATGAGCATCATGTCATTGCCATGACTAGTCTCTACTTTAGAACATTTTATGTATGGGGGACCACTTACTTAGCAATTTACCTCTCTAGTTAGTTCATTCAATTCTTTCTTGTTTTGGAAAAATTGCCTTATGCATGCTACAACTGATAGTCTGATACTGATTGATGGAGTTACTATTGTGAATGTTTAAAAAATTTAATATATATATAGAAAGCAGGCCATAACATAATCATCCCGCTTTTTCATTGCATATCTCGTGACTCTCGTCTCCATTTAAAGAAATTAAATTCGGACTTGCTTCAACTAAAGATGGATGTAGGCTATAGCCTATATATAGCAGAATTTCTGCAAAAAACTCATTCATCTCTCATGCTCAGCTCCTTATTTTTATTTCCTTCTTTAAGGAAAGCAATAATGACGTAGAACCTATACATTTTTACATATAACACGGAACTGTTCCAGTTCTATTATTGCCCATTTGAATTCATATAACCCAAGCAAGTGAACAAAACTTCATCAACCCCCCACTCTCTCTCTCTCTCCCTCTCGGCGCATCCATAACTAGACGATCACGACCGGCAGGCTGCGTTATAGGACGGAACTTGCCTGCTTTGTTTGCCTTCGGAATCAATGATCGTCAGAGAAAGAAAAGGTCCCACTCAAAAGGGAGATTTTCAGCGCTTTCCCCATAGCCTTGGCGTTCTGTCTGGATCCCCTATCTTGCTACGATCTAAAAG
Organism: Codonopsis lanceolata; assembly: GCA_013146195.2. Lineage (NCBI taxonomy): Eukaryota > Viridiplantae > Streptophyta > Magnoliopsida > Asterales > Campanulaceae > Codonopsis > Codonopsis lanceolata. The sequence continues at coordinate 109,694,499 of CM028383.1, read as the reverse complement.
ACGGTGAAGTGCCTTTCTTTCTTTCAGTTTTTGGGTCAGTATTGCCACCCCTAGCTAGTAGTATATAAGTATACAGAGAGAGGAGGAAGGTGGTGGACAGCCATGTCTCTTCCTTCTCCACTTTCAACTCCTACATCCGCGCCCTCGCCGACACTCCCTACCGTCTCTCCCACCGCGCTATCTCCGTCTCCACCTCCTTCGAAGAAACCAGCCATGTCTGCTCTCGCTTCCGCACTGACATGCGCAAAACCCTCAGCTGGTACGACCTCATCTGCTTCGGAATCGGTGGCATGGTCGGCGCCGGCGTCTTCGTCACCAGTGGAAACGCCAGTCACATAGTCGGTCCCGCCGTCATCATCTCCTACGCCATTGCCGGCCTCTGTGCACTTCTTGTTGAAAATAATTTTGATTATCTTAATATCTTCAAAGCAGATTTCTAGATGAAGTACGAAACGAGGTATGCCAAGGCAAATCTCCTTAAGACAAATATTGCCTCTGCAACGGTGCAAACGGAAGGTTAGGCAATTGTCTCCCAAGATACAGCGTTTATTCCAAAAGTTAGACTTGCACTTACTAACCTTTGACGAACGAACCAAATTAATTTGCTGACTTACTCTTCAAACTTTCACAAAACGGGAGAAGGAAAAGGAGTCAAAGAAAACTGGATTTCTTTTGTAAAACACTTAAGATTTTTCCGGATGTTAAGACTGAGATAATGTTGTTTGGACTTCGATGACCTGAATGACTAGAAGAGGGGTCTTTATATAGCCTTGGTCGAGTCTTTTCACAAAGGATGCAACCCGTGGCATGTTCAATGAACCTGGATGTGTCTGTTCGAGTGACTGCTGCCCATCAAATCTGGACGTGTCTGTTCGAGCCCAACTGCCGCCCACCACTCTAACGGGTGTGTTGGTTCAGTGAGCGACACTGCCCTTTCAATGTGGGTTTAGACTCTTTTGTGGTGACTTAATCATTCACCCATACATATTTACCCCAAATATTCCAACAATCCCCCACATGAATGGAAGAAGTCGACACGGAAAAGAAAGAAGAAGAAGAGCATAGCTGAAAATCAATGCATCAAAATAGGTGGCTTTCGCTTTGAACCTTTTTTAGTAAGAATCTATCGAACTTACTTGGTTGATCAGTGTACGTAACGTATTGAACTGTCAGGCGTTATTGTAAGTTTAAACAATAGACCAAACACATTGAATTTTCATATCAGATTTTGGTTCTCTATTGTGTTCATTATTTCGGCCCTGAACTTTCTTGGTTCTGCGAGTGCTTTAGAGAATTTGCCTAACAAAATTTCTCAACGAACCGGTCACGTTCACACTTACATAGGTGATGTGCTATAAAGAGTATCCTACATTACCCCACTTGTACTAATTTACAAGATATAGTCATCATTAAAAGCAATAGCTTAACCTCTACCATTTTGTAGGCAGCACTTTTTCATTATAGAAATGGGATGAAGATAAACTTCCAAGTGCTTTGCTCAAATCAATCATGACTAGTTTTCCTATTGAACCTAGTCCGTGGGATCTCCAGTCGCCAGGTTAGGTTTCCGTCAAGTTGACTTAGATTTGTTTAGGCTTTAGCCCCATTTCTTTCGATGCACAGTTTATTCTCTCTTTAGATAAACCTTTAGTAAATGGATCCGCAAGGTTATCCTTTGATCGCACGAAATCAATTGAAATTGTTCCGTTTGAGAGTAACTGTCTAACGGTGTTATGTCTACGACGTATGTGTCGAGATTTGCCGTTATATATAAAATTTTCCGCCCTGACTATGGCTGCTTGATTATCACAATGTATACATATAGCAGGCACGGGTTTTGGCCATAGAGGAATATTGTTAAATTTTGGTAATTGATTGATTGAATTGAAGTTGCCGGACCACCACCATTGACGGTGGTGGCCGGAGGAGAGGGAGAAGATAAGAAAACCGCACAGGACACGGCAATGGGGAGAATACGCAGTAGGAGAGAAAAGAAAGAAGAGAGAGAAACTATTTTATTGAAATTGAATTAATGAAAAAGATTAATCCCTAAATCACTATTACATCTATATTTATATCTAAAAACAAACTAATGAGCTAACTAACTAATGTGCCCTAATGGGCTTACATTGACTGGGCCTTATACTTTCAACACACCCCCTCAACTCGAACATGCAACTATTGTGAAATGTTCAAGTTGGAGAAGTGCAAACAAATGAGTCTTAATGGGCTGGGCCTCTTGGGCGAATACACATCAAATGGGCCTATACGGCAAATGGGCCTTTACGGCAAATGGGCCTATACGGCAAATGGACCTATACGGCAAATGGTAGTAACAATCTTTATCAAGATGTCAATCAAGTTGATTGAAGCCCAAAAACGGATCACCTCGAACACTTGTAGTAGATTAGTGCAAGTTGATCGGAGCCCACAAAACGGATCACCCCGAACACTTGTAGTAGCAGTTGAGAAGCCCAAATAGGAGCCAATCCCCGAAAAGCTTGCTCGATCAATGGCTAGTAGATGACTAAGGAGTATCCAAAACGAACTTTTATGTCCTAAAGATTACATCCTTAATCCAATAATGTGAATCGGACACCGACCACACAGAGAAATGAAAACCAAGTCAACATTTGACTTTGGCCAATCAAAGAAGTTCAAACAAGAACATCCCGTAGAAGGCAATGAGAAGAGTAATTGAGTCTCTTAACCTTGATAATTTGAGAGAAAGAAACTCGGATGGAACATTTTCCAAAGAATCAGATTGTAGAAACACGACCAACCATAAAATTGTGCTGGCCGGCAATGAATTCTCCGAAGAATGCTAACAAAATCGGAGAGGGCAGTGAGATATTCGATTAAGAATTTTCATGATAAATCTTGAATTCCTTGAGTTCTTGAACAAGAAGATTTGATTGCAGTGATTTGATTGTAGAGATTTGATTGTAGATGATCGGCTTCGATTCGAAGCTGACTTCAGTTGATTATTTGATTGATGAACTGGGTATTGCGAACATATTATGATAAGAAGAGGTTTTAAGAAGTTTCTCGATCAATTTTCGATCGAGATTGATGTCATCAACACAAGAACATGGAATTGAAGATATGTGGTTGTGGAAACAACATTGACCACATTTTGATACTGACTTTGCATAAGACATTGATTGAGGGACGAACTTGATACTGTCTGTGATGTTGGCCATGAGCTTTGGCCTCCAAGAAAGCCCGAAATAATAACTACCCAAGACACTTCATTGTGCACAGGCATCATATCAAACATTTTGCAGGCTCGATCCATCTCCCCAAGCTTCGCATACCCACGCACCAGGCTAGTCCACGAGAACACATCTCTCTCCAACATTTCTTCAAACAGTTTGCATGCATAGTCCATTTTACCAAAAACAGAATACAAATTAATCATCGAATTGCCCACGTATAAATTCGACAAACACCCATTTTTCATCACCACCCCATGAACAATCATTCCAAGTAGTTCTGACATTTGGTGTGAACAAGAAGTGATCAAGAAAGTGAACGTGTAATCGTCCGGAACAATGTCTAGAATAATCATTCGACGGAACAGATTGATGGGTTCTGGAAAATCGACAAGTTTGGAATAAGCTCTGATCATCAAATTCCATAGCAGAATCGGTGGGGAAGGAGAAGGGTAGCGATCAAATAAGGTTCTTGCACGAGTGAGGGTTTTCGTGGAAAGATAACAATGAATGAGAGAGTCAGTTAGGGAGAAATGGGAGGAGAGAGATTGAGTGATAATCTTGGCATGTAGTTGCGTGTTCGAATCCTCCTGTAAACAATACGCTGCCGCTTGATGTTGAAATCGAATCGGAAAGAACTTCCGATCGGACGGAATCTTAGACGAGGTGAATCGGCCATTATTGACGGTTGGAGATATAGAGGGTGAGTCGAGTTAACGACCTGGGTTCTTGGAGAGAGATGCTAATTGCAGAGAAGGTTTCACTTGAATAGAATCATTGGAAGATTTGGGATCGCAATCAAAGGCTCTGATACCATGTTAAATTTTGGTAATTGATTGATTGAATTGAAGTTGCCGGACCACCACCATTGACGGTGGTGGCCGGAGGAGAGGGAGAAGATAAGAAAACCGCACAGGACATGGCAATGGGGAGAATACGCAGTAGGAGAGAAAAGAAAGAAGAGAGAGAAACTATTTTATTGAAATTGAATTAATGAAAAAGATTAATCCCTAAATCACTATTACATCTATATTTATATCTAAAAACAAACTAATGAGCTAACTAACTAATGTGCCCTAATGGGCTTACATTGACTGGGCCTTATACTTTCAACAAATATCTTCTAAAAAGTGTCTAAGCCATTCGGCTTCTTCTCCAGCTTTATCTAAAGCAATAAACTCAGATTCCATCGTTGATCGAGCTATACAAGTTTGCTTAGAAGATTTCCAAGATATGGCACCTCCACCGAGAGTAAATACATAGCCACTAGTAGACTTGGATTCATCTGTATCAGATATCCAATTTGCATCACTATATCCTTCAACTATCAGAGGATAATTGCTATATTGCAATGAATACTCTCTAGTTCGTTTTATGTATCCTAATACTCTTAATAATGCATTCCAATGTTCATTATTAGGATTGCTAGTAAAACGACTTAGCTTACTTACAACGTAAGCTATATCCGGCCTTGTGCACTGCATCAAGTACATTAGGCTTCCAATGATTTGGGAATACTCTAATTGTTGTTTCGCATTCCCAGTATTCTTGTGAAGAACTATATGGGGCAAAAAGGATTATTAGTCTCTTTAATACCATGAGAATTAAATCTCTCAATCATTTTATCCACATAATGTGTTTGAGATAAATTAATTCCATTGGAAGTTTTAGAAACTTTCATTCCCAAGATTACATCTGCTTCACCCATATCTTTCATATCAAAGTTATTGGTGAACATTTTCTTTGTTTTGTTTATAACCTCAATGTCATGACCAAATATGAGCATGTCATCTACATATAAACAAACAAATACATATGTGTTACCAAATTTCTTTGAGTATACACACTTATCACATTCATTTGTGATAAAACCATTCCTAGTCATGACATTGTCAAATTTCTCATGCCATTGTTTAGGAGCTTGCTTCAAACCATACAAGGACTTAACAAGCTTGCACACCTTGTGCTCTTGTCCTTTACTTTGAAGCCTTCGGTTGTTCCATGTAAATTTCTTCATTCAAATCACCATTTAAAAATGCGCACATCCATTTGATGTATCTGCAATTTATATAATGCGGCAATGACTATTAAGATTCGAATTGAAGTAATTCTAGTAACAGGAGAATATGTGTCAAAGAAATCAAACCCTTCCTTTTGACGATATCCTTTAGCTACAAGACGAGCCTTATATTTATCCACGGAATCATCTGGTCTTAGTTTCTTTTTGAAAATCCATTTGCATCCTATTGGTTTAGAACCTTTTGGAAGATTAACTACTTGCCAAGTGTTGTTGCTTAAAATGGATTCAATTTCATTATTTACAGCTTCTTTCCAGAATGTAGATTCTCGAGTCGCCCATGGCTTCTTTAAATGATTGAGGCTCATCTTCTATCATAAAATTGGAGATAAAATCGACCAAAAGTTTTGGCGCTTTTAGCTCTTTTGCTTCTTCTTGGTTCAAGATCCTCATTATTTTCGTAAGCACTTTCACGTGGTCTCTTAGAGTATTTTCACAAATATCCTTTTTCATAGGGAACACGTCCTCAAAAAATTCAGCGTCACGAGATTCAATTATTGTATTGACATGAATGTCATTTATTTCAGATTTATGTACTAAGAATCTGTACGCACTACTATTCATTGCATACCCAATGAATATACAATCAATGGTCTTAGGTCCTAACTTTGACCGTTTAGGAGGTGGAACGGCAACCTTTGCTAGGCACCCCCACACTTTGAGGAATTTGTAGGAAGGCTTTCTTCCTTTCCACGCTCATATGGTATGGAACCGTTTTCTTGTGTGGAATTGCTTCAACACAAAATTAGCGCATAACACCGCTTCCCCCACAAGTTTTGTGGTAAACCAGAACTTACAAGCATGCAATTAACCATGTCTTTTAAAGTTCTATTTTTCCTCTCAGTAATACCATTTTGCTGCAGAGTATAGGGTGCAGTTGTTTGATGAATGATTCCAAATTTGGAACATAAGTCACTAGACTCTATCGATTCGTATTCACCACCCCTATCAGACCTTAATACTTTAATTGACTTTTCAAGTTGATTTTCAACTTCATTTTTGTAAGTGATGAAAGCATACATTGCTTCATCTTTACTACTTAACAAATAGACATAACAATATCTACTTTGATCGTCAATGAAAGTAATAAAGTATTTCTTACCGCCTCGAGTTGGGACAAATTTTAAGTCACATAAATCGCTATGAATTAAACACAACAGTTGGCTAGTTCTTTCAATTGATTTAAAAGGTTTCTTTGCAAATTTTGCTTCAACACAAATTTCACATTTGTGATCTTTTATTGAATCAAGTTTTGGAATAAGTCCTAAACCTACAAGCTTTCTTAAAGAAGCATGATTCACATGTCCTAAGCGACTATGCCATAAATTAGAAGACTCGCACAAGTAAATAGAATTATCAATTTTATTAATAGCTTGTGGGTACAAATAGGTGGACTTCTTGTCCACTACAACAGCATTTTCCTTAAATAGGCCATCTAGCAAGTATCCTTTCCCAACATACATCCCTCCCTTAGTAAGTACAAATTTATCAGATTCAAATACAACTTTAAAACCTTTCTTACTAAGCAGCGAACCGGAAATTAAATTTTTCCTTATGTCGGGTACATGCATCACATCGTTGAGAGTAAGCTCCTTTCCCGATGTGAACTTCAATATCACCTTCCCAATGCCTTCAATCTTGGAGGTTGCGGAATTTCCCATATAGAGAAAATCTTCACGTTCCATATTCTTGTATTCTGCAAATAAGCTTTTGTCGGCACATATGTGATGAGTGGCTCCTGTGTCCACCCACTAATCCTTGACGTTTGACACCAAGTTGGCTTCACATACAACAGCATACAGACTTACTTCGGAAATACCCGTAGAGAGAGTGTCCACTTCTGCCATGTTTGCTTGGGGAGGCTTCTTCTTCTTGCTTCGGCAATCCTTCGCTCGATGACCGGTTTTCCCACAATTGAAACAGTCCCCTTTGAACTTGAAGCGTTTGTTGTTGTTGTCATTACTTGTCTTCTTGTCCTTAGAAGAGTCATCACACTTTCTTTTGTTGTTCTTAGGTCCGGAGTCTTCAACCATGTTAGCCTTTGCTTCCATGTTCTGTACAGCGGCTCTTTTTTCTGCACCACGATTATCCTCTTCAATACGAAGACGAACAAGCAAGTCTTCCATTGAAATTTCCTTGCGTTTGTGCTTGAGGTAATTTTTGAAATCTCTCCATGAAGGAGGCAACTTCTCAATTATACATGCAATTTGGAAGCACTCGCTCAATTGCATGCCTTCAGCTTCAATGTTATGTAATAGAACTTGTATCTCCTCAACCTGATTCATTACTGTTTTAGAATCAATCATTTTAAAATCCAAAAATTTTGCAACAAAGAATTTCTTTGTTCCAGCATCTTCGGTTTTGTATTTTTTTTCTCGAGAGATTCCCAAAGCCTTTTTGCAGTTTGAATGGTGTAGTACACATTATACAATGTGTTGTCTAGTCCATTCAAAATATAGTTCTGGCATAGGTAATCAGCATGTTTCCATGCATCAATAGCCAATTGCGTTGCCTTGTCAATTGTACCTTCCGCTACAAGACATTCTTCACGCAAGAACTTCACCAATCCAAGCGTTGTGAGATAGAACAACATTTTCTGTTGCCAACGCTTGAAATCAGTTCCATTGAACTTTTTCGGTTTCTCGTACTGCGAGGCCGGTGGCATAAGAAGCTGATTTGCACTTGAAGTGCTTGCAAACGCACTCGGACTCGGAGTGGTTGCAACAGTTTCACTAGTGGATTCATTTCCATTAGCCATTTTCTGTCACTAAAAAAGAAAATCAAATAAGAAGGAGATGAAGAAGAAGATAAATAAAATTAAATACCTGATATTATTTGTCTTAAGATTGTTGTAAATAATTTTGATTATCTTAATATCTTCAAAGTAGATTTCTAGATGAAGTACGAAACGAGGTATGCCAAGGCAAATCTCCTTAAGACAAATATTGCCTCCGCAACGGTGCAAACGGAAGGTTGGGCAATTGTCTCCCAAGATACAACATTTCTTCCAAAAGTTAGACTTGCACTTACTAACCTTTGACGGACGAACCAAATTAATTTGCTGACTTGCTCTTCAAACTTTCACAAAACGGGAGAAGGAAAAGGAGTAAAAGAAAACTGGATTTCTTTTGTAAAACACTTAAGATTTTTCCGGATGTTAAGACTGAGAGAATGTTGTTTGGACTTCGATGACCTGAATGACTGGAAGAGGGGTCTTTATATAGCCTTGGTCGAGTCTTTTCACAAAGGATGCAACCCGTGGCATGTTAAATGAACCTGGACGTGTCTGTTCGAGTGATTGCTACCCATCGAATCTGGACGTGTCTGTTCGAGCCCAACTGCCGCCCACCACTCTAACGGGTGTGTTGGTTCAGCGAGCGACACTGCCCTTTCAATGTGGGTTTAGACTCTTTTGTGGTGACTTAATCATTCACCCATACATATTTACCCCAAATATTCCAACACTTCTCTCCGCCTTCTGCTACATTGAGTTCGCCGTTCACATGCCAGTCGCAGGTGGCGCTTTCAGCTACATCCGCGTCACGTTTGGCGAATGTATTGCCTTCTTCGCTGGCATGAATCTGGTAATGGACTACGTTTTCTCAAACGCTGCTCTGGCTAGAAGCCTTACTACCTATCTGAGAACCGCCATTGGTGTATCGGCCAACACTGAATGGACAATTACAGTCTCTGGTCTCCCAGAGGGTTTCAACCAGATCGACATAATCGATGTTGTCGTCGTTCTTATCCTCACTTTAGTTATCTGTTACAGGTTAATTGATTTTATCCACATTTTTAACTTAAATCCAAATCACTTGATTACGAAGTTGATTTTGACATTTGCCTCTTGATTCTACTCTGCAGTACGTGGGAGAGCTCTGTGTTGAACACGGTTTTGACGGTGATGCACATTGTATTCATACTTTTTGTGATCGTCTTCGGTTTTTGGAAAGGGGACTGGAAGAATTTGACAGAGCCATCAGACCCGACCACTCACTCGGGTGGGTTTTTTCCGTTCGGAGCTTCGGGTGTATTCCAAGGGGCCGGTCTTGTTTATCTGAGCTATATTGGATACGACGCAGTGTCGACGTTGGCTGAAGAGGTTAAAAACCCGGTTAAGGATATCCAAATCGGAGTTTCGGGATCGATTATCATCGTCACAATTCTTTACTGTCTAATGGCCGCTTCAATGTCCATGCTCCTACCTTACGATCTGGTAATTATCAATTTCTTCTCACTATAATAAATTAATAATTGAAAATGGATTAATACCATAAGCATATGAATTGACTGTTATGTCCTTCTACGTGTGTTGGTGACCTCTGTCCATCACTTGTTTGGTTGCAAATTTTGCATGGCGAAAGTCATAGTTGTGATTAGTCAATGCCCTTTCTAATGAAATGTTATGTTTTATCATTATTAAAATAGTAATAATAAAAAGTATTATTATAAGGTACAAAATAAGAAAGATGAAAATTTGGATAAAATGGTACTGTACTTTAAGCATGTAAAGCATGAGTTGATTAGTTGTGGAATTAATGGAGTTCATTTAATTGAATTGTTGAAAATGCAGATAAATCCGCAGGCGCCGTTTTCAGGGGCATTTGAGGGGAAATGGAAATGGGTGTCGAACGGGATAGGAGTGGGGGCCAGTTTTGGGATACTGACGTCGTTGTTGGTGGCGATGTTGGGACAGGCGAGATACTTATGTGTGATCGGACGGTCTAACGTGGTCCCTGCTTGGTTCGCTAAGGTTCATCCCAGAACATCTACGCATGTCAATGCCTCCGCTTTCCTTGATACCCTTTTTTTAGCTTTTGATTTTTGTTTTTGTTTTTCTATTGGATCATGGTGGTGGGCTTTGATATGCGTGCGTGGTGTTTGTTTTTGAACCGTATCGGTTAGGCCGTTTTAAAGAATGGGCCCCTTTGTTTCGAACCGTATCGGTCAGGCCCTTGACCTCCTTTGACTTCCTTCATGCTCATGCATGCTCATTCTTTCCTAAATTTTTGGGTTTTGTTATTTGATTCTGGAATTTTGTTTCACTCTCGTTGGTTTTATTATTTTTCTCTCTAATTTTAAAAAATCAATATCTAGTAATCTATACTCTTTCCGTTTCGGGCATATAGTCCCAGTTTGAAAGTCAATTTTATTTAAGAAAATGATAATTTTTTTAGTCGATTAGTAATAAAATGATATTTTTATTCCTTAATTTTTAAAAGTGTTTTTTAAGTGAAACATCCTAAAATCAAATAGTAAACTATTTGCCTGGAATGGAGCGAGTATCTCTTAAATCTCAAATGAATCTTAAAAGTAAATGAAATAATAGTAAGAATGAATTGGTGCAGTGTGGTCCGATGATCTTACATGTAATAAGATGGATTTTGTTTTTTTCATTTTTCTAATTTTCTTGCATTTCCCTGATTTTACTTGTCAGAGAAGGAAAGGCGCCTTCAGGGAAACAAGTCAGGATTTCAGAAAATCAAATTTCTGTAATTGGATTAAATGTGGTTTGTTAATGGAATTTAGGCTAGGGATTTATCTAATCCAAATGCAGCAAATCAAATTTCAAAAGCTTGCTTTGGGCATGGCATTTCCATTTCAGTCATTTTTCTAGGATTTAAGCTAGGAAAGGGCAGTTGCTTCAAAATGTATTTTCTACCTAAAATTAGATTATGTCATCATCTCTCAGCTTCATCTAGCCATGTATGTATTATTTAGTATTCAGTATTAAGTTAGTTACAAAAGGCAGATCCAATTGCTTGCTTGGTAGACATGAAAGAGAGCTTAACCAAGCTTTACTAGGCAATAGGACTTCAGAGATGGCTTCCCTGCAAGACGCTCAATTCTGAATCAATCTCTAAAGCTAAACATGATTATAGCAATGGTCTAGCAGATCCGGCTTACGTTTCTTGGTTGGTAAGCTTCCGTATCTATTAGCTTATTAAAGTGCTATTCATGAGTTCTTAGGTTCTCAGTAAAACGGTTCCATACTGTATTGTTCTCTTTTGATTTTTTGGTTTATTTTTAAATATAGAATGAACACCTTTTTGCACTTCGCTCTTTCAACTCGATGATGGACATGGCAGACGAGAAGAAAATCGTGGTGTTTCTAGATTACGATGGAACCCTGTCTCCAATATATATATATATATATATATATATATATATATATATATACTAGTCAAGTGCACGCACGTTGCACACGCGTTGCACACATGTTGCACGCATGTTGCACGAATTCAATATTTATGTTTTCCGTGGACTAAAAAAGCTTGAAACCCGTGGTCGTGGTGTTGACAGACACATTAACATTAATGGTTAGGTGGATTCGTTGAGAGTTTCTTCTCCTAGTCGTAAATCACTGGAATCTGAAGAAGAACATGATTCTCGGATTCTTTGTCGTAAATCACCATATGCTGATTACTTTTTTAGTTTGTGAACTATATATAAGTTATAACGTGTTGATTAATTTAGTGTAGAATAATTGATCCAATGGTTAAGATACTTGGTAAATTATGAGAGATTTTGAGTTCAATTCTTGCTATAAACTTTTTACTTTTCTTTTTCCCAATACTTTAAATGATTTTATTTTTATAAAGGCCCCCCCCCCTTTTTTTTGCCATGGGCCTCTCGAAACTCAGGGTCGGCCCTGTTGGTAGTTGGTTCCACTCACAAGTTGACATTTTCCTCACCATCCTAGCCTACTTGCATGAATTAAATTATAGTAATAAGTTGGATAGGGACGAGTTACTTACTCATCTTTGCTTTATAGACTTGAAATTCTTTTTTTTATTAACTTTCGGTTAGGTCTAACAATTACAATTCAAAACTCGTTAATTCATCCAATCCGATCTGAAAATTATCTGACTCAATCTAACCCGTTAATATTTTTAAGTCAAAATAAGTAATCCATTTCAACCAAAAAAATATTAACTGATTGGGTTAAACGGGTCACACCTGTTACTTATTTGACCGGATAATTTTTACTTTATAAATATATGATTATTTTGGGGGGGGAGCCAAGTTAAGACAGACCGACTAGTTTTAATCTCTGTTACATATCATTTAAGTGAAACATCCTAAAGTGTTTTTTAAAGTGTTTTTGTTTTTCTATTCGGTCATGGTGGTGGGCTTTGATATGCGTTCGTGGTGTTTGTTTTTGAACCGTATCGGTTAGGCCGTTTTAAAGAATGAGCCCCTTTGTTTTGAACCGTATCGGTCAGGCCCTTGACCTCCTTTTAGTGGACCCGAAATATGATTAAGTTCCGATAGTCCTTCGTATATTTGACCCTCTCTACCCAAGCAAGATGTTCTAGGAAAAAGAGGTGACTTTGCTCTCTTAACTCATGGTATTTTTGCCTCAGGAGACCATTGGATAGATATATATTCAGTCCTCTTGATCATTCTGGACCATTGGCTCAATTGTTGGTTCTGGTTCGGTCATGAACAGATGTTCAAAGGCTTCTGTGGCATCCAATTCTTCTTCCTTTTGAGAAGAAGATGAATCGACCACGGGTCCGACAAAGGAGGACGGGGAAGGTTTGTCAAGTTGAGAGGAAAGAGCCAGTAAAAATTGGGAAACTGGGTCTGTTTCCGCAATTGGAAGGATATCAGGGGCTATAGAGGAAGCACCTGTAGTAGGATCAGGAATTTCTGGCTGGGAGGCTGGAACAACCGGTGTAGGTTGTTGGATTGGTACGGAGTTGTTGGATGTGGAGGCTATGGCTGGCAGGGAGATTGGAACAACTGGTGTAGGTGGTTGGAATGGTTGGCTGGTGGATAGAGGTTTAGAGGCCCAGAGGGAGAGTGAAGGGGATGCCTCGTTGTAGCTAGGCTGGAAGATTGGTTGAGGGGCAAAGGCTGGTTTGGCAAAAGGTGTTGTGGGTGGTCTCCAAAGATCATCCTCAAGTACAGCCATTCTTTGTTGTCGCTCTAGATCTGCGAGATGAGCTTTGAGGCGTTCCATCTCTTGTACCTTTCTAGTCAGGGAAGAAGAGACTTAGGGAGATGGCAGAGTACGGGCAAGATGGAGTGCTTGCTGGTGGAGGACTTGGATCTTGAGACGGATCTCAGCTGTCATGCTTTCGAGAGATTTTACCCTTGAAGAGAGATTGTCTTGGATCGAGCAGCCCGCTCGGCTGATATGATGATCCGCTAAGCTAAGCTGCTCGAGCAATAGCATTTTCGCTTTGCCAGTTAAGGGTAGCTTCTGCTGTACTGACAGGGGCTGAGTTAAAGGCTGTAGGATTCTTGGCTTTCCAAGCATGCTCTGTTCTTTGAACGGGAGGTTCAAACGGACAAGGGATCGAAAGTTTGCTTGGAACTCCCTTTCTATATCTGAGGGTGAAGCAAGCATATAGTCATCCCTTTCCATATCTGTGGGTGAAGCAAGCATATGGCAAGACAAGGGAACTGGATGGACGGGTGGATGAAGCACTGGGCTTTTGTGGATGATGGACAAGGCTTTTTGGTAGTAAGGAGAGAGATTGGAAGGTGAAGGATTAAAAGGTAGGGAAGGCTTGCAAGGCTGAAAAGGTGGTTTAGGCTTAGGAGGCTTGCAAGGGTCAGGGGGTAGTTTAGGCTTGGACGGTGTTCTATCTGAGTAAAGGACATAATAGTCAAATTTACCAGATGGTTCACCAAGGGTTCCTACGGCTGGGTCACCTGCTTCGTATCTCTTCTGTACACTCTTTTGAGAATAGTTTTCCTTCGTTTGGAGATCTTCGTCCATCAAGACTTTAGAAGCATCATCTAGGCAGTCAGGACAGTATGAGGAACAGGGGTAGGGACTTCAAATGAGTGTGGCCATGTTGTCATACAGACATGGGGGTGATCTATGGCAACAATTCTGTGGAACAGAGATAGGGACTATTGAGAGTTTGCCAAGCTATGGAGAGTTTGCCAAGCTATCGAGAGTATGGCTCTGATACCAAAGATCGGGGGTTATGGCGTTATGGCGCATCTATAGAGACCAGAAAAACAAGGGGTATATGGTTTGTGAATGATCAGTTAACCCCCCCCCCCTTTTACTTTGTGAAAACAACAAATGTTCCAAGGAAAGCGTTTGCTATATTAGTTTAAGATATTTCACATTAAGAATTCACTTTAAAAAATTATACTTATAATTTTTATAATATTTTATCTTCATCCTTTACTTGTATTGTAAACATATAGGTTGTTATTATTTATTTTTGTAATTATAACCAACTCCAATAGGTATCATATTCCTTTCCCATGGGGGTGACCGGTGAGTATCTTATATTTTTTGGAGCCATTTCGAGTACAACATATTAGATTCTATTTGTTTTTTTTTTTTTAAGTTTTTTTAATATAAAATTGACATTAGTTTCTTCCTTGCCTATTTTCACAACCTCATCCAAATGAGATTCTCATACTCGTCATTCAAATGAAGCCTTTCATTTTAGGTTATGGATTCCTATTTAATACTGTAACTGTAAGGATCGAAATAGGACTCGACTTTGCAATCTTCGGTTCATACAAAGATTTCTTGATATTTTATCTTTTAAATTTTGTTTTATGTATATGTAAAAGATTAGAAACAAAATATTAAGTTATAGAGAGTAACGAAAAAACTGGATAAACATCTAATCTAATTGATCAACTTTCAACATGTTCACTATTATAGACTTTATAATCTTGTTTTTTGAGATCTAGTTATTTATATCATTTTATCCTTAATTTGATAATGCTAAGTAATAATATGACCGTGATGGCATTAAAAGAAAAGTATACAAAGTCAGATGCTCTTTTAAAATTCTTTTAAGTTCAATACGGAACATTTATTATGTGAAGGAGGGAGTATTTATACACACACACACATATATATATATATAATAATAATAATAATAATAAATTTTGAATTCCATTTATACCTTTTATTTGTGCATGTGAAAGAGTTTTAAATTTTTGGTTAATAGTTTGAAGAAAAATCTAAGTAAAGTTCTTTGAATTTCATCCTTTTTTCTTTTTCTCGATTGGATTAATATAATGTTTGGTCGCGAGCACAGTCGAAAATCATGTTTTGATTCGACACCGAAAAACAATAGAATTTGGTCCCGGACATGTATTTTTGGACCAATTTGCCCCCTACCACCGTTATAATTTGGTCCCCGAGGGGGCAAATTGGTCAAAAATACATGTCCCGTGACCAAATTATTGTTTTTTGTCCAGGACCAAACATTGATTTTCGACATGTCCAGGGACCAAATTATTATTTAATTCTTTCGATTTGAGTAATTTATTGAAAATTCTAAAAATATTTATATTTTTTGTCTGATATTTATATGAAAAGTAGAAAGTGTATAAATTATATTTAGCCCTATATATTGTATTAGATTTTAATTGAAATTTGCCTAAATTAAACTAGGCATATAATTTATCCTTAGCCCTTCCCTATATTATTGAGTCCTATCTTTTGGGCGCTATAAAATGCAAATAATTATTCAAGGGTTATGAGCTATTGCAAGATTGCATATTTACCCTTTTGGGTAAAAGAATTAGATTATGCTAGGGTAGTTTTAAGAAATAAGTCTATTATTAAAAGAATTAGATTTTGCTAGGTAGTTTTAAGAAATAAGTCCATTATTTCGTTTTAGATCTTACACAACTTTTTATCTTTACTTGCTACTTTAACCAATGTCGTACTTCTATATTATGTCTATCACAAAATAATTGTTCAGATTAAATATATATGGACATTAAAAAAATGTTTGATTTTATGTTAACTTCTTATAATACCCTCAATTTATTATTGGTGATGTTAGATCAATGATATCTACTTACTTTTTTATCTCACAAACAAGAAGAAAACAATTGAATTAAAACACAATTTCATAAAAAGAAAATGAGACAATTATCGTGGAACGTTCCTAAAAGGAATATGGACACTTGTTTTGCAACGAAGAGAGTAATACACAATATCCTACTCCCTCCGTCCTTAAATTATCGTTCCTAAAAGGAATATGTACACTTGTTTTTTGAAATAAATATGACAATAAGCATACTTCACCAAAACCATTTTTGAGATCGAAGGGCGAGTTGGGTGCCTAGCACCTTCCCAACTCGTAACTTAGCCTCCGAACCCGTTTTTCTTTTTCGGTTTATTTTTCTTTTCTTTGGTTTTGCTTTATTTGCCTTAAAATAAAGATGGCGACTTAAAACTTTCGGTCGGTGGGGCTCGCAACACTTTCTTTGCACTTTCCGTTCTCCCCTAAAAAAGAGAGAAATGGGAATGGAAGGGTGATGTATTCCCATATCCTGGTATCCCCTAAACAAGGGATAACTTGATACGGGAAACCCAAAGCTCCCATAGTAATCTGAATGGGCCATAAGACTATTTTTAATAAAATCCATAGCGGGGACGTCGCAATATCCTTTTTGCACTTTTTCGTTTTCTCCTAAAAAAAGGAAAATTGGAATGAAAGGATAATGCATTCTCATATCTTGGTATACCCTAAAAAAAGGATAACTTGATGTGAGAAACCATAAGTTCTCATATTGGATACAAAATCTACTCAAGGCAACCGAGGCACATTCCAACGTGCTAACATAGACAGCACTCTTCTCGTACTTTTGATTTCGTCTTCCCTAAACAAGGAGGGTGGAACGAGAGTGGTGTCCCGCATCCGCACATACGCGCACCCCTATCCAAGGGCGCGCGGGGCGCAGGGACACATCCCGGGAACCTCACAGAGTCAACTAACTTAACTCATTTTGCCACGTAGGGTAGTGTAATATCATGGTCTGAATTAACAATGGTATTCTCGTAATCCGTAATTTTTTAGTATGAACTAAATGGCGTTAAGAATTGTGGAATTGGGCTTTTTCAGTAATTGTAGAAACACGTTAACTCTGGAATCATCAAAACGTACTCGACTTCTTCTCAAACACGCATGAATCACATGCCCAAAAGAGCACAAGCACAAATAACTGGCAACTTAAAGTTGCCAAAATATGCTTCCCAACTATAAAAAGCTTTTCCAGAATGATCAATCATATTAACCAGATTAATTCCCACATAAACGTGCTAAGCTGGGGACTTTCAGTCAAAATGACAAGATATAACAGTAGAAATCGAGTTCCAGCAGTGTTCCGGCTGTCCAATAACAGCGTAGGAATCCAAAATTCAATGGTTGTATATGAGAGAGATAGAGAGAGAGAGAGAGAGACTCG
The DNA here is from genome assembly GCA_013146195.2 of Codonopsis lanceolata. Taxonomy (NCBI): domain Eukaryota; kingdom Viridiplantae; phylum Streptophyta; class Magnoliopsida; order Asterales; family Campanulaceae; genus Codonopsis; species Codonopsis lanceolata. The sequence goes on along the minus strand of CM028383.1, from coordinate 109,677,012 downwards.
GCAGCAAAACGTACTCAAATAATGAGAAAGTAAAAGGGATACATATCTTAATCAAAACTCGTCACCACTTGCTAGCTAGCAATAGCTCTTCACAAACCGCTAACAACCCAAATGAGAGGGAATCTGGTCTCCATCAGCCAGCCTTCCCTATAAAATCCAACAAGATATAAACAATTAAAAAAACACAAACACAATATCTTTGCAAAAATCATAATTTGCTCTAGTGATCTCTTGCTTCTAGCAAAAGGATTCCCCAAGAGTGCGTATCCTTCACACAAATGTCATAAAGCTACTTTACTATTGTTGACCAGCAAGCCATTTTCCCATCAATCTCTACTTTCTTTCGCTTTAGTTCCTTTCCAAAATGGTCGGCTTTGGATATCGACAACTGCGTGCCCAAACCTTACAATTATGTAGTAACCGTTCTTAGTAAAGCAAATTCCCTTTGGTTCAACATTCTAAGGTCCAAACACAATAACACTACACACACACACACACACACACACCTCCCTGCCTTTACAATATGACACTGACTTCTGAAAGCTAACCATTGCACTAAGACCTTTCTCTTTCTCCTTCCAAAAGCGAGATTCTTTGGATGTCCCACACTTTCTGCCTTTTCAATATTCCTTTTTCATGCAAATATGAAATGCCATATAATTTGATTCTTCATTCCCACGGAATGAAGAACCAGTACTCTTTTGGGTTTTTTGGTTGAAAAAAGTAGGGTTTGGCATTTCATTTCGTAACGCTAGCCGTGCTCTGTAGTATAAATATATGCAACAGCCAGCATCTGAGTGACGGAATTTGTATCTGACAGAGAAAGAAGTATTGAGTATTTTTCAATTTCAGTACTTTTCAACAGCAAATGGGTCGAAGGAGGAAGAGGTTGAAGAAGGTGAAAACTACTCAGACAGAACAAGTAGAAGAAATGGTGGAAACTACTCCGCCAGAAGAAGAAGAAGAAGTAGTAGAAGTCGAAGTTGAAGATAGAATCAGTAGGCTGCCTGATGATCTTCTCCACCATATCCTATCCTTTGTGTCAGTTAACGATTCAATTCAGACAGGCCAATTGTCTACCAGATGGAGGCATGTCTGGAGATCACTTCACGAGCTCAATTTTGACCGGTTTCATTATAGACGGTGTACTGATTATTGTAAGTTTGTCACCAAATTTCTCTCTCACCACGACCCCCACTCAGATATATCTGTATTTAACCTCAAATGTAGTGGTGGAGCAGTTGAACATTCCTTGATTAAAAAGGTTGCCATCTTCGCTGCATCTCATAATGTTCAAAGCCTAGACCTTTCCGTCTATATTTCTTGGAGAAGATATTATAAAAACTGTGGAGGAGTTAGTCAAGTCCGACTCTCGGACTTCAGTTGTCGCTCCTTGAAGCAGCTTTGTCTGAAGACGTATGAAATCAGGGTCAGCAATCAGCCGAAATGGACCTGGTCTTTACCTTCTTTAACGACCTTATTTCTCGGGCATGTCTCATTCGCGTTTTGCTGCGATAGCGATAGCCACAGTTGTAAGTCTGCAGATCCCTTTTCCAGTTTATTGAATTTGAAGAATCTCACTATGTATGATTGCGGCATGGATGGCTTGGAAACTTTTAATGTAATTTCTCCACAACTTGAAACTCTTGTATTTACTAGTTTGGATCGTCAATACCTTTGTGAGTTTGTCATTTCGGCCCCAAAACTCGTGTCATTCGAATACAGTGGTGGTTATGGGTTAATTATGTCTGCAAATGATCTACATTGCTTGGATCAATTAGATATCGATATTAATGGTCCTGCTGATTATATGACCTTGATCATGGACTATGAAAAAAGGCTTACGCGCAGTCGGGAAGTCATTAATATGTTCCATCAACTCCGTGGTGCTAGGTCTGTTTCAGTTACTTTGTACACCATTGAGGTCATTTCGTGGCTTTTAGATTCATTGGAAAAGGAACGATCCCCATTCAGTAACATGGAGCGTTTGAAGATAGAAGGGCGCCAGTACCGGTGTGCCAATTCAACTAAGTTGCCCACCGGTGTGATAACATATCTATGCAACAGCTCCTGGAACTCTACTGTCAGCATTGAAAGCGAAGAGTGTTTCCAAGACTCTTGATGCTGGTGAAGGTTAGTCATTCTTATTTGGTTATTACTTCATGATTTTTCTGGGGTTTATCTATTCCGTTTGATAGACAATGCCTTTTCCTTTTGTTTTATGCTAGCATCAGTCTTGGGCAAATGGCCAATATTGCCATTATATGCAGTTCGAATTATATGCTGATTCCCCCCCCCCCCCGGTTCTTGTTTTTAAATAACATTCCCATAGTAATTTCACCATTTCTCTTGACTACCCTCCATAAACTTAATTACAGGGTTGATGCTGCCACCTTTGCAATCAACATGTGCCATATTAAGTACTTGTTTTTGTTAAATTTTCAATAACAAACAGCGAATAAATTATGCTACCTTTTTTACGTTGAAATTTTACTTATTAGATAATCATCTTCCCCAAAATTGGTATGGCATACCTTGAAAATCATCAGTCCTACTCTATATGCAAACCATATTATTAGCCCATCGTCTTCACCATCACATATTGCTTCATTCTTCATGTTTTTAATGATCCACTTCTATAAATAGAAACTCACTGTAATACCCCGATAATTTCAACTAAAATATTAATTTTTGTTAATTAAATTATAATTGTTTTGGACCTATATAATTAATGTTATAATTATTTGAGTTAAATTAATTGTTTGGATCTATTAAGTAACTAATTAAATTGGTTTGGGCTTGACTAGGATTAATTACTATCCCTAATAATATTACCCAATTAAAAGTTTAGTCTTGCCCCATTTAATGTTAGGGTTAGAAAACCTAATAGGGTTTTATATAAATAGGATTGAAAGGGAGGAAAACGTTAGATAATATTACGAGAAGACGGAGAAACAAACAGCCAACATTATCGAAGAGAGGAGAAAACCGAGCAACCAGTTTGGAGGTAGGACAAATACTACTCTTTGGTTTTTGGGTGTGTTAATATTATAGTCTCAATAGTGTTGTTTATATTGTTAGATAAATAATTGTTTGAATAAAAGATGGATTGGATGGTAGTGGAGGGGGGTTGTTTTCGGTTGATTAAAGGGAAGAAAAGTCAAACGAGGGAATTACAAACTTTTTATTGTTACTGTTGTGCTTGCAGTAATAGATCATTATTGTTGTATTTGTTGTGCGTGAATTGTCTGTGTGTGGGTTATGTGTTTGTTTGGCGATTTAAAAAAAAAACGTGTGAAACAGAGACAGAAAAAAAAAAAAAAAAAAAAGAGAGAGAGGGTAAGAAAGAAGAAAGAAAGAAAGCAAAAAGGGAGAGAGAGAAGGAACGGGCAGAGTGGTGTAGATTTTGTAGGTTTAGTAGTTTGTTTTTTTTAGGTGTGCAGAGTGTGTGCAGTGGATAGTCAATCAAGAGAAAAAAAGAGATGGTGGAGGAAATAAAATAGGTGAGGAATTGGTATTGTGGCCGGAAACAAAAAGAAAAAAAAAAAAGAAAGTGATATAGTAATATACTAGGTTATCACCCGTGCGATGCACGGTTGATTTAATGTTGTTTCTGAAACTTATTTTTGTAGATATAATCTGCAAGCTATTTGAATGAACAAACAACATCAAGATATCCCCATAATTAATAAATAAATAAATAAGCGTGAGATCGCACCAAATCATCAAACCGAAAATTCATGCGAATTATAAAATCGAACAATTATTCTTAGTGTGAGTGTGAGATGGAGGAGGGGAGGGGAAGTATCACGAAGACAGACTCGTCAAGGAGGTGTTTGATGGAGGGGAAGTATTTCGTAGTGGTTGTTTATAGTGTTGGTGAACCACGTTTAATTAAATTGGATAACATCTATTTTAAATTGACCGAGTTTTGGTAAAATAATAAAACTTAAAAAACTTCTACCATGAGAATTGAGGAGTCCTAATCAAGTGAAACTAATCTAAATCAAATGTAATAAAATCTACCCGGTACAAACCGAATTGGCAGAAAAAAAAAGGTTAACAAAAACTTTTACCATGAAAATTAAAGAGTTTTAATCAATTGAAACACGTCTAAATCAAATGTGATAAAATTCATCCGTCAAAAAAACTTTTACCATGAAAATTTGGAGTCCTAATTAAGTGAAACACGTTTTAATCAAATGTGATAAAATTTATATGATATTAATTGATTTTGACAACAAAAAATTGTAAAAAACAAAAAATAAAAAAATTACCATGTATAAAGAAGGCACCGATTTTAAAATCTATCAGTTTTAATTTTGGTAGCAATATATATATATATATATATATAGAGAGAGAGAGAGAGAGAGAGTACCGTATGCACGATTTTCATAATTTTTTTTTGCTAAAGTTGTTTATAATAAGTTAATTTTCTAAACTTGTAATAAATAATTAAAAATTTTAATTAGAATAATTTGAAAAAAACAAAAAATAAGGTAAATATTCAAAATTGATCATATGAATATGTAATCGAAATATTAAAACCTATGAGAATTGATAAAATCTATCTTCAAAAAAATTACCATGAAAATTTGGATTCCTAATAAAGTGAAACGTATTTAAATCAAATGTGAGAAAATATATTCGGTATTAACCGATTTTGGCAACAAAAAATGGTAAAATAAAAACATTTTACCATGTATAAAGCGGAAATCAATTTTAAAATCTATCTGTTTTTAATTTTTGGCATAAAAAAAAAAAAGAATTTATATATATAGTACCGTATGCACAATCTTAGTAGTTTTTTTTTTGAAAAAAAGTTGTTTATAATAAGATTATTTTCTAAACTTGTAATAAATAGTTAAAAATTTGAAAAAAAAATGAAAAATAAGGTAAATATTCACAATTGATCATATAAATATGTAATTGAAAGATTAAAACCTATGAGAATTGATAAAATCTATCTTCAAAAAATAATTACTATGAAAATTTGGAATCCTAATAAAGTGAAACGTATTTAAATCAAATGTGAGAAAATATATTCGGTATTAACCGATTTTGACAACAAAAAATAGTAAAATAAAAACATTTTACCATGTATAAAGTAGACATCAGTTCTAAAATCTATCCGATTTTAATTTTTGGCAGCAAAAAAAAGAAGAAGAATTTATATATATAGTACCGTATGCACATTTTTAGTAGTTTTTTTTTTTGAAAAGTTGTTTATAATAAGATTATTTTCTAAACTTGTCAGAAATAGTTAAAAATTTGAAAAAAAAAGAAAAATAAGGTAAATATTCACAATTGATCATATGAATATGTAATTGAAAGATTAAAATCTATGAGAATTGATAAAAAACTTTTCCCATGTATAAATCAAATGTGATATATATATATATATATATATATATATATATATATATATATATATTAGTAGAAGAACAAATAACATAAAATTATCTTGTGAAAAATTGGTATTAATTAAATATTATGAAAATGAAAAGAGATGAAAATTGAAGAGTTTCGGTCAAATTAAACTTGTATAAATTAAACAGGATAAAATCAAATTAGTTTTAAGATTTTTATCTTATCTAATTAGATTTAAGATTTTTATCTTTAATTAATCAATTTTGAAAAAAAATAAAAAACATTTACTATTTTAATGGTGACACGTGACATCACAAAATCCCTTTTAAAAATTTAGTTTTTACTGAGTGCCAGCGCTTGCTTTTTAGTAATAATTATAGAATATATATATATATATATATATATATATATATATATATATATATATATATTAGTAGAAGAACAAATAACATAAAATTATCGTGTGAATAATTTGTATTAATTAAATAGAATGAAAATGAAAAGAGATGAAAATTGAAGAGTTTCGGTCAAATTAAACTTGTATAAATTAAACAGGATAAAATCAAATTAGTTTTAAGATTTTTATCTTATCTAATTAGATTTAAGATTTTTATCTTTAATTAATCAATTTTGAAAAAAAATAAAAAACATTTACTATTTTAATGGTGACACGTGGCATCACAAAATCCCTTTTAAAAATTTAGTTTTTTACAGAAAGCCGCCACGTGGTAGCAGCGGCTTCTGTTTTAGTAATAGTTATAGATATATATATATTAGTAGAAGAACAAATAACATAAAATTATCTTGTGAATAATTGATATTAATTAAATATTATGAAAATGAAAAGAGATGAAAATTGAAGAGTTTCGATCAAATTAAACTTGTATAAATTAAACAGGATAAAATCAAATTAGTTTTAAGATTTTTATCTTATCTAATTAGATTTAAGATTTTTATCTTTAATTAATCAATTTTGAAAAAAATAAAAACATTTACTATTTTAATGGTGACACGCATGACATCACAAAATCTCTTTCAAAAATTTAGTTTTAGAAAGCGCCAAGTGGCGGCAGAAATAGTTATAGAATATATATATATATATATATATTAGTAGAAGAACAAATAACATAAAATTATCGTGTGAATAATTTGTATTAATTAAATAGTATGAAAATGAAAAGAGATGAAAATTGAAGAGTTTCGGTCAAATTAAACTTGTATAAATTAAACAGGATAAAATCAAATTAGTTTTAAGATTTTTATCTTATCTAATTAGATTTAAGATTTTTATCTTTAATTAATCAATTTTGAAAAAAAATAAAAAACATTTACTATTTTAATGGTGACACGTGGCATCACAAAATCCCTTTTAAAAATTTAGTTTTTAAAACCGCCACGTGGTAGCAATGGCTGCTTCGCTTTTAGTAATAGTTATAGATAGAATATATATATATATATATATATATATATATATATATATATATATATATATATATATATATATATAGTAGAAGAACAAATAACATAAAATTATCGTGTGAATAATTTGTATTAATTAAATAGTATGAAAATGAAAAGAGATGAAAAATTGAAGAGTTTCGGTCAAATTAAACTTGTATAAATTAAACAGGGATAAAATCAAATTAGTTTTAAGATTTTTATCTTATCTAATTAGATTTAAGATTTTTATCTTTAATTAATCAATTTTGAAAAAAAATAAAAAACATTTACCATTTTAATGGTGACCACAAAATCCCTTTAATTTAGGTGACACATGGCATCACAAAATCAATTGATGTATGTATTATATTATAATGCATAAAAAAAAGTACCTATGTGCATTCCGTGTGTGTTAGTGAATAGTTAGATTAGATAATAATTACAATAATGATAATATGTATAATAATAATAATAATAATGCAATAATAATAAAAAATAAGTACCTATGTGTTTGTGCCGTGTGTTTGTGAATATTAGATTAGTTAATAATAATAATAATAATAATAATAATAATAATAATAATAATAATAATAATAATAATAATAATATTATAAAATTAATAGGTTTTGGTTAGTGTTTGTGCATATTTTTTAGTTTATTTAAAAGTGACTATGATATATTTTTGAACTTAGATTTGGGCAAGGAAGATTAGGACGAACGTGCGTGTTGGATTTTACTTTCGCTAAGCATTTCGAGGTAAAGGATTACGTTTCTTTTAGGTATTTTGGAAAAGTATAAAAATACTTTTTATGTTAGGCTTCCGCTATTCTTGAATTTTGTTCCTTCACTTGTCATGCCCGACCTCGTGTCGGTAGTTGCTTTGACTCCGTCGGTTTGCGTTATTTGAATATCTTCGTTATACCTTCGTTTTCGCAAATTTGCATGTCTACTCTGATTTTTATGAAATACCTTGCTATTGAGAAATTTTATCTGTATTCGTAAATTCTGTCAGCATGCTCTTTGATATTGAAAATGACAAACTTTGATATTATTTATGTTTTGAAAATAGTACGTTAACAGTACTATTTATGTTTTTCGAAATTATTTATGATCACTAAGTATGAACAACCCGTCACGAGGATTTTCGTGACAATATTTGAAATAATTGAAATTTGCACCACTTGGCCTGTGAGTGCGGTTATCCGGATATACCTAATTTGTGTACCCTTCGGGGGATTTGTGTACCCTACGGGGGATTTGTGTACCCTTCGGGGGAATTGGTTCTTGGTCAAAGACCCTTATGTGATCTAAATAAATATTTTTGATATTCGGTTATTACTGGCTGGTATGGGACATTTAGTAATGACAAAACTTGTTTGATTCATATTTGTTCTGTTTGAAACTCTCCTTTTTAAGAAGAGATTTTTAAGCCTTTCGTTACCTATCTTTGATTTTTGCAATTTGTCAAATATCTAAAACTCTGTTTTACAGATATCCTATTTATTCTTTGAGTCACCCCTCCTTAGAAACCTGGAGGCGACGTATGATCTTGAGCTTTTGTTCGCTCACCCTTCACAATCCTTTTCTTCTTCCGGTAGAAATTAAAGACTAAGTTTGAGATAGAGGATACCGGCGAAGAACCAAGAATTTTTAGGTTATAAATATTATGTGTTGGAAGTTAATGAAGGCAGAGAAATTTCTTGAAGATTTTGTTCCGAATTTTATTTTGGATGACTGTATCTAGTTGGAGACTTTTGTAATTTTTACTTAGATATAGTTTTAATTTAGTATTGCATTTAAGTTCGAATTTGTAGTGACGTGGCCAGATGTGGGCCCATGTAGTGGGACCCGAGTTTGGGGCGTTACAGATTGGTATCAGAGCTTAGGCCTTAGATCCGGATGGTCTTAAGATTTAGAAACTGTTACATTTAGAAATATACGATAGTCTTAAGATCTTGATTTTGTTCATTGAGAAATGATGGTAGCTTTAAGTTCTACTAATGTTAAGTGGGGTTTACTATCACGTTGCTTCATTAGGACTTACGTTAGATATAGTACGATGACAAGATTGATAAAGACGATTTGGGATATATATAGGTCACCATCTCTTCCTTCGTTTGTGTAACTCTTTGAGGTAATACTTACGTCTGAGGGCAAATAGATAAGTCTAGGTTTGATTCTTTAGGGTATTGAAGTATCTTTCTCGATGAGAATTTTAAGAATTCACCTTATGGTTTAAGTTGATTGATAGATCATGTGTGTTAGATTATAAGATGTACTTTGATATCAGAGCTAATTAGAGATTTCGTATTAGGAATTTTTTTTTTTTTTGAATAAATAGAAACTTTGGATGTTGTTTTGTCATTTGAATTAATAAGAACCTTAGATACGGTTAATTATTGAAATTTAATTTCGTTATTATCTATTTAACTATTTATATTTTTACTTTTTTAAAAAATATATTTTTTATTATGATTTATGATAGTGCACATGATCGATTGGAGTGACCTTGCGAGTTAGCAGTTTACTCAACATAGACCGACTCTGTATATCGTTTAGTAAGTCACATTTTGAGGTTTCGATTTCATTAAATATAGTATTATTGATCGCTCTAATGTAAACTAGATGGCACGTGGAGGACGCACTGGAGCTCGTGGACGTGGTAGGGGTACTAGAGCTGGTAGAGTCGTGGAAGACTCCACTTCTGGTAATACACCCGAGGTAGTCCAACCGAACGCGAATGTTAATGGACCTGTACCTGTAGTGCCAGGAGACCCCACCCTATATACCTTGCTTCGGACTATAGCAGCAGCCCTTGTGGGAAATAGGGACCGTGGAAACGCAGACCGGCTCACTTGTAGCCCCTCAACCTACGATTAAGGATCCGTTAGAAAGTTTCCGAAACGAAACCCAAGGATGTTTAGGAGCACCGGGCACGGAGAAACCTGATGAGTGGTTGTATCACATGAAGAAGATCTTTGAGACAATGACATGCTCCAGCGAACAACAAGTGAAACTAGCAACTTTTATGCTGCAGGGAGAAGCTAGTCAGTGGTGGGATTCCGAGAAGACTACACTAGAGTCTCGGGGTGTTGAGGTGATTACTTGGGACATATTCGTGGAGGCGTTCAACAAGAAGTATTTTCCACCAAGCATGAAAGACAGAAGCTAGTGGAATTTCTTAACCTTGAGCAAGGGAAAATGACGATTGACGAGTACAACGCAAAATTCATCGAGTTGTCGAAATTTGCTCCTGCTCTTTTTGCTGATGAAGGTCAGAAAGCTAGGAAGTTTGAGAGAGGTCTAAACAGTCGGATTAGCTATAGGTTGACTCCTCTTCAATTACCCACCTATGCTGATATGCTGGACAGAGCCCGTGTAATGGAACTAGAGTCTGTTGAGTATCAAAGGAAGAAGGATGAGAGAAAGAGGGGCTCTGAGGATGGCTCTGACAGGAATCATGGTAACCATCAAGGGGGAAATGGTTATGGAAATAAGAGAAGGAACACGGAGAACAATATTAACAGGGAGACCAACCAGCCAAATCGAAATTATAATCAAGGTCAGCACCAAAATCAATGGCAAAATCAAAATTTGGATCAGAATCTCTATAATAACAACTGCGTGTACCAAGTGTGGCGGAAAGCATAGACGATACTTGTTCTTGGATACGGGAGCCTGTTTTAATTGTGGTAAGATGGAGCATAAGATCAAGGATTGCCCTGAGCCACTAAAGGAAAACTTTGTGCGAGGAACGGGAAGTGACGATAAAGCAAAACCGAAAGTTTAGGGAAGAATTTTTGCAATGACTGTCAGGGATGCTAGAGCAACAAGTGATGAGGTGATAGGTACCATGCAACTTTATCTTTGTGACGATTAAGTTTTTATTGATCCTAGTGTTTCATACTAAATCATGTTATCTCAATTGAACAACTTAGATTCTTACCCAGAACTTATACTTTGATTTAGTTATAGACACAACGACCAAGGGGTACATTTTGGTTATACCAGTATTTGATCTTACCCTTTGAGTTGGGAGTGGAGGATGCCTATCGATTTGGTTCTACTACACATTTATGAATTTGACATAATTTTTGGAATGGTCTGGTTATTGCTTTTAGGACGTTCGGGTCGTTAGAGACACTGAGTTTTTGGTAGTTACGTTTGGAATTACAAAGATCCTAGCTACATTAAAGGATTTAATGAATTGATCTTTATAAGAGTTTCTCGATCGATATGTGACCGGGTTCACTATAATATGTTGGTCTATTTCGAGTTTTGAGAGGAACGTGAATCAATATCTATGGAGTTTTGGACATGAATAAGGAGTTTCTTTTGTAAGAATAGTAAGGTGCTCGTTTAAAAGTGTTCGAGGAGAACTTAGGTTATGATTTAGTGAAAACTTATGGTTTTAGTCCTTTTATTTTTATTTGTGGATGTCTTAATAGTACTAAGTTGGCAATAAGTGTAAATTTCATTTCGTGCTACACCTTAGACTTTGGATCGACTCAACTCAAGGTATTAAAGAGTTGGAAAGTGGAAGGTTGTTAAGAGATCTTTGTGTTCCCAATAATGAGTTATCGTTTCATACATCAGACAACATTCGTGCTAGTAAAAAGTTAGAGTGCACAACAAGCATGATTGACAAGTTATGGGATTGTAGGTTTGGTAAATTTGAAGGACCAAATTTCTTGAAGGTGGGGAGAATATAATACCCTTAATATTCAAACTCATAAATAAAATAAAAATCATCATAACTTATTTGAGTTTTCTTGAAAATTGGAACTTTGTGATTTGTCCACTAGGCTGTAGGAGTCATTCAGAAAGAAAAATATGCAAATTATTAAATATTAGATTTGAGCTTCATTTGACGTATTTGTTGGTTTTGAGCTTCGATGGACGTATATATGTGACTAGATAATCTGCTTTGACTAAGATCTTAATCGGGTTTATTAGACTAATTGAAAGTACACCGTTTGGGAAGTCAAGAAAGGGATACGAGAAAAGTACCTGGACTTTGTTTGAGTAGATGCATAAGTTTAGGGACTAAACTTCTTTTAATGAGGTGAGAGTGTAATACCCGATAATTTCAACTAAAATATTAATTTTTGTTAATTAAATTATAATTGTTTTGGACCTATATAATTAATGTTATAATTATTTGAGTTAAATTAATTGTTTGGATCTATTAAGTAACTAATTAAATTGGTTTGGGCTTGGCCCACTTGTGACTAGGATTAATTACTATTCCCTAATAATATTACCCAATTAAAAGTTTAGTCTTGGCCCATTTAATGTTAGGGTTAGAAAACCTAATAGGGTTTTTATATAAATAGGATTGAAAGGGAGGAAAACGTTAGATAATATTACAGAAGACGGAGAAACGGCAGCAGCCAACATTATCGAAAGAGGAGAAAATCGGAGCAATCAGTTTGGAGGTAGGACAAATACTACTCTTTGGTTTTTGGGTGTGTTAATATTATAGTCTCAATAGTGTTGTTTATATTGTTAGATAAATAATTGTTTGAATAAAAGATGGATTGGATGGTAGTGGAGGGGGGTTGTTTTCGGTTGATTAAAGGGAAGAAAAAGTCAAACGAGGGAATTACAAACTTTTATTGTTATTGTTGTGCTTGCAATAATAGATCATTATTCTTTGTATTTGCTGTGCGTGAATTGTCTGTGTGTGGGTTATGTGTAAGGGTAAATTAGGCATTGCCTAATTTGTCTTGTTTTTCACTCTCTTGGTCAAAGTAGGATTTAAATTGGTATTATAGATTAATTAGGTGATAGGATTTAATTAGGATTCTCTTATTAGATTTAGGTGATATTTTTTGAGTAACTAAATCTTTGCATAAATATTTAGTTATAAATTGTTTCAAATTAGGAAACATAATCTTGCATAATTTTCTGCTAAATTTCTTTCCTAGTAGGAGTGGTTGCTTGGCCGTGTGTTTGCAGGACTCTTTGGTTTTTGCTTACAGGATTCGTGGCCTACATAAAGAGCTGAAGGTCGAGTAGTGCAGCGTGCGCCGAGAGCTTCTAGTTGCAGATTATTCTGAGAACTGTGTGCGAGTGAAATAATTTGAAGTCTTGTGTACCAAGCTTGAGAGAAGAGAAAAACAGCCCATACACGAAGACTATTCTTCAAGCAGTAATCTTCAAACCTGCTGCTGGTGCTGCTGCTATAAAACTTCAGGGAATACAACTTTGTGTTTCCTGAAGGTTTGTTTTGTGCTTCCAGTCGGTGTGTTGTTTTCTGGAAGTTGTTCCTGTTTGAATCTTTCTTCCCACGTTTGTTCTAGTAGTTTATGTGGGTTTTTAGGATCTCCAAGATTCTATATCTTGTGAGATTTTTGTGTTAACTGTTAAGGTTCAAAAACAGTGTTGATTTTAATATATTTTGTTGCCTTGAGGCTTGATCTACAAGTTTGATACTTGTAGATTGTTTTTGTGTGATTTTCTGTCTTCCTAAGTCTGTTTGATTTTAAATCTGAAAACAAAACTTCCGCTGCTATTTTCTGTGATACACTTTCAGTTCACATTGTCATTGTCATTGTTGCAACATTCACTGCAACATTGACAATAACATTGTTCCATATCGAGAATCTGTGTTCTCACGTTCTTTCATAAAATAATTTCTGTAAACAGTGCACTTCTATGTGTTTGTGCACTGTTTGTGTTAGTGTGTGTATTACTTTTAAATAATAATAATTATTATGACAATAAATTATTTAATAAAATATTATATTATTATTGTTATTTAAATTAATAGGTTTTGGTTAGTACATTTTTTTAGTTTAGTGATTATGATATATTTTTGAACTTAGATTTGGGCAAGGAAGATTAGGACGAACGTACGTGTTGCGGATTTTACTTTCGCTAAGCATTTCGAGGTAAGGGATTACGTTTCTTTTAATTAGGTATTTTGGAAAAGTATAAAAATACTTTTTATGTTAGGCTTCCGCTATTCTTGAATTTTGTTCCTTCACTTGCCATGCCCGACCTCGTGTCGGTAGTTGCTTTGACTCCGTCGGTTTGCGTTATTTGAATATCTTCGTTATACCTTCGTTTTCACAAATTTGCATGTCTACTCTGATTTTTATGAAATACCTTGCTATTGAGAAATTTTATATGTATTCGTAAATTCTGTCAGCATGCTCTTTGATATTGAAAATGACAAACTTTGATATTATTTATGTTTTGAAAATAGTACGTTAACAGTACTATTTATGTTTTTCGAAATTATTTATGATCACTAAGTATGAACAACCCGTCACGGGGATTTTCGTGACAATATTTGAAATAATTGAAATTTGCACCACTTGGCCTGTGAGTGCGGTTATCCGGATATACCTAATTTGTGTACCCTTCGGGGGATTCGTGTACCCTTCGGGGATTTGTGTACCCTTCGGGACCTACGGGGATTTGTGTACCCTTCGGGGGAATTGGTTCTTGGTCAAAGACCCTTATGTGATCTAAATAAATATTTTTGATATTCGGTTATTGCTGGCTGGTATGGGACAGTCAGTAATGACAAACTTGTTTGATTCATATTTGTTCTGTTTGAAACTCTCCTTTTTAAGAAGAGATTTTTAAGCCTTTCGTTACCTATCTTTGATTTTTGCAATTTGTCAAATATCTAAAACTCGCTTCTGACGTATATCCTATTTATTCTTTGAGTCACCCCTCCTTAGAAACCGGAGGCGACGTGATGATCTTGAGCTCACCGAAGCTCGCTCACCCTTCACAATCCTTTTCTTCCAAGTAGAAATTAAAGACTAAGTTTGAGATAGAGGATACCAGGCGAAGAACCAAGAATTTTTAGGTTATAAATATTATGTGTTGGAAGTTAATGAAGGGAGAAATTTCTTGAAGATTTTGTTCGAATTTTATTTTGGATGACTGTATCTAGTTGGAGACTTTTGTAATTTTACTTAGATATAGTTTTAATTTAGTATTGCATTTAAGTTCGAATTTGTAGTGACGTGAATGTGGGCCCATGTAGTGGGACAGTTTGGGCGTTACACTCACACCCATTTAATTCTGCTTAGATTGAGGTTGTTTAATCTTTCTTCTCATTGTTGGTGGAGAGAGGGGCGACTTGTTACTTTGTATCTTTAAAGTTTGTTTTAATCTAGTAATCTAGATTGCATAGTGAAAACAAGTTTTTCTCCGTTATCACATGTTCATAAAATTGATATTGGAATTAGTCTGAAACATTATTTAGTTGGTTTAAATTACGATCACTGCAACTAGTGATAGTGAGGAAAAATAACCAACGAAAATGACAGGAGAACACAAAAATCCTGCCCTCATCCATGGAGAGACGTCAATTTCACTACTTTAGAGAATACATCGTATAAATAAACACTCATTTTTGTAGTAAACCTAATACTTTGTATACACCCGAAGAAGCGATACATACACCCATTGTCTTTTTCCCAGTGAAATGGCCCACTCTGCTCTTTCCCACTAATTGACTATGGCACTCACTGGCACTCGAACACTATACTTTCATGTGGTACTAAAAGCCTTCTCTCTTTTATGTCTCTAGTCTCTCTCTCTCTCTCTCTCTCTATATATATATATATATATATATATATAGATTGATTGCCATCATGTCACGCTAGAGTCGTTAGTTGTGAACACCAAAAGAAAAGTGGTCACAGTTGTTGAATCAAATTTTTCTTTAGCAGTACCATTTTGCTAAGTGTATTTTAAAACTACCCCCCCGCCACTAAACACAGGAAGACCATGGAGTCTAAGTGACTCAAGGTTATTAAACTTTTGCAACATTGGGACAAAATTCACACCAACGAAACCACACAACCATCTATCAAACATACGAGGCTCTTTACATCTAAGTGACTCAAGGTTATTAATGAAAATGAGAAGGCTGCTTTTAATGTTGGTGTTGCAAATCTTTCATGGATCGGTGGAAAATCCAATTCCTCTCCACCTATGTTTATACCAAATATATGCCATTCTCCATTATTTGAAACATGCATTTGCATTATTGCCACATTTTAATTACTTT
>CM028383.1:109621096-109661062 GCA_013146195.2 Codonopsis lanceolata | reverse complement strand
TCTCGGAATCCCACCAGCGACTAGCTTCTCCTGCTGCATAAAAGTTGCTAGTTTCACTTGTTGTTCATTTGGAGCATGTCATTGTCTCAAAGATCTTCTTCATGTGATACAACCACTCATCGGGTTTCTCCGTGCCGATGCTCACTGTAAGCATCCTTGGGTTTCGTTTACGGAAACTTTCTAACGGATCATTAGCGTAGGTTGGTGGGGCTACAAGTTGAGCCGGTCTTTGCGTTTCCACGGTCCTATTTCCAGGGCACAGCGCTATAGTGCGAAGCAAGGTATATAGGGTGGGGTCTGCGGCACAGTGCAGGTCCATTAACATTCGCGTTCGGTTGGACTACCTCGGGTGTATTGCCGAGAAGTGGAGTCTTCCACGACTCTACGGCTCTAGTACCCTACCCGTCCACGAGCTCGGTCGTCCTCCGTGCCATCTAGTTTACATTAGAGCGATCAATAATACTATATTTAATGAAATCGAAACCTCAAAATGTGATTTACTAAGCGATATCTGAGTCGGTCTATGTTGAGTAAAAGCGCTAACTTCACTTAAAGTCACTCCAATCGATCATGTACTTATCATAAATCATAATAAAAATATATATTTTTTAAAAAAGTAAAATATAAATAGTTAAATAGATAATAACGAAATTAAATTTCAATAATTAACCGTATCTAAGGTTCTTATTAATTCAAATGACAAAACAACATCAAAGTTTCTATTTATTCAAAAAAAAAAAAAAATTCCTAATAAATCTCTAATTAGCTCACGATATCAAAGTACATCTTATAATCTAACACACATGATCTATCAATCAACTTAAACCATAAGGTGAATTCTTAAAATTCTCATCGAGAAAGATACTTCAATACCCTAAAGAATCAAACCTAGACTTATCTATTTGCCCTCGGGCGTAAGTATTACCTCGAAAAGTTACACAAACGAAGGAAGAGATGGTGACCTATATATATCCCAAATCGTCTTTATCAATCTTGTCATCGTACTATATCTAACGTAAGTCTAATGAAACAACGTGATAGTAAACCCCACTTAACATTAGTAGAACTTAAAGCTACCATCATTTCTCAATGAACAAAATCAAGATCTTAAGACTATCGTATATTTCTAAATGTAACGGTTTCTAAATCTTAAGACCATCGGGATCTAAGGCCTAAGCTCGATACCAATGCATGCGCCCCAAACTTCGGGTCCCACTACATGGGCCCACATCAAGCCACGTCACACAAATTGAACTTAAATGCAATACTAAATTAAAATTATATCTAAGTAAAATTACAAAAGTCTCCAACTAGATCTGATCATCCAAAAATAAAATTAAACAAAATCTTCAAGAAATTTCTGCTTCATTAACTTCCAACACATAATATTTATAACCTAAAATTCTTGGTTCTTGCCAGGGTATCCTCTATCTCAAACTTAGTCTTTAATTTCTACTTGGAAGAAAAGGATTGTGAAGGGTGAGCGAACAAAAGCTCGATAAGATCATCGTCGCCCCTGGGTTTCTAAGGAGGGGTGACTCAAAAATAAATAGGATATACGTAAAAGCGAGTTTTAGATATTTGACAAATTGCAAAATCAATGATAGGTAACGAAAGGCTTAAAAATCTCTTCTTAAAAGGAGAGTTTCAAAGCAAGAACAAATATGAATCAAACAAGTTTGTCATTCTTGAATGTCCCATACCGGCCAGTAATAACCGAATATCAAAAAATATTTATTTAGATCACATAAGGGTCTTTGACCAAGAACAATTCCCAGAAGGGTACACAAATCCGTATAGATACACAATCCCCAAAGAGGTACACGAATCCCAGAAGGGTCCCCAGAAGGGTACACAAATTAGGTATATCAGGATAACGCTCCGCAGGCCAAGTGGTGCAAATTTCAATTATTTCAAATATTGTCACGAAAATCCCGAGTGACGGTTGTTCATATGCTTAGTCATAAATAATTTCGAAAAACATAAATAGTGGTAACGTACTATTTTCAAAACATAAATAATATCAAAGTTTGTCATTTTCAATATCAAAGAGCATCTTGTGGAGATTTCACAATCTGAGATAAAATTTCTCAATAGCAAGGTATTTCATAAAATCGAGTAGACATGCAAATTTGCAGCGAAGGTATAACGAAGATATTCAAATAACGCAAACCGCGAGTAAAGCAACTACCGACAGTCGGGCATGGCAAGTGAAGGAACAAAATTCAAGAATAGCGGAAGCCTAACATAAAAGTATTTTTATACTTTTCCAAAATACCTAAAGAAACGTAATCCCTTACCTCGAAATGCTTAGCGAAAGTAAAATCCATAACACGTCATCGTTAGTCCTAATCTTCCTTGCCCAAATCTAAGTTCAAAAATATATCATAATCACTAAACTAAAAAATATACTAACCAAAACCTATTAATTTAAATAACAATAATAATATAATACTTTATTAAATAATTTATTGTCATAATAATAATTATTATTTAAAAGTAATACATTACACACTAACACAAACGGTGCACAAACACATAGAAGTACTGCTTGTTTCTGAAATTATTTTATTTTATTATTATTATTATTATTATTATTATTATTATTATTATTATTATTATTATTATTATTATTATTATTATTATTATTATTATTATTATTATTAACTAATCTAATATTCACTAACAACACACACTGAATGCACATAGGTACTTTTCAGTTTATGCATTATAATATAATACATACATCAATTGTAATTCTAATATATTACTATATCACTTTCTTTTCTTTTTCTTTTTTTTGTTTCCGGCCACAATACCAATTCCTCACCTATTTTATTTCCTCCACCATCTCTTTTTTTCTCTTGATTGACTATCCACTGCACACACTCTGCACACCTCAAAAAAAAAAAAAAAAAAAAAACAAACTAACTAAACCTACAAAATACACCACTCTGCCTGTTCCTTCTCTCTCCCCTTTTTGCTTTCTTTCTTTCTTACCCTTTTCTCTCTTCTTTTTTTTTTTTTTCTGTCTCTGTTTCACACGTTTTTTTTTTTAAATCGCCAAACAAACACATAACCCACACACAGACAATTCACGCACAACAAATATAGCAATAATGATCTATTACTGCAAGCACAACAATAACAATAAAAAGTTTGTAATTCCCTCGTTTGACTTTTCTTCCCTTTAATCAACCGAAAACAACCCCCCTCCACTACCATCCAATCCATCTTTTATTCAAACAATTATTTATCTAACAATATAAACAACACTATTGAGACTATAATAATAACACACCCAAAACCAAAGAGTAGTATTTGTCCTACCTCCAAAGCGGTTGCTCGGGTTTTCTCCTCTTTCGATAATGTTGGCTCTGCTTAGTTTCTCGTCTTACGTAATATTATCTAACGTTTTCCTCCCTTTCAATCCTATTTATATAAAAACCCTATTAGGTTTTCTAACCCTAACATTAAATGGGGCAAAACTAAACTTTTAATTGGGTAATATTATTAGGGAATAGTAATTAATCCTAGTCAAGCCCAAACCAATTTAATTAGTTACTTAATAGATCCAAACAATTAATTTAACTCAAATAATTATAACATTAATTATATAGGTCCAAAACAATTATAATTTAATTAACAAAAATTAATATTTTAGTTGAAATTATCGGGGTATTACACTCTCACCTCATTAAAAGAAGTTTAGTCCCTAAACTTATGCATCTACTCAAACAAAGTCCAGGTACTTTTCTCGTATCCCTTTCTTGACTTCCCAAACGGTGTACTTTCAATTAGTCTAATAAACCCGATTAAGATCTTAGTCAAAGCAGATTATCTAGTCACATATATACGTCCATCGAAGCTCAAAACCAACAAATACGTCAAATGAAGCTCAAATCTAATATTTAATAATTTGCATATTTTTCTTTCTGAATGACTCCTACAGCCTAGTGGACAAATCACAAAGTTCCAATTTTCAAGAAAACTCAAATAAGTTATGATGATTTTTATTTTATTTATGAGTTTGAATATTAAGGGTATTATATTCTCCCCACCTTCAAGAAATTTGGTCCTTCAAATTTACCAAACCTACAATCCCATAACTTGTCAATCATGCTTGTTGTGCACTCTAACTTTTTACTAGCACGAATGTTGTCTGATGTATGAAACGATAACTCATTATTGGGAACACAAAGATCTCTTAACAACCTTCCACTTTCCAACTCTTTAATACCTTGAGTTGAGTCGATCCAAAGTCTAAGGTGTAGCACGAAATGAAATTTACACTTATTGCCAACTTAGTACTATTAAGACATCCACAAATAAAAATAAAAGGACTAAAACCATAAGTTTTCACTAAATCATAACCTAAGTTCTCCTCGAACACTTTTAAACGAGCACCTTACTATTCTTACAAAAGAAACTCCTTATTCATGTCCAAAACTCCATAGATATTGATTCACGTTCCTCTCAAAACTCGAAATAGACCAACATATTATAGTGAACCCGGTCACATATCGATCGAGAAACTCTTATAAAGATCAATTCATTAAATCCTTTAATGTAGCTAGGATCTTTGTAATTCCAAACGTAACTACCAAAAACTTCGGTGTCTCTAACGACCGAGCGCCCTAAAAGCAATAACTGACCATTCCAAAAATTATGTCAAATTCATAAATGTGTAGTAGAACCAAATCGATAGGCATCCTCCACTCCCAACTCAAAGGGTAAGATCAAATACTGGTATAACCAAAATGTACCCCTTGGTCGTTGTGTCTATAACTAAATCAAAGTATAAGTTCTGGGTAAGAATCTAAGTTGTTCAATTGAGATAACATGATTTAGTATGAAACACTAGGATCAATAAAAACTTAATCGTCACAAAGATAAAGTTGCATGGTACCTATCACCTCATCACTTGTTGCTCTAGCATCCCTGACAGTCATTGCAAAAATTCTTCCCTAAACTTTCGGTTTTGCTTTATCGTCACTTCCCGTTCCTCGCACAAAGTTTTCCTTTAGTGGCTCAGGGCAATCCTTGATCTTATGCTCCATCTTACCACAATTAAACAGGCTCCCGTATCCAAGTAACAAGTATATGTCTATGCTTTCCGCCACACTTGGTACACGCGTTGTTATTATAGAGATTCGATCCAAATTTTGATTTTGCCATTGATTTTGGTGCCGACCTTGATTATAATTTCGATTTGGCTGGTTGGTCTCCCTGTTAATATTGTTCTCCGTGTTCCTTCTCTTATTTCCATAACCATTTCCCCCTTGATGGTTACCATGATTCCTGTCAGAGCCATCCTCAGAGCCCCTCTTTCTCTCATCCTTCTTCCTTTGATACTCAACAGACTCTAGTTCCATTACACGGGCTCATCCAAAGCATATCAAGCATAGGTGGGTAATTGAAGAGGAGTCAACCTATAGCTAATCCATTGTTTAGACCTCTCTCAAACTTCCTAGCTTTCGACCTTCATCGGAAAAAGCGAGGAGCAAATTTCGACAACTCGATGAATTTTGCGTTGTACTCGATCAATCGTCATTTTCCCTTGCTCAAGGTTAAGAAATTCCACTAGCTTCTGTCTTTCATGCTTGGTGGAAAATACTTCTTGTTGAACGCCTCCACGAATATGTCCCAAGTAATCACCTCAACACCCCGAGACTCTAGTGTAGTCTTCTCGGAATCCCACCACTGACTAGCTTCTCCCTCCAGCATAAAAGTTGCTAGTTTCACTTGTTGTTCGCTGGAGCATGTCATTGTCTCAAAGATCTTCTTCATGTGATACAACCACTCATCAGGTTTCTCCGTGCCGGTGCTCCTAAACATCCTTGGGTTTCGTTTCGAAACTTTCTAACGGATCATAAGCGTAGGTTGAGTGGGGCTACAAGTTGAGCCGGTCTTTGCGTTTCCTGGTCCCTATTTCCCACAAGGGCTGCGCTATAGTGCGAAGCAAGGTATATAGGGTGGGGTCTCGGCACTCAGTGCAGGTCCATTAACATTCGCGTTCGGTTGGACTACCTCGGGTGTATTGCCAGAAGTGGAGTCTTCCACGACTCTACCAGCTCTAGTACCCCTACCACGTCCACGAGCTCCAGTGCGTCCTCCACGTGCCATCTAGTTTACATTAGAGCGATCAATAATACTATATTTAATGAAATCGAAACCTCAAAATGTGACTTACTAAACGATATACAGAGTCGGTCTATGTTGAGTAAACTGCTAACTCGCAAGGTCACTCCAATCGATCATGTGCACTATCATAAATCATAATAAAAATATATATTTTTTAAAAAAGTAAAAATATAAATAGTTAAATAGATAATAACGAAATTAAATTTCAATAATTAACCGTATCTAAGGTTCTTATTAATTCAAATGACAAAACAACATCCAAAGTTTCTATTTATTCAAAAAAAAAAAAATTCCTAATACGAAATCTCTAATTAGCTCTGATATCAAAGTACATCTTATAATCTAACACACATGATCTATCAATCAACTTAAACCATAAGGTGAATTCTTAAAATTCTCATCGAGAAAGATACTTCAATACCCTAAAGAATCAAACCTAGACTTATCTATTTGCCCTCAGACGTAAGTATTACCTCAAAGAGTTACACAAACGAAGGAAGAGATGGTGACCTATATATATCCCAAATCGTCTTTATCAATCTTGTCATCGTACTATATCTAACGTAAGTCCTAATGAAGCAACGTGATAGTAAACCCCACTTAACATTAGTAGAACTTAAAGCTACCATCATTTCTCAATGAACAAAATCAAGATCTTAAGACTATCGTATATTTCTAAATGTAACAGTTTCTAAATCTTAAGACCATCCGGATCTAAGGCCTAAGCTCTGATACCAATCTGTAACGCCCCAAACTCGGGTCCCACTACATGGGCCCACATCTGGCCACGTCACTACAAATTCGAACTTAAATGCAATACTAAATTAAAACTATATCTAAGTAAAAATTACAAAAGTCTCCAACTAGATACAGTCATCCAAAATAAAATTCGGAACAAAATCTTCAAGAAATTTCTCTGCCTTCATTAACTTCCAACACATAATATTTATAACCTAAAAATTCTTGGTTCTTCGCCGGTATCCTCTATCTCAAACTTAGTCTTTAATTTCTACCTGGAAGAAAAGGATTGTGAAGGGTGAGCGAACAAAAGCTCAGTAAGATCATACGTCGCCCCTCCGGTTTCTAAGGAGGGGTGACTCAAAGAATAAATAGGATATCTGTAAAACAGAGTTTTAGATATTTGACAAATTGCAAAAATCAATGATAGGTAACGAAAGGCTTAAAAATCTCTTCTTAAAAAGGAGAGTTTCAAACAGAACAAATATGAATCAAACAAGTTTGTCATTACTGAATGTCCCATACCAGCCAGTAATAACCGAATATCAAAAATATTTATTTAGATCACATAAGGGTCTTTGACCAAGAACCAATTCCCCCGAAGGGTACACAAATCCCCCGTAGGGTACACAAATCCCAGAAGGGTACAATCCCGAAGGGTACACAAATTAGGTATATCCGGATAACCGCACTCACAGGCCAAGTGGTGCAAATTTCAATTATTTCAAATATTGTCACGAAAATCCCCGTGACGGGTTGTTCATACTTAGTGATCATAAATAATTTCGAAAAACATAAATAGTACTGTTAACGTACTATTTTCAAAACATAAATAATATCAAAGTTTGTCATTTTCAATATCAAAGAGCATGCTGATAGAATTTACGAATACAGATAAAATTTCTCAATAGCAAGGTATTTCATAAAAATCAGAGTAGACATGCAAATTTGCGAAAACGAAGGTATAACGAAGATATTCAAATAACGCAAACCGACGGAGTCAAAGCAACTACCGACACGAGGTCGGGCATGACAAGTGAAGGAACAAAATTCAAGAATAGCGGAAGCCTAACATAAAAAGTATTTTTATACTTTTCCAAAATACCTAAAAGAAACGTAATCCCTTACCTCGAAATGCTTAGCGAAAGTAAAATCCGCAACACGTACGTTCGTCCTAATCTTCCTTGCCCAAATCTAAGTTCAAAAATATATCATAGTCACTAAACTAAAAAAATATACTAACCAAAACCTATTAATTTAAATAACAATAATAATATAATACTTTATTAAATAATTTATTGTCATAATAATAATTATTATTTAAAAGTAATACACACACTAACACAAACAGTGCACAAACACATAGAAGTACACTGTTTACAGAAATTATTTTATTTTATTATTATTATTATTATTATTAACTAATCTAATATTCACTAACACACACGGAATGCACATAGGTACTTTTCAGTTTATGCATTATAATATAATACATACATCAATTGTAATTCTAATATATTACTATATCACTTTCTTTTTTTTTCTTTTTTTTCCAGCCACAATACCAATTCCTCACCTATTTTATTTCCTCCACCATCTCCTTTTTTTTTTCTCTTGATTGACTATCCACTGCGCACACTCTGCACACCTCAAAAAAAAAAAAAACAAACTACTAAACCTACAAAATCTACACCACTCTGCCCGTTCCTTCTCTCTCCCCTTTTTGCTTTCTTTCTTTCTTACCCTTTTCTCTCTTCTTCTTTTTTTTTTTTTTCTGTCTCTGTTTCACACGGTTTTTTTTTTTAAATCGCCAAACAAACACATAACCCACACACAGACAATTCACGCACAGCAAATACAGCAATAATGATCTATTACTGCAAGCACAACAATAACAATAAAAAGTTTGTAATTCCCTCGTTTGACTTTTCTTCCCTTTAATCAACCGAAAACAACCCCCTTCCACTACCATCCAATCCATCTTTTATTCAAACAATTATTTATCTAACAATATAAACAACACTATTGAGACTATAATATTAACACACCCAAAAACCAAAGAGTAGTATTTGTCCTACCTCCAAACTGATTGCTCCGGTTTTCTTCTCTTTCGATAATGTTGGCTGCTGCCGTTTCTCCGTCTTCTGTAATATTATCTAACGTTTTCCTCTCTTTCAATCCTATTTATATAAAAACCCTATTAGGTTTTCTAACCCTAACATTAAATGGGGCCAGACTAAACTTTTAATTGGGTAATATTATTAGGGAATAGTAATTAATCCTAGTCAAGCCCAAACCAATTTAATTAGTTACTTAATAGATCCAAACAATTAATTTAACTCAAATAATTATAACATTAATTATATAGGTCCAAAACAATTATAATTTAATTAACAAAAATTAATATTTTAGTTGAAATTATCGGGGTATTACAGTGAGTTTCTATTTATAAAAGTGGATCATTAAAAACATGAAGAATGAAGCAATATGTGATGGTGAAGACGATGGGCTAATAATATGGTTTGCATATAGAGTAGGACTGATGATTTTCAAGGTATGCCATACCAATTTTGGGGAAGATGATTATCTAATAAGTAAAATTTCAACGTAAAAAAGGTAGCATAATTTATTCGCTGTTTGTTATTGAAAATTTAACAAAAACAAGTACTTAATATGGCACATGTTGATTGCAAAGGTGGCAGCATCAACCCTGTAATTAAGTTTATGGAGGGTAGTCAAGAGAAATGGTGAAATTACTATGGGAATGTTATTTAAAAACAAGAACCGGGGGGAATCAGCATATAATTCGAACTGCATATATATAATGGCAATATTGGCCATTTGCCCAAGACTGATGCTAGCATAAAAGAAAAGGAAAAGGCATTGTCTATCAAACGGAATAGATAAACCCCAGAAAAATCATGAAGTAATAACCAAATAAGAATGACTAACCTTCACCAGCATCAAGAGTCTTGGAAACACTCTTCGCTTTCAATGCTGACAGTAGAGTTCGAGGAGCTGTTGCATAGATATGTTATCACACCGGTGGGCAACTTAGTTGAATTGGCTCACCGGTACTGGCGCCCTTCTATCTTCAAACGCTCCATGTTACTGAATGGGGATCGTTCCTTTTCCAATGAATCTAAAAGCCACGAAATGACCTCAATGGTGTACAAAGTAAGTGAAACAGACCTAGCACCACGGAGTTGATGGAACATATTAGGCTCCGTTTGTTTCAGGGAAAACGTTTTCCGGAAAACGTTTTCCGGAAAATGATTTCCGGAAAATAAAATCATTCTATTTTCCGCTGTTTGGTAAGTCTTATGAAAATGTTGTGGAAAACATTTTCCGGTGTTTGGTAAACTTTGTGAAAATGTGTTGGAAATCATTTTTTTTACAATATCATTTGTATATAATACTCCAATAAGAACTAAACATAAATTTTCACACGAGTTATCAACTCTCCACGTATACTAGCTATTTTACAAACGCAATAATGACCATAAAATGGCAGCATACTTTGGATAATTTTTGAATGTACGTTGCACAAAGCATAAAATTTCACATTACTCAAAAATACTTACCAAAAGTCTAATTAAGATGTGTACAAAACATTGTGTCCCATATGATGATCATGTTCAAATACTAACAAAATATTACCAAAACTCTAATAATTTTTTTAAAAATAAACCATCATCCAAAGCTTTCTTGTCCTTCAACAACAAAACATAAAACTAGTATCCATGCCACTCTTGGGTCATGAATTTTTCAATCCATTTCCTTCGAAGGTTCTCACTTTTTACCATAAATCCTCTAGCCAAATCCTTGTTGATAATCAGATGATCAAACACCGAACCAAGAAACACTTCATCAAAGCCTTCAGTTTTCATAACCTCTTTGTAGAGATCTTCTGTGTTCACTTGCTCATCAGAAAGTTTCTTGATTGCTAACGCAACCTCTCCAAGTTGTTCAACTACTTTGTTATCATATGTAGAATCCCCATCCTCGCGACACCTTTTCCGATGGGGCCTTGACTTTGACGACGGTGCACTTGAAGCTTCTTTGCTTTTTGTGACCTCTTCAAACTCATTTCCATAAAATGATTTCTGAAAAATGATTTCCGGAAAATCAAAAGATTTCATTTTCAGGTGTTTGGTAAATCTTTTAAAAATATGTGAGAAAACATTTACGGGTGTTTGGCAAACACACGGAAAATATTACGGAAAACAATATATGAATAAATAAAAAAATAGAAAATAGAAAATGGACAATTTTTTATGATGTCCCTAGAAAATCAATAAGGACCATCTTTTTTAAATAAGGTTCATCTTTTTTTAATCTCACAATTACAAATAATTTTTTTGCTAATTGATATGAAAAAAACGTTCTAAAATCGAAAATAGACAATGTTTAGGATGTCCCTAGAAAATGTTACGGAAAAGTGGAAAACTATATATGAATAAATACAAAAAAACATATTCTAATATTAATGCATATATTGAATATAAAATAGTGTTGAGCTTTAAGTAATTTTTCTTTACTAATTCTCAATTTATCATTAATGGTGTCAAATCAATGTCTATTTTTTTCGATCTCACAATTACAAATAAAAAATTTGATAATTGATATGAAAAAAAAAAAACTTTTTAAAATAGAAAATTGATAATGGTTAGGATGTCCCTAAATAATATAGTTGACACTAATTTTAGAACGTAGTAAGCATTTATTAAAATTATAATTTATAAAGAGTGTCCACAAACTTTATTTATATTTTTAAACCATTTATTTGTTGAGTAAAATGTTGTGTGTAAGTAAATATGTGCAATTGTGAAAGGGGGCAGAGGGTACCCGAACGTTTGGAAAATGACTTACGGAAAATGAATCCGTAAGTCATTTTCCGGAAAAGAAGCCTTCATTTTCCGTTGACTCGGAAAACCTTTTACGTTGACTGTATTTTCCTAATGTTACCAAACACCGGAAAATGAGGAAAACGTTTTCCGGAAATCATTTTCCGTGAAACAAACGGAGCCTTAATGACTTCCCGACTGCGCGTAAGCCTTTTTTCATAGTCCATGATCAAGGTCATATAATCAGCAGGACCATTAATATCGATATCTAATTGATCCAAGCAATGTAGATCATTTGCAGACATAATTAACCCATAACCACCACTGTATTCGAATGACACGAGTTTTGGGGCCGAAATGACAAACTCACAAAGGTATTGACGATCCAAACTAGTAAATACAAGAGTTTCAAGTTGTGGAGAAATTACATTAAAAGTTTCCAAGCCATCCATGCCGCAATCATACATAGTGAGATTCTTCAAATTCAATAAACTGGAAAAGGGATCTGCAGACTTACAACTGTGGCTATCGCAGCAAAACGCGAATGAGACATGCCCGAGAAATAAGGTCGTTAAAGAAGGTAAAGACCAGGTCCATTTCGGCTGATTGCTGACCCTGATTTCATACGTCTTCAGACAAAGCTGCTTCAAGGAGCGACAACTGAAGTCCGAGAGTCGGACTTGACTAACTCCTCCACAGTTTTTATAATATCTTCTCCAAGAAATATAGACGGAAAGGTCTAGGCTTTGAACATTATGAGATGCAGCGAAGATGGCAACCTTTTTAATCAAGGAATGTTCAACTGCTCCACCACTACATTTGAGGTTAAATACAGATATATCTGAGTGGGGGTCGTGGTGAGAGAGAAATTTGGTGACAAACTTACAATAATCAGTACACCGTCTATAATGAAACCGGTCAAAATTGAGCTCGTGAAGTGATCTCCAGACATGCCTCCATCTGGTAGACAATTGGCCTGTCTGAATTGAATCGTTAACTGACACAAAGGATAGGATATGGTGGAGAAGATCATCAGGCAGCCTACTGATTCTATCTTCAACTTCGACTTCTACTACTTCTTCTTCTTCTTCTGGCGGAGTAGTTTCCACCTTTTCTTCTACTTGTTCTGTCCGAGTAGTTTTCACCTTCTTCAACCTCTTCCTCCTTCGACCCATTTGCTGTTGAAAAGTACTGAAATTGAAAAATACTCAATACTTCTTTCTCTGTCAGATACAAATTCCGTCACTCAGATGCTGGCTGTTGCATATATTTATACTACAGAGCACGCTAGCGAAATGAAATGCCAAACCCTACTTTTTTCAACCAAAAAACCCAAAAGAGTACTGGTTCTTCATTCCGTGGGAATGAAGAATCAAATTATATGGCATTTCATATTTGCATGAAAAAGGAATATTGAAAAGGCAGAAAGTGTGGGACATCCAAAGAATCTCGCTTTTGGAAGGAGAAAGAGAAAGGTCTTAGTGCAATGGTTAGCTTTCAGAAGTCAGTGTCATATTGTAAAGGCAGGGAGGTGTGTGTGTGTGTGTGTGTGTAGTGTTATTGTGTTTGGACCTTAGAATGTTGAACCAAAGGGAATTTGCTTTACTAAGAACGGTTACTACATAATTGTAAGGTTTGGGCACGCAGTTGTCGATATCCAAAGCCGACCATTTTGGAAAGGAACTAAAGCGAAAGAAAGTAGAGATTGATGGGAAAATGGCTTGCTGGTCAACAATAGTAAAGTAGCTTTATGACATTTGTGTGAAGGATACGCACTCTTGGGGAATCCTTTTGCTAGAAGCAAGAGATCACTAGAGCAAATTATGATTTTTGCAAAGATATTGTGTTTGTGTTTTTTTAATTGTTTATATCTTGTTGGATTTTATAGGGAAGGCTGGCTGATGGAGACCAGATTCCCTCTCATTTGGGTTGTTAGCGGTTTGTGAAGAGCTATTGCTAGCTAGCAAGTGGTGACGAGTTTTGATTAAGATATGTATCCCTTTTACTTTCTCATTATTTGAGTACGTTTTGCTGCCGAGTCTCTCTCTCTCTCTCTATCTCTCTCATATACAACCATTGAATTTTGGATTCCTACGCTGTTATTGGACAGCCGGAACACTGCTGGAACTCGATTTCTACTGTTATATCTTGTCATTTTGACTGAAAGTCCCCAGCTTAGCACGTTTATGTGGGAATTAATCTGGTTAATATGATTGATCATTCTGGAAAAGCTTTTTATAGTTGGGAAGCATATTTTGGCAACTTTAAGTTGCCAGTTATTTGTGCTTGTGCTCTTTTGGGCATGTGATTCATGCGTGTTTGAGAAGAAGTCGAGTACGTTTTGATGATTCCAGAGTTAACGTGTTTCTACAATTACTGAAAAAGCCCAATTCCACAATTCTTAACGCCATTTAGTTCATACTAAAAAATTACGGATTACGAGAATACCATTGTTAATTCAGACCATGATATTACACTACCCTACGTGGCAAAATGAGTTAAGTTAGTTGATTATGTGAGGTTCCCGGGATGTGTCCCTGCGCCCGGCCCTTGGATAGTGCGGCGTGATGCGGGGACACCACTCTCGTTCCACCCTCCTTGTTTAGGGAAAGACGAAATCAAAAGTACGAGAGGAGTGCTGTCTATGTTAGCACGTTGGAATGTGCCTCGGTTGCCTTGAGTAGATTTTGTATCCAATATGAGAACTTATGGTTTCCACATCAAGTTATCCTTTTTTTAGGGTATACCAAGATATGAGAATGCATTATCCTTTCATTCCAATTTTCCTTTTTTTAGGAGAAAACGAAAAAGTGCAAAAAGGATATTGCGACGTCCCCGCTATGGATTTTATTAAAAATAGTCTTATGGCCCATTCAGATTACTATGGGAGCTTTGGGTTTCCCGTATCAAGTTATCCCTTGTTTAGGGGATACCAGGATATGGGAATACATCACCCTTCCATTCCATTTCTCTCTTTTTTAGGGAGAAGCGGAAAGTGCAAAGAAGGAGTGTTGCGAGGTGAATCGAAAGTTTTAGAGTCGCCATCTTTATTTTAAGGCAAATAAAGCAAAACCAAAGAAAAGAAAAATAAACCAGAGAAAAAGAAAACGGGTTCGGAGGCTAAGTTACGAGTTGGGAAGGTGCTAGGCACCCAACTCGCCCTTTCGATCTCAAAAATGGTTTTTGGCTGAAGTATGCTTATTGTCATATTTATTTCGCAAAACAAGTGTACATATTCCTTTTAGGAACGATAATTTAAGGACGGAGGGAGTAGGATATTGTGTATTACTCTCTTCGTTGCAAAACAAGTGTCCATATTCCTTTTAGGAACGTTCCACGATAATTGTCTCATTTTCTTTTTATGAAATTGTGTTTTAATTCAATTGTTTTCTTCTTGTTTGTGAGATAAAAAAGTAAGTAGATATCATTGATCTAACATCACCAATAATAAATTGAGGGTATTATAAGAAGTTAACATAAAATCAAACATTTTTTTTAATGTCCATATATATTTAATACGGAACAATTATTTTGTGATAGACATAATATAGGAGTACGACATTGGTTAAAGTAGCAAGTAAAGATAAAAAGTTGTGTAAGATCTAAAACGAAATAATGGACTTATTTCTTAAAACTACCCTAGCAAAATCTAATTCTTTTAATAATAGACTTATTTCTTAAAACTACCCTAGCATAATCTAATTCTTTTACCCAAAAGGGTAAATATGCAATCTTGCAATAGCTCATAACCCTTGAATAATTATTTGCATTTTATAGCGCCCAAAAGATAGGACTCAATAATATAGGGAAGGGCTAAGGATAAATTATATGCCTAGTTTAATTTAGGCAAATTTCAATTAAAATCTAATACAATATATAGGGCTAAATATAATTTATACACTTTCTACTTTTCATATAAATATCAGACAAAAAATATAAATATTTTTAGAATTTTCAATAAATTACTCAAATCAGAAAGAATTAAATAATAATTTGGTCCCTAGACATGTCGAAAATCAATGTTTTGGTCCCTGGACAAAAAAACAATAGAATTTGGTCCCTGGACATGTATTTTCTGACCAATTTGCCCCCTCCCAGGGACCAAATTATAACGGTGGTAGGGGGCAAATTGGTCCAAAAATACATGTCCAGGGACCAAATTCTATTTTTTGTCGGGGATCGAGACCAAACATTATATTAATCCAATCAGAAAAGAAAAGAAAAAGGATGAAATTCAAAGAACTTTACTTAGATTTTTCTTCATACTATTAACCAAAAAATTTAAAACTCTTTCACATGCACAAATAAAAAGGTATAAATGGAATTCAAAATTTATTATTATTATTATTATTATATATATATATATGTGTGTGTGTATAAATACTCCCTCCTTCACATAATAAATGTTCCGTATTGAACTTAAAAGAATTTTAAAAGAGCATCTGACTTTGTATACTTTTCTTTTAATGCCATCACGGTCATATTATTACTTAGCATTATCAAATTAAGGATAAAATGATATAAATAACTAGATCTCAAAAAACAAGATTATAAAGTCTATAATAGTGAACATGTTGAAAGTTGATCAATTAGATTAGATGTTTATCCAGTTTTTTCGTTACTCTCTATAACTTAATATTTTGTTTCTAATCTTTTACATATACATAAAACAAAATTTAAAAGATAAAATATCAAGAAATCTTTGTATGAACCGAAGATCGCAAAGTCGAGTCCTATTTCGATCCTTACAGTTACAGTATTAAATAGGAATCCATAACCTAAAATGAAAGGCTTCATTTGAATGACGAGTATGAGAATCTCATTTGGATGAGGTTGTGAAAATAGGCAAGGAAGAAACTAATGTCAATTTTATATTAAAAAAATAAAAAAAACAAACAAATAGAATCTAATATGTTGTACTCGAAATGGCTCCAAAAAATATAAGATACTCACCGGTCACCCCCATGGGAAAGGAATATGATACCTATTGGAGTTGGTTATAATTACAAAAATAAATAATAACAACCAATATGCTTACAATACAAGTAAAGGATAAAGATAAAATATTATAAAAATTATAAGTATAATTTTTTAAAGTGAATTCTTAATGCGAAATATCTTAAACTAATATAGCAAACTCTTTCCATGGAACATTTGTTGTTTTCACAAAGTAAAGGGGGGGTTAACTGATCATTCACAAACCATATATGAGTTCCCTGAAGTTGCTCAAAAGCTAAGCTAGGATCAAATGTCTCCCTCTATATGTTGTAATGTTTTAAAATAATCCTTTAGGTTTATTTTTTATTTATTTCTTTTCTTTCTTCTTATCCAATTATTTATTTTGTAACTTGAACTCAAAATTTATTTTTGATATTTATCTTGTCTTGAGATTAACACTTTATATAATAAAATTAAATTATTAGTTATTAATTTTTAATATATTAAATGATAATATTATCACTATTTTTATATTTTTGGATTATTAGGTGATTTTTTTAATTATTAGTATGATTCTCAATTGTATTTATTTACAATAGATCAAAGGGTATAACTGTCTTTTTTACAACTATTTAAGTTATGAAAATAGCGTTTTAAAATTATATCACAAACGTGTTTGTAAGGAAACCGTTACGTTTTGAAATCGCTATATTTTGAAAACACTGCACCAAACGAACCCTTAAATGTAACAAAGGCTATTCAATATGTAAGAATATCCTTAATGTTAAATGTCTCCTAACTTTTCACATGTTGTGTTGCCTCATTTGTAGTTTTTTCCAAAAATTTCCGTTTGATCAACTTTTTACATGTAACTTATAATATCTTTAGATGTTTTTTTATCATAAAAAGAAAGATGCTATTGTTAAATTTTGGTAAAATTCTTCATTTGGCCACTCAACTTTTTAAAAACTTGTAAGGCGACCACCGAAAGTTTAAAACTTGCAATGAGGCCACTAAACTAAATTAATGATGCAAGCATGCCTATATTTGGGATGACCGTTAGCTCCACCGTTAAATATGAATGAAATCTCTATATTTCCCCTTTTAAGTAACTCCTTCACTGCCTCTATTGTCTTCTTTTTTCCCATTTTCAACTTGGTTGAGTACATGACAATTGCTTGCTCTTGATGAGGGAGGAGAGGCATAATGTGTTAGAGTAGACCGTTCTGTGACCAGGGCCGGCCCTGAGTTTCGAGAGGCATAGTCAAGTGCACGCACGTTGCACACGCGTTGCACACATGTTGCACGCATGTTGCACGAATTCAATATTTATGTTTTCCGTGGTCTGAAAAAGCTTGAAACCCGTGGTCGTGGTGCTGACAGACACATTAATATTAATGGTTGGGTTGATTCGTTGAGAGTTTCTTCTCCTAGTCGTAAATCACCAGAATCTGAAGAAGACCATGATTCTTGGATTCTTGTCGTAAATCACCATATGCTGATTACTTTTTTAGTTTGTGAACTATATATAAACATCTTCTTCACCATATGCTGATTACTTTTTTAGGCTTGTCGTTGTTCCTTCACCCTCCAAAGACGATACGGGAAGCTTGAACCTAGTACTCATCTTCTTGACCTCCTCACTAGTATATATAAACATCTTCTTCACCATCCTACAGAATTCCCTACAACAAGAAAATAAATGAGAGCTAAGATAACTAATCACTGACACGTATCACTATGTATCAAACCTATGGAGTTAACACAATGCCATGAAAAAAATAAAATGACTTACTGCCACGGATCATCACCCACAAGCATCATATCTCCCTCGTCATCCGTGTAAACAACTTCCCATTTCTTCCTAGTGTGAAGTTCTCCTGTAATTTCAAACATCTTCTCCAGCTCGTTTATTAGGTCTTCATACCCTTCCAATATAGTCAAATCTACAACTCGACCAACAGCCACCCCTTGCATTTGCACCTTAGTACGAGTTCTCGTGGAAGTAGTACAACCCTGCTTATTTTGTACTTCCTTAGTTGATGTTACCTCTAATTGAACTAGACTCTTCTCCTTTAGTGACTGCTCGGATTTTGGAGCCTCATCAGCTTCAAGGGCCTCTCCGGTGGGACCAATTTTGGAGACATCGTTCAAACCGGCCACTTCCTTTTCTGGTGGAGGAAGGTTATTTGAATTGTTTCTCTAATCTATCCCAAATAATCTGCAACCTGTTAAAGTCTCAGGTTTTTTCCCATTTTCAACTTGGTTGAGTACATGACAATTGCTTGCTCTTGATGAGGGAGGAGAGGCATAATCTGTTAGAGTAGACCGTTCTGTGACCAGGGCCGGCCCTGAGTTTCGAGAGGCATAGTCAAGTGCACGCACGTTGCACACGCGTTGCACACATGTTGCACGCATGTTGCACGAATTCAATATTTATGTTTTCCGTGGTCTGAAAAAGCTTGAAACCCGTGGTCGTGGTGTTGACAGACACATTAATATTAATGGTTGGGTTGATTCGTTGAGAGTTTCTTCTCCTAGTCGTAAATCACCAGAATTTGAAGAAGACCATGATTCTTGGATTCTTGGTCGTAAATCACCATATGCTGATTACTTTTTTAGTTTGTGAACTATATATAAACATCTTCTTCACCATATGCTGATTACTTTTTTAGGCTTGTCGTTGTTCCTTCACCCTCCAAAGACGATACGGGAAGCTTGAACCTAGTACTCATCTTCTTGACCTCCTCACTAGTATATATAAACATCTTCTTCACCATCCTACAGAATTCCCTACAACAAGAAAATAAATGAGAGCTAAGATAACTAATCACTGACACGTATCACTATGTATCAAACCTATGGAGTTAACACAATGCCATGAAAAAAATAAAATGACTTACTGCCACGGATCATCACCCACAAGCATCATATCTCCCTCGTCATCCGTGTAAACAACTTCCCATTTCTTCCTAGTGTGAAGTTCTCCTGTAATTTCAAACATCTTCTCCAACTCGTTTATTAGGTCTTCATACCCTTCCAATATAGTCAAATCTACTCGACCAACGACCACCCTTGCATTTGCACCTTAGTACGAGTTCTCGTGGAAGTAGTACAACCCTGCTTATTTTGTACTTCCTTAGTTGATGTTACCTCTAATTGAACTAGACTCTTCTCCTTTAGTGACTGCTCGGATTTTGGAGCCTCATCAGCTTCAAGGGCCTCTCCGGTGGGACCAATTTTGGAGACAACGTTCAAACCGGCCACTTCCTTTTCTGGTGGAGGAAGGTTATTTGAATTGTTTCTCAAATCTATCCCAAATAATCTGCAACCTGTTAAAGTCTCAGGTTTTTTCCCATTTTCAACTTGGTTGAGTACAAGGCAATTGCTTGCTCTTGATGAGGGAGGAGAGGGCATAATCTGTTAGAGTAGACCGTTCTGTGACCAGGGCCGGCCCTGAGTTTCGAGAGGCATAGTCAAGTGCACGCACGTTGCACACGCGTTGCACACATGTTGCACGAATTCAATATTTATGTTTTCCGTGGTCTGAAAAAGCTTGAACCCGTGGTCGTGGTGCTGACAGACACATTAATATTAATGGTTGGGTTGATTCGTTGAGAGTTTCTTCTCCTAGTCGTAAATCACCAGAATCTGAAGAAGACCATGATTCTTGGATTCTTGTCGTAAATCACCATATGCTGATTACTTTTTTAGTTTGTGAACTATATATAAACATCTTCTTCACCATATGTTGATTACTTTTTTAGGCTTGCCGTTGTTCCTTCACCCTCCAAAGACGATACGAGAAGCTTGAACCTAGTACTCATCTTCT
This sequence comes from Codonopsis lanceolata, assembly GCA_013146195.2. Taxonomy (NCBI): domain Eukaryota; kingdom Viridiplantae; phylum Streptophyta; class Magnoliopsida; order Asterales; family Campanulaceae; genus Codonopsis; species Codonopsis lanceolata. The sequence goes on along the minus strand of CM028383.1, from coordinate 109,640,563 downwards.
TGACCTCATCACTAGTATATATAAACATCTTCTTCACCATCCTACAGAATTCCCTACAACAAGAAAATAAATGAGAGCTAAGATAACTAATCACTGACACGTATCACTATGTATCAAACCTATGGAGTTAACACAATGCCATGAAAAAAATAAAATGACTTACTGCCACGGATCATCACCCACAAGCATCATATCTCCCTCGTCATCCGTGTAAACAACTTCCCATTTCTTCCTAGTGTGAAGTTCTCCTGTAATTTCAAACATCTTCTCCAGCTCGTTTATTAGGTCTTCATACCCTTCCAATATAGTCAAATCTACAACTCGACCAACAGCCACCCCTTGCATTTGCACCTTAGTACGAGTTCTCGTGGAAGTAGTACAACCCTGCTTATTTTGTACTTCCTTAGTTGATGTTACCTCTAATTGAACTAGACTCTTCTCCTTTAGTGATTTGCTCGGATTTTGGAGCCTCATCAGCTTCAAGGGCCTCTCCGGTGGGACCAATTTTGGAGACAGCGTTCAAACCGGCCACTTCCTTTTCTGGTGGAGGAAGGTTATTTGAATTGTTTCTCAAATCTATCCCAAATAATCTGCAACCTGTTAAAGTCTCAGGTTTTTTCCCATTTTCAACTTGGTTGGGTACATGACAATTGCTTGCTCTTGATGAGGGAGGAGAGGCATAATCTGTTAGAGTAGACCGTTCTGTGACCAGGGCCGGCCCTGAGTTTCGAGAGGCATAGTCAAGTGCACGCACGTTGCACACGCGTTGCACACATGTTGCACGCATGTTGAATTCAATATTTATGTTTTCCGTGGTCTGAAAAAGCTTGAAACCCGTGGTCGTGGTGTTGACAGACACATTAATATTAATGGTTGGGTTGATTCGTTGAGAGTTTCTTCTCCTAGTCGTAAATCACCAGAATTTGAAGAAGACCATGATTCTTGGATTCTTGGTCGTAAATCACCATATGCTGATTACTTTTTTAGTTTGTGAACTATATATAAACATCTTCTTCACCATATGCTGATTACTTTTTTAGGCTTGTCGTTGTTCCTTCACCCTCCAAAGACGATACGGGAAGCTTGAACCTAGTACTCATCTTCTTGACCTCATCACTAGTATATATAAACATCTTCTTCACCATCCTACAGAATTCCCTACAACAAGAAAATAAATGAGAGCTAAGATAACTAATCACTGACACGTATCACTATGTATCAAACCTATGGAGTTAACACAATGCCATGAAAAAAATAAAATGACTTACTGCCACGGATCATCACCCACAAGCATCATATCTCCCTCGTCATCCGTGTAAACAACTTCCCATTTCTTCCTAGTGTGAAGTTCTCCTGTAATTTCAAACATCTTCTCCAACTCGTTTATTAGGTCTTCATACCCTTCCAATATAGTCAAATCTACAACTCGACCAACAGCCACCCCTTGCATTTGCACCTTAGTACGAGTTCTCGTGGAAGTAGTACAACCCTGCTTATTTTGTACTTCCTTAGTTGATGTTACCTCTAATTGAACTAGACTCTTCTCCTTTAGTGACTGCTCGGATTTTGGAGCCTCATCAGCTTCAAGGGCCTCTCCGGTGGGACCAATTTTGGAGACAACGTTCAAACCGGCCACTTCCTTTTCTGGTGGAGGAAGGTTATTTGAATTGTTTCTCAAATCTATCCCAAATAATCTGCAACCTGTTAAAGTCTCAGGTTTTTTCCCATTTTCAACTTGGTTGGGTACATGACAATTGCTTGCTCTTGATGAGGGAGGAGAGGCATAATCTGTTAGAGTAGACCGTTCTGTGACCAGGGTCGGCCCTGAGTTTCGAGAGGCATAGTCAAGTGCACGCACGTTGCACACATGTTGCACGCATGTTGCACGAATTCAATATTTATGTTTTCCGTGGTCTGAAAAAGCTTGAAACCCGTGGTCGTGGTGTTGACAGACACATTAATATTAATGGTTGGGTTGATTCGTTGAGAGTTTCTTCTCCTAGTCGTAAATCACCAGAATTTGAAGAAGACCATGATTCTTGGATTCTTGTCGTAAATCACCATATGCTGATTACTTTTTTAGTTTGTGAACTATATATAAACATCTTCTTCACCATATGCTGATTACTTTTTTAGGCTTGTCGTTGTTCCTTCACCCTCCAAAGACGATACGGGAAGCTTGAACCTAGTACTCATCTTCTTGACCTCCTCACTAGTATATATAAACATCTTCTTCACCATCCTACAGAATTCCCTACAACAAGAAAATAAATGAGAGCTAAGATAACTAATCACTGACACGTATCACTATGTATCAAACCTATGGAGTTAACACAATGCCATGAAAAAAATAAAATGACTTACTGCCACGGCTCATCACCCACAAGCATCATATCTCCCTCGTCATCCGTGTAAACAACTTCCCATTTCTTCCTAGTGTGAAGTTCTCCTGTAATTTCAAACATCTTCTCCAACTCGTTTATTAGGTCTTCATACCCTTCCAATATAGTCAAATCTACAGCTCGACCAACAGCCACCCCTTGCATTTGCACCTTAGTACGAGTTCTCGTGGAAGTAGTACAACCCTGCTTATTTTGTACTTCCTTAGTTGATGTTACCTCTAATTGAACTAGACTCTTCTCCTTTAGTGACTGCCGGATTTTGGAGCCTCATCGCCTTCAAGGGCCTCTCCGGTGGGACCAATTTTGGAGACAACGTTCAAACCGGCCACTTCCTTTTCTGGTGGAGGAAGGTTATTTGAATTGTTTCTCAAATCTATCCCAAATAATCTGCAACCTGTTAAAGTCTCAGGTTTTTTCCCATTTTCAACTTGGTTGAGTACAAGGCAATTGCTTGCTCTTGATGAGGGAGGAGAGGGCATAATCTGTTAGAGTAGACCGTTCTGTGACCAGGGCCGGCCCTGAGTTTCGAGAGGCATAGTCAAGTGCACGCACGTTGCACACGCGTTGCACATGTTGCACGAATTCAATATTTATGTTTTCCGTGGTCTGAAAAAGCTTGAACCCGTGGTCGTGGTGCTAACAGACACATTAATATTAATGGTTGGGTTGATTCGTTGAGAGTTTCTTCTCCTAGTCGTAAATCACCAGAATCTGAAGAAGACCATGATTCTTGGATTCTTGTCGTAAATCACCATATGCTGATTACTTTTTTAGTTTGTGAACTATATATAAACATCTTCTTCACCATATGTTGATTACTTTTTTAGGCTTGCCGTTGTTCCTTCACCCTCCAAAGACGATACGAGAAGCTTGAACCTAGTACTCATCTTCTTGACCTCATCACTAGTATATATAAACATCTTCTTCACCATCCTACAGAATTCCCTACAACAAGAAAATAAATGAGAGCTAAGATAACTAATCACTGACACGTATCACTATGTATCAAACCTATAGGAGTTAACACAATGCCATGAAAAAAATAAAATGACTTACTGCCACGGATCATCACCCACAAGCATCATATCTCCCTCGTCATCCGTGTAAACAACTTCCCATTTCTTCCTAGTGTGAAGTTCTCCTGTAATTTCAAACATCTTCTCCAGCTCGTTTATTAGGTCTTCATACCCTTCCAATATAGTCAAATCTACAACTCGACCAACAGCCACCCCTTGCATTTGCACCTTAGTACGAGTTCTCGTGGAAGTAGTACAACCCTGCTTATTTTGTACTTCCTTAGTTGATGTTACCTCTAATTGAACTAGACTCTTCTCCTTTAGTGACTGCTCGGATTTTGGAGCCTCATCAGCTTCAAGGGCCTCTCCGGTGGGACCAATTTTGGAGACAGCGTTCAAACCGACACTTCCTTTTCTGGTGGAGGAAGGTTATTTGAATTGTTTCTCAAATCTATCCCAAATAATCTGCAACCTGTTAAAGTCTCAGGTTTTTTCCCATTTTCAACTTGGTTGGGTACATGACAATTGCTTGCTCTTGATGAGGGAGGAGAGGCATAATCTGTTAGAGTAGACCGCTTCGTGACTGTGGCCGGCCCCGAAGTTTCGAGAGGCATAGTCAAGTGCACGCACGTTGCACACGCTGTTGCACACATGTTGCACTAATTCAATATTTATGTTTTCCGTGGTCTGAAAAAGCTTGAAACCCGTGGTCGTGGTGTTGACACATTAATATTAATGGTTGGGTTGATTCGTTGAGAGTTTCTTCTCCTAGTCGTAAATCACCAGAATCTGAAGAAGACCATGATTCTTGGATTCTTGGTCGTAAATCACCATATGCTGATTACTTTTTTAGTTTGTGAACTATATATAAACATCTTCTTCACCATATGCTGATTACTTTTTTAGGCTTGTCGTTGTTCCTTCACCCTCCAAAGACGATACGGGAAGCTTGAACCTAGTACTCATCTTCTTGACCTCCTCACTAGTATATATAAACATCTTCTTCACCATCCTACAGAATTCCCTACAACAAGAAAATAAATGAGAGCTAAGATAACTAATCACTGACACGTATCACTATGTATCAAACCTATGGAGTTAACACAATGCCATGAAAAAAATAAAATGACTTACTGCCACGGATCATCACCCACAAGCATCATATCTCCCTCGTCATCCGTGTAAACAACTTCCCATTTCTTCCTAGTGTGAAGTTCTCCTGTAATTTCAAACATCTTCTCCAACTCGTTTATTAGGTCTTCATACCCTTCCAATATAGTCAAATCTACAGCTCGACCAACAGCCACCCCTTGCATTTGCACCTTAGTACGAGTTCTCGTGGAAGTAGTACAACCCTGCTTATTTTGTACTTCCTTAGTTGATGTTACCTCTAATTGAACTAGACTCTTCTCCTTTAGTGACTGCTCGGATTTTGGAGCCTCATCAGCTTCAAGGGCCTCTCCGGTGGGACCAATTTTGGAGACAACGTTCAAACCGGCCACTTCCTTTTCTGGTGGAGGAAGGTTATTTGAATTGTTTCTCAAATCTATCCCAAATAATCTGCAACCTGTTAAAGTCTCAGGTTTTTTCCCATTTTCAACTTGGTTGAGTACATGGCAATTGCTTGCTCTTGATGAGGGAGGAGAGGCATAATCTGTTAGAGTAGACCGTTCTGTGACCAGGGCCGGCCCTGAGTTTCGAGAGGCATAGTCAAGTGCACGCACGTTGCACACGCGTTGCACACATGTTGCACGAATTCAATATTTATGTTTTCCGTGGTCTGAAAAAGCTTGAACCCGTGGTCGTGGTGCTAACAGACACATTAATATTAATGGTTGGGTTGATTCGTTGAGAGTTTCTTCTCCTAGTCGTAAATCACCAGAATCTGAAGAAGACCATGATTCTTGGATTCTTGTCGTAAATCACCATATGCTGATTACTTTTTTAGTTTGTGAACTATATATAAACATCTTCTTCACCATATGTTGATTACTTTTTTAGGCTTGCCGTTGTTCCTTCACCCTCCAAAGACGATACGAGAAGCTTGAACCTAGTACTCATCTTCTTGACCTCATCACTAGTATATATAAACATCTTCTTCACCATCCTACAGAATTCCCTACAACAAGAAAATAAATGAGAGCTAAGATAACTAATCACTAACACGTATCACTATGTATCAAACCTATGGAGTTAACACAATGCCATGAAAAAAATAAAATGACTTACTGCCACGGATCATCACCCACAAGCATCATATCTCCCTCGTCATCCGTGTAAACAACTTCCCATTTCTTCCTAGTGTGAAGTTCTCCTGTAATTTCAAACATCTACTCCAGCTCGTTTATTAGGTCTTCATACCCTTCAAATATAGTCAAATCTACAACTCGACCAACAGCCACCCCTTGCATTTGCACCTTAGTACGAGTTCTCGTGGAAGTAGTACAACCCTGCTTATTTTGTACTTCCTTAGTTGATGTTACCTCTAATTGAACTAGACTCTTCTCCTTTAGTGACAGCTCGGATTTGGGAGCCTCATCAGCTTCAAGGGCCTCTCTGGTGGGACCAATTTGGAGACAGTGTTCAAACCGGCCACTTCCTTTTCTGGTGGAGGAAGGTTATTTGAATTGTTTCTCAAACTTAATATTTTGTTACTCTTCTCCTTTATCCAGTTTTTTCGTTACTCTCTATAACTTAATATTTTGTTTCTAATCTTTTACATATACATAAAACAAAATTTAAAAGATAAAATATCAAGAAATCTTTGTATGAACCGAAGATCGCAAAGTCGAGTCCTATTTCGATCCTTACGATTGATTAAATAGGAATCCATAACCTAAAATGAAAGGCTTCATTTGAATGACGAGTATGAGAATCTCATTTGGATGAGGTTGTGAAAATAGGCAAGGAAGAAACTAATGTCAATTTTATATTAAAAAAATTAAAAAAAAAAGAAACAAATAGAATCTAATATGTTGTACTCGAAATGGCTCCAAAAAATATAAGATACTCACCGGTCATCCCCATGAGAAAGGAATATGATACCTATTGGAGTTGGTTTTAATTACAAAAATAAATAATAACAACCAATATGCTTACAATACAAGTAAAGGATAAAGATAAAATATTATAAAAATTATAAGTATAATTTTTTAAAGTGAATTCTTAATGCGAAATATCTTAAACTAATATAGCAAACTCTTTCCTTGGAACATTTGTTGTTTTCACAAAGTAAAGGGGGGGTTAACTGATCATTCACAAACCATATACCCCTTGTTTTTACAGGTCTTCTATAGATCTGCCATAACCCCCCCCAATCTTTGGTATCAGAGCCATACTCTCGATAGCTTGGCAAACTCTCAATAGTCCCTATCTCTGTTCCACAGTATTGTTGCCATAGATCACCCCCTGTCTGTATGACAACAGGGCCACACTCATTTGATGTCCCTACCCCTGTTCCTCAGATCGGTTGCCATACATCTTCTTTCTAGCCTTAAACCTGTGTGTTTCTCCCTAGTGTCCTCCCGCCAAGTTTCGGTGTGGCAGACCAAACTTGTAGTTTTGGAACAAGTCTTCAGATTAGTAAGCGTTGTGTCTGCAGGACCGACTTCCTGATCTCTCACAGCCTGAAAACTAAGACAGAAGCCAGAACTTGAGCCTTCCTGGATTAAAGCCTAATTAAGTCCTTGGTCAGTCGAGTCCTAGAGATTTTGATAAGACGACAAGAGGTCGCAGTGTTATCTCGGAAAGAATTGACAAGGAAAGAATTAGTTGTGCCTCCAGTTCTCAGTTCTCATCATGTCTTCTACTTCTACCTCCCTTTTATCTCCTTCATCTAGCTTTCGACAATCTTCAGCTTCTAAGATAGATCAGTTATATGAAATATCTTATGTCCCTGATGATTCGAAGATTCCTATTTCCCAACTACCCATAGTCAACCCTTACCATGTGTTTTCTAAACCCCATATTTCTTTCTCCAGAAAAGTAAAGAAGATCATAAGTTCTTCCTCCGAACAACAGGTAAAAGAGTATGTTCAAGCCTCTCGGTTTGATCCATACCAATTACCGGCAACTAGTTCAGAACACCTAGTTGCGTTATCCCTTCCTTCAGACCTACCCAGACACTGTCTCTCCCAAGGATACACCCATATCCACTTTGGAGCAGTCATATTAGCTCTTACCTTCCATGGTCGGAAAGGACTTCCAGCGTTCTCAAGAATTGCTCTGGTGGACACAAGATTTGTTGAGTACCAACACGCATGTATTTGTACGATACAAACAACCCTAAACGCCGGAACAGTCTTTGTGACGTTCTACCCCAACTTCAACATGCCTCTCAACGACCCTTCCTTGCTGACAGCCTTAAAAGCCCATATCCAGATTGGTGGTACTGCCCAGGTGAATACATTCCAAGCAACATTTCATTATCAGATGGCGTACAGAGTACAGAATCACTCTCTGGACCTTATGGTCCCCGGTCAAGACTCAGGAGATGCTATTCTCCTTGATATTGATTCTAGTGCTACACCAACATGCACCTATGTCCCGAGACAGCTTTCACGAGCAGATCTACTCAAGCTCCTTCCTGAGCGTTGGGTAACCAACTACGAGCAAACTCATCAAGCCCCTCCGGCTCCTGTGCAAAGCAGTGCACCTCCAGAGTTTGTGCGTCATGAAGATGGCCTCGTCGAAGTGAAGTTTTCATCTCCACAGCAATCGAACATCCCGTGCAAAGTCTTCCCCACAGAGATCAATATGGTCCAACCTATTGCTCACTGTCCATATGATGTTTGTGACTGTCCTAACTGCCTAGATGATGCTTCTAAAGTCTTGATGGACGAAGATCTCCAAACGAAGGAAAACTCTTCTCAAAAGAGTTTACAAAAGAGATACGAAGCAGGTGACCCCCCTTGGTGAACCATCTGGTAAATTTGACTATTATGTCCTTTACTCAGATAGAACACCGTCCAAGCCTAAACTACCCCCTGACCCTTGCAAGCCTCCTAAGCCTAAACCACCTCTTCAGCCTTACAAGCCTTCCCTACCTTTTAATCCTCCACCTTCCAATCTCTCTCCTTACTACCAAAAAGCCTTGTCCATCATCCACAAAAGCCCAGTGCTTCATCCACCCGTCCATCCAGTTCCCTTGTCTTGCCATATGCTTGCTTCACCCACAGATATGGAAAGGGATGACTATATGCTTGCTTCACCCTCAGATATAGAAAGGGAGTTCCAAGCAAACTTTCGATCCCTTCGTCCGTTTGAACCTCCCGTTCAAAGAACAGAGCATGCTTGGAAAGCCAAGAATCCTACAGCCTTTAACTCAAAATTTCACAAGTCAAGATAAAGAATAAGTTACCCTTAATCGGGAAAGTTTAAAATGTTGCGTTGCTCGAACAAAGACGCTTAAGCGCATCATATCCCAAAGAGCCGATCGCTTCAGATCCAAGACAATCTCTCTTCAAGGGTACAATCTCTCGAAAGCATGACAGCTGAGATCCGTCTCAAGATCCAAGTCCTCCACCAGCAAGCACTCCAGCTTGCCTGTACTCTGCCATCTCCCCAAGTCTCTTCTTCCCTGACTAGAAAGGTACAAGAGATGGAACGCCTCAAAGCTCATCTCGCAGATCTAGAGCGACAACAAAGAATGGCTATACTTGAGGATGATCTTTGGAGACCACCCACAACACCTTTTGCCAAACCAGCCTTTGCCCCTCAACCAATCTTCCAGCCTACCTACAACGAGGCATCCCCTTCACTCTCCCTCTAGGCCTCTAAACCTCTATCCACCAGCCAACCATTCCAACCACCTACACCAATTGTTCCAATCTCCCTGCCAGCCATAGCCTCCACATCCAACAACTCCGTACCAATCCAACAACCTACACCGGTTGTTCCCCTCCTCCCGAATTCGATCCTACTACAGTGCTTCCTCTATAGCCCCCCTCGATATCCTTCCAATCTGCGGAAATGCACCCAGCTTCCCAATTTTACCGGCTCTTTCCTCTCACCTTGACAAACCTTCCCCGCCCTCCTTTGTCGGATCCGTGGTCGATTCATCTTCTTCTCAAAAGGAAGAAGAATTTGATGCCACGTAAGCCTTTGAACATCCTGCTCATGACCGAACTGTAACAACGTTGAGCCAATGGTCCGTAATGATCCGAGGACTGAATTTATATCTATCCAATGGTCTCCCTCGAGGCAAAAAATACCATGAGTTAAGAGAGCAACGCCACCTCTTTTTCCTAGCACATCTTGCTTGGGTAGAGAGTCAAATATACGAAGGACTATCGGAACTTAATCATATTTCGGGTCCACTAAAAGGAGGTCAAGGGCCTAACCGATACGGTTCAAAACAAAGGGGCCCATTCTTTAAAACGACCGAACCGATACGGTTCAAAAACAAACACCACGAACGCATATCAAAGCCCACCACCATGACCGAACAGAAAAACAAAAACACTTTAAAAAACACTTTAGGATGTTTCACTTAAATGATATGTAACAAAGATTAAAACTAGTCGGTCTGTCTTAACTTGGCTCCCTCCCCCAAAAAATCATATATTTATAAAGTAAAAATTATCCGGTCAAATAAGTAACAGGTGTGACCCTTTTAACCCAATCAGTTAATATTTTTTTGGTTGAAATGGATTACTTATTTTGACTTAAAAATATTAACGGGTTAGATTGAGTCAGATAATTTTCAGATCGGATTGGATGAATTAACGAGTTTTGAATTGTAATTGTTAGACCTAATTAACCGAAAGTTAATAAAAAAAAGAATTTCAAGTCTATAAAGCAAAGATGAGTAAGTAACTCGTCCCTATCCAACTTATTATTGTAATTCAATTCATGCAAGTACAAGGTTTAAAAGGAATTTAAGCAGTGACTAGTGAGCACACTATGACTAGAATTCATATGAGACATATGTGTTTTCAAAACAAGGGAAATTTCCATATTACTAATTGAGGTAATGATAAAAGAATGGTAACTTTACCCCTAGTATGTGTTGTCGTTTTTATAAAACCTTATTCTTATTAGCTAAGATAAGAATTTGAAAGAGATGGGAATGGCTAGGATCAGGGCCGACCCTAAGGGGTGGCGGGAGGGGCTACCGCCATGGGTCCCCAATTTTTAGGGCCCCAAATGTTTGGGTACTACCTTATATTTAGTATATATATTAAATTGTAAAACAAAATTATAATTGATTCCCTTAGTCCAATGGTTGAGGCGCTCATGGTGTAAGTTAAAGGTTTTAGGTTTGAAACCTGTGTTGTTTCTTGTTTTAATCTGTTATTTTTTTTAGTCTGTGAACTGTATATAAGTTATAATGTGTTCATAATTTTAATGTAGAATAGATGATCAATTGGTTAACATACTTGGTAGATTGTTAGAGATCTTGAGTTCAATTCTTGTTGTCAACTTTTTTTTACCAATACTTTAAATGATTTCATTTTTATAAAGGGCCCCTTTTTTTTGCCATGGGCAGTTGGATACATGGGACCCACTCTCATTTACCAAAAACATGACACACGGCCTTTAAGGATCTTTTTCATAGAAACAACATTTTCCTTTAATAATATAAAAGACCCCTAAAAGGCCAAAGGGCCACAAACAAAGATCGAGAAGAGCATCCCATAAGTAGATGGCTTCCTCAAGACGCTAAATTCCGAATCAATCTCTAAAGCCAAACATGATTATAACAATGGTATAGCAGATCCGGCTTACGTTTCTTGGTTGGTAAGCTTCCGTATCTATTAGCTTATTAAAGTGCTATTCATGAGTTCTTAGGTTCTCAGTAAAAGCGGTTCCATACTGTATTGTTCTCATTTGATTTTTTGGTTTATTTTTAAATATAGAATGAACACCCTTCTGCACTTCACTCTTTCAACTCGATGATGGACATGGCAGACTAGAAGAAAATCGTGGTGTTTCTAGATTACGATGAAATCCTGTCTCCAATATATATATATATATATATATATATATATATATATATATATATATATATACTAGTCAAGTACACGCACGTTGCACGCGTTGCACACATGTTGCACGCATGTTGCAATTCAATATTTATGTTTTCCGTGGTCGAAAAGCTTGAAACTCGTGGTCGTGTGGCGGCGGACACATTAATATTAATGGTTGGGTTGATTCGTTGAGAGTTTCTTCTCCTAGTCGTAAATCACCAGAATCTGAAGAAGACCATGATTCTTGGATTCTTGGTCGTAAATCACCATATCGATTACTTTTTTAGTTCTTGTGAACTATATATAAGTTATAACGTGTTGATTAATTTAGTGTAGAATAATTGACCCAATGGTTAAGATACTTGGTAAATTATGAGAGATTTTGAGTTCAATTCTTGCTATAAACTTTTTACTTTTCTTTTTCCCAATACTTTAAATGATTTTATTTTTATAAAGGGCTCCCCTCCCCCTTTGTTTTTGCCATGTGCCTCTCGAAACTCAGGGCCGGCCCTGAATGAAAGAGAGCTTAACCAAGCTTTACCAGGCAATAGGACTTCAGAGATGGTTTCCCTGCAAGACGCTCAATTCCGAATCAATCTCTAATGCCAAACATGATTATAGCAATGGTTTAGCAAGCGATCCGCCGCTTTCTTGGTTGGTAAGCTTCCGTATCTATTAGCTTATTAAAGTGCTATTCATGAGTTCTTAGGTTCTAAGTAAAACGGTTCCATACTGTATTGTTCTCATTTGATTTTTTGGTTTATTTTTAAATATAGAATGAACACCTTTCTGCACTTCGCTCTTTCAACTCGATGATGGACATGGCAGATGAGAAGAAAATCGTGGTGTTTCTAGATTACGATGGAACCTTGTCTCCAATATATATATATATATATATATATACTAGTCAAGTGTACGCACGTTGCACACGCGTTGCACACATGTTGCATGCATGTTGCACGAATTCAATATTTATGTTTTCCGTGGTCTAAAAAAGCTTGAAACCCGTGGTCTTGGTGCTGACAGACACATTAATATTAATGGTTGGGTTGATTCGTTGAGAGATTCTTCTTCTAGTCGTAAATCACCGGAATCTGAAGAAGAACATGATTCTTGGATTCTTGGTCGTAAATCACCATATGCTGATTACTTTTTTAGTTTGTGAACTATATATAAATTATAACGTGTTGATTAATTTAGTGTAGAATAATTGACCCAATGGTTAAGATACTTGGTAAATTATGAGAGATTTTGAGTTCAATTCTTGCTATAAACTTTTTACTTTTCTTTTTCCCAATACTTTAAATGATTTTATTTTTATAAAGGGCCCCCCTTTTTTTGCCATGGGCCTCGAAACTCGCGGCCACTGTAATGCATGAAGCTCTGTGAGCATCAAGAACATGCGCCATTAAAGGCCTCGCCCCAAGAATGAAGAAGCTCTCTTGAATGATTAGTAGAGGCGATAAAGTTCTAAAAAAGAAACGATAAAGCTTTCAAGTTTCAACAACAACGAAAATGATATATTTTCACGTTTTTCAACAATCCCCCTCCCCTCATTAATCGTCCATCATCAAACCAACATCATCAATAATCCAAGTAAAAAAGCATAAACCCGTTATCCAAATTTCATTTACAAACAAAATTTATTTTTGTAATCACGCCGCCCCGCCTCTGCCCATATATATGAATGCTGTACGTTACTCTTGTGTGTGTGTGTGTGTGTTTTTCTTTTCTCACTTGTCAGTTACAAAAACCACACTCTTTTTTTAAGCTTTGTCCTTCAAAGTCAGTTCCTTCTACTCTGGTTGTGCACAATTAACACCCCTACTTCTCTCTCCCTCTCTCTCAATCCCCAAATCCACTTTCCAAGGTTTCCTAAATACTCTCTCTCTCTCTCTCTCTCTAGCTCAACTTAATTTCCCTATGCAAATAGGTGTCAAAAACTCAAATATTGTTGGGAGATAATTACAAAAAAAACCCTGACTTATTTTATGTTTTATAAAATTAACCTCGTGTATTGATTTTCACCAAATTGAATCCCTACTTATTTTCATTTTTGTAATTCAAACCTTCCGTCAAAGAGGTGTTAATTTTTTTAACGAGATGGTGAGTTGACTGTCATGTTGGCAGCTGACGTGGACACTGATGACATCCAACTTATATTTCTCATTTTTTCATTGCAAATTAAATCATGTACATTTGTTTGTCTTACAAAAAGAACCTTAGTTAAACCAGATTTTATTTCCCGCTATTTCTATTGCAAATTAAACATTATACATTATTTTTTTACAAGATGAACATTGGTCAAATTAGTTGTTAGCTCTCACATTTTTTATTGCAAAGTAAACCTTGTATTTTTATTTTTTTTCAATATGAACCTTGAGAGAAAACCAGATTTTGGCTATATATATACTCATTTCATCCTAAAAAAAATCTATCTTATTCTCTAACGATTTATTCCATTTATTATATTTGTTATTTCACGATGAACACAGTTCGCTGCCATTGTGGAAGAACGACTGTCATACAAACATCATGGACCGATCAAAATACATGAAGGAGGTTCTTGGGTTGTGAAAAATATGGGGTAAGTTATTGATTTTTTAAAATTTTAATTTTTTAGAAAATTATTTTATTTATTTACTTGTTTTATTTTTTCTGTTCTTGTAGCTAGAAAGGGAATGTCGATTTTTCCTCTGACTTGATCCTCCTCTAAAGGCCGTTGAAGTGAAAACCAAAAAATACTTGAAACTATAACTTATTCGACATCACCATACTCAAAGAATTATCTAAGAATATGGTAAAACATGATTAATCAACCATAAAGCAGAACATAAGTTAACTACACTAACCAACAAAAATAACAGCATGCTAATTACAAAAATGAATAGCAACTCAACTATCGAAAGGAATTAATTTAAGTGTACCTACAATACATACCAATATAAAAGAGGACACAAAGCACACACGAAATTTAAAAAAAAAAATCAAGATTCATACATCGGAAATCAAACACCACAGCACAAACAAAGTAAAAAATTATAGGGTTAGTTAATTTACTTACCATAACTAGGGGTTCCATGATCATTGAACAACCTTAGAGACCGCATTGCACTCACTATTATTCTCGATTCACTATAATCTCCAAGTGGGAAGGAAGAATTTGGTCGTGATGAAAAAACACTAGAAATCGCTCTCCTTCTCTTTCTCAAGAAATCGCCAAACTGATTCAATTAGAGGTTGACATTAATTTTGATCGATCACGTGAAATTCACGTGTAAAATCTGGTTTTCTCTAAGGTTCATCTTATAAAAATAAAAAAATGCAAAAGGTTTAATTTGCAATAGAAATGGCGGGAAATAAAATCTGGTTTGACCAATGTTCTTTTTGCAAGACAAACAAATGTACATGATTTAATTTACAATGAAAAAAAAAAAGGTAAATATAAGTTGGATGCCACCAGTGTCCACGTCAGCTGCCAACATGATAGCCAACTCAGCATCCCGTTAAAAAAATTAACACCCCTTTGACGGAAGGTTTGAATTGCAAAAAAAAAAAAAAATAGGTGGAGGTTCAATTTGATAAAAATCAATACACGAGGTTAATTTTACAAAATATAAAATAGGTCAGAGTTATTTTTTTTTGTAATTATCTCTATTGTTGGTTAATTAACAAAAACTTAGGTAAAATGGTTTTACTGTAGATATTTTTCGTGAGACGGATCATCTCTATCCGACCGTCAGTATGTAGGTAGGTTAAAGCGAGCCTTCAGAACATCATTTTACAAGAAGTTACTCATATTTTGGAAAATGCTTTGTTAATAATGCAAGAATAAAAATAGAGCGGGAGTGGGAGTGGGAGTGGGAGTACTATAGTATTTCGTATTGAAATTTATCATTAGTGAATTCAAAACAAGCACAAAGGGAAATATTGTCAATTCCAGTACAAACTATATTTGTCTAAAAAATTATCCATGTGTCATTAAAATTTGTGCACGGCAGTCATTGAGACAATATTTATTTTTTCTCTTCATGTAAAGAAAGAGTTCCAAAAATACTCTTCCAATTGGGTAAAGAAAGAGTCTCGACACCGATTAAGAAAATTAACTGATTTTTTTCATAAAGAGTTTGGCTAACATGTGTACTCTATAGAAACATTTTAAGAGACTAAATATAGTAATTAGTAAGTTTTATCTCGATTACCACTGTGCACAAGTTTTTAATACCACTTTAAAAGTTTTCTTTCACAAAATATATTATAAAAGGTTATTATCGTGCTCATATAATAAGCAAAATTTGACATGTGTAGGGTATTTGTTAAGCACTCATATCTATAGTACAAAGTACCATTTGTCATTAAAACACCTTTAGTGAGATTATAATTTGTTAAGAGATAATTATGGAAACAAAACTTATTATATCTAGGTTTTTAAATGTGAGTTCAGGACACAAAATACCACTAATATTTGGATGTTGTGTATTATCTAATAATCAAACTATTATAAATAAATATTACTCCATATTCCGTCCCTAAATTATTATCCAATGGAAGTTGGCCGAATCTCGCACACGATTAAGAAAAACAATTGATTTGATTATTTATATTGGTTTAATGTGTAGTTTCCTTTAAAGCTTATGTGTATGTGGCCCATAATTAAAGTAATGTGAAAAAAGTAAAGTAAAAGGTAAAAAAATAATGTTCTAAAAAAGGTAAGTTTCAAAGTGGACAATTATTTTGGGACGGACGAAAAAAAAAAAGAAGGACGATAATTTAGGGACGGAGTGAGTTAGATATTGTGTATTAATCCTTCGTTGCAAAACAAGTGTCCATATTCCTTTTAGGAACGCTCCACGATAATTGTCTAATTTTCTTTTTATGAAATTGTGTTTTAATTCAATTGTTTTCTTTTTTGTTTGTGAGATAAAAAGTAAGTGGATATCATTGATCTAACATCACCAATAATAAATTGAGGGTATTATAAGAAGTTAACATAAAATCAAACATTTTTTTTAATGTCCGTATATATTTAATACGGAACAATTATTTTGCGATAGACATAATATAGAGTATGACATTGGTTAAAGTAGCAAGTAAAGATAAAAAGTTGTGTAAGATCTAAAACCAAATAATGGACTTATTTCTTAAAACTACCCTAGCAAAATCTAATTCTTTTAATAATAGACTTATTTCTTAAAACTACCCTAGCATAATCTAATTCTTTTACCCAAAAGGGTAAATATGCAATATTGCAATTGCTCATAACCCTTGAATAATTATTTGCATTTTATAGCGCCCAAAAGATAGGACTCAATAATATAGGGAAGGGCTAAGGATCAATTATATGCCTAGTTTAATTTAGGCAAATTTCAATTAAAATCTAATACAATATATAGGGCTAAATATAATTTATACACTTTCTACTTTTCATATAAATATCAGACAAAAAATATAAATATTTTTAGAATTTTCAATAAATTACTCAAATCAGAAAGAATTAAATAATAATTTGTCCTAGAAATTAAAAATATGTTTTGGACAGTCCCCGACAAAAAATAATAGAATTTGGTCCCCTCGACGTATCATTTTTCTGGACCAATTTGCCTCCCAGAGACCAAATTATAACGGTGGTAGGGCAAATTGGTCCAAAAATACATGTCCATGGACCAAATTCTATTGTTTTTTTTTCCCACCAAAACATCGATTTTCGACATGTCAGAGCATCAAACATTATATTAATCCAATCGAAAAGAAAAGAAAAAGGATGAAATTCAAAGAACTTTACTTAGATTTTTCTTCATACTATTAACCAAAAAATTTAAAACTCTTTCACATGCACAAATAAAAAGGTATAAATGGAATTCAAAATTTATTATTATTATTATTATTAGTATATATATGTGTGTGTGTGTGTGTGTATAAATACTCCCTCCTTCACATAATAAATGTTCCGTATTGAACTTAAAAGAATTTTAAAAGAGCATCTGACTTTGTATACTTTTCTTTTAATGCCATCACGGTCATATTATTACTTAGCATTATCAAATTAAGGATAAAATGATATAAATAACTAGATCTCAAAAACAAGATTATAAAGTCTATAAGAGTATGAAATGTGAGAAATTTGATACAAATAAATTGTTTAAATCCATTCCACTGCTACTATACACAATAGCGTTTTTTCTTTTTTTTATACTTAAAACTAAAATTTAAAAGATAAATTGTATCATTTAACATATTGCTTCTTAACTGGCCCCATCGCCAGTCCTCATTAACTTACGTTTTCATTCTTTATTTTATATTTTTCAACAAATAAATTTATTTCACGTTAAATATTTAATTATTTCGTATAAATAATTAATTTATAAATTAAGACAAAAATTAATTTAAAAATAATATTACATTATTATTTTTAAATTTTATAATTTATAATTTATTTAATAAATTATCTATAAAACACATATTATACATAACTCGTATAATTTATAATTTATTATGCATTTTTTTAAAGAAAAATCGGTTAAAACTTGGTTTTAAAAAAAAATTAGAAAATCGTTTTTTTTTAAAATGTAGTGGAGCAGCCGCGGGACCCACGCCATAAGCCAATTGACGCCCCTTTGTAGCGCGTGTTATACACGCTCCTCTCTTGAAGCCGAAGGTGGAGTGCACGCTTTGTTTGGAGGCTGTGCATCTTCAACAAAAAAAGAATTCTTAATCAAGAATCCAACCTTCTCTCTCTTCCTTGGTATTGGTGGGGAATTGATGGAGAATTGCACATTGGAACAATTGTTGGATTCATTGGAGGTGCTCTAATAGTGAACATGTTGAAAGTTGATCAATTAGATTAGATGTTTATCCAGTTTTTTCGTTACTCTCTATAACTTAATATTTTGTTTCTAATCTTTTACATATACATAAACAAAATTTAAAAAGATAAAATATCAAGAAATCTTTTGTATGAACCGAAGATCTAAAGTCGAGTCCTATTCGATCCTTACGCCATGAGATTAAATAGAATCCATAACCTAAAATGAAAGGCTTCATTTGAATGACGAGTATGAGAATCTCATTTGGATGAGGTTGTGAAAATAGGCAAGGAAGAAACTAATGTCAATTTTATATTAAAAAACTAAAAAAAAAAAACAAATAGAATCTAATATGTTGTACTCGAAATGGCTCCAAAAATATAAGATACTCACCTCACCCCATGGGAGGAATATGATACTATTGGAAATTTGGTTATAATTACAAAAATAAATAATAACAACCAATATGTTTACAATACAAGTAAAGGATGAAGATAAAATATTATAAAAATTATAAGTATAATTTTTTAAAGTGAATTCTTAATGTGAAATATCTTAAACTAATATAGCAAACGCTTTCCTTGGAACATTTGTTGTTTTCACAAAGTGGGGGTTAACTGATCATTCACAAACCATATACCCTTGTTTTTACAAGTCTTTATAGATCCGCCATAACCCCCAATCTTTGGTATCGTGAGCCATACTCGATAGCTTGGCAAACTCTCCATAGCTTGGCAAACTCTCAATAGTCCCTATCTCGCCCAAGAATCTGTTGCCATAGATCACCCCCATGTCCGTATGACAACATGGCCACACTCATTTGAAGTCCCTACCCCTGTTCCTCATACTGTCCTGACTGCCTAGATGATGCTTCTAAAGTCTTGATGGACGAAGATCTCCAAACGAAGGAAAACTATTCTCAAAAGAGTGTACGTAAGAGATACGGCAGTGACCACTGGTAGAACCCTCAGGTGAACCATCCGTAAATTTGACTATTATGTCCTTTACTCGATAGAACACCGTCCAAGCCTAAACTACTCCCTTGCAAGCCTCTAAGCCTAAAACCACCTTTCGGCCTTGCAAGCCTTCCTACCTTTTAATCTCTTCACCTTCCAATCTCTCTCCTTACTAACAAAAAGCCTTGTCCATCATCCACAAGCCTGGTGCTTCATCCACGTCCATCCGGTTCCCTTGTCTTGCCATATGTTTGCTTCACCCACAGATATGGAAAGGGATGACTATATGCTTGCTTCACCCCTGACATATAAAGGGAGTT
>CM028383.1:109593297-109620996 GCA_013146195.2 Codonopsis lanceolata | reverse complement strand
CTCGAAAGCATGACGGCTTGAGATCCGTCTCAAGATCCAAGTCCTCCACCAGCAAGCACTCCAGCTTGCCTGTACTCTGCCATCTCCCCAAGTCTCTTCTTCCCTGACTAGAAAGGTACAAGAGATGGAAACGCCTCAAAGCTCATCTCGCAGATCTAGAGCGACAACAAAGAATGGCTATACTTGAGGATGATCTTTGGAGACCACCCACAACACCTTTTGCCAAACCAGCCTTTGCCCCTCAACCAATCTTCCAGCCTACCTACAACGAGGCATCCCCTTCACTCTCCCTCTAGGCCTCTAAACCTCTATCCACCAGCCAACCATTCCAACCACCTACACCAATTGTTCCAATCTCCCTGCCAGCCATAGCCTCCACATCCAACAACTCCGTACCAATCCAACAACCTACACCGGTTGTTCCGCCCTCCCACCAAATTCCTCGATCCTACTACATGTGCTTCCTCTATAGCCCCGATATCCTTCCAATTAATCAGGAAAGCACCCAGTTTCCCAATTTTTACTGGCTCTTTCCTCTCACCTTGACAAACCTTCCCCGTCCTCCTTTGTCGGACCCGTGGTCGATTCATCTTCTTCTCAAAAGGAAGAAGAATTTGATGCCACAGAAGCCTTTGAACATCTGTTCATGACCGAACCAGAACCAAAAGTTGAGCCAATGGTCCAGAATGATCCAGAGGACTGAATTTATATCTATCCAATGGTCTCCTGAGGCAAAAATACCATGAGTTAAGAGAGCAACGTCACCTCTTTTTCCTAGCACATCTTGCTTGGGTAGAGGGTCAAATATACGAAGGACTATCGGAACTTAATCATATTTCGGGTCCACTAAAAGGAGGTCAAGGGCCTAACCGATACGGTTCAAAACAAAGGGGCCCATTCTTTAAAACGACCGAACCGATACGGTTCAAAAACAAACACCACGAACGCATATCAAAGCCCACCACCATGACCGAACAGAAAAACAAAAACACTTTAAAAAACACTTTAGGATGTTTCACTTAAATGATATGTAACAGAGATTAAAACTAGTCGGTCTGTCTTAACTTGGCTCCCCCCCCCCCAAAAAAATCATATATTTATAAAATAAAAATTATCCGGTCAAATAAGTAACAGGTGTGACCCTTTTAACCCAATCAGTTAATATTTTTTTGGTTGAAATGGATTACTTATTTTGACTTAAAAATATTAACGGGTTAGATTGAGTCAGATAATTTTCAGATCAGATTGGATGAATTAACGAGTTTTGAATTGTAATTGTTAGACCTAACCGAAAGTTAATAAAAAAAAGAATTTCAAGTCTATAAAGCAAAGATGAGTAAGTAACTCGTCCCTATCCAACTTATTATTGTAATTCAATTCATGCAAGTACAAGGTTTAAAAGGAATTTAAGCCATGACTAGTGAGCACACTATGACTAGAATTCATATGAGACATATGTGTTTTCAAAATAAGGGAAATTTCCATATTACTAATTGAGGTAATGATAAAAGAATGGTAACTTTACCCCTAGTATGTGTTGTCGTTTTTATAAAACCTTATTCTTATTAGCTAAGATAAGAATTTGAAAGAGATGGGAATGGCTAGGATCAGGGCCGACCCTAAGGGGTGGCGGGAGGGGCTACCGCCATGGGTCTCCAATTTTTAGGGCCCCAAATGTTTGGGTACTACCTTATATTTAGTATATATATTAAATTGTAAAACAAAATTATAATTGATTCCCTTAGTCCAATGGTTGAGGCGCTCATGGTGTAAGTTAAAGATTTTAGGTTTGAAACCTGGGTTGTTTTTTGTTTTAATATGTTATTTTTTTTAGTCTGTGAACTGTATATAAGTTATAATGTGTTCATAATTTTAGTGTAGAATAGATGATCAATTGGTTAACATACTTGGTAGATTGTTAGAGATCTTGAGTTCAATTCTTGTTGTCAACTTTTTTTTACCAATACTTTAAATGATTTCATTTTTATAAAGGGCCCCTTTTTTTTTTTGCCATGTGCAGTTGGATACATGGGACCCACTCTCATTTACCAAAAACATGACACACGGCCCCCTTTTTTTTCCATGGGCAGTTGGATACATGGGACCCACTCTCATTTACCAAAAACATGACACACGGCCTTTAAGGATCTTTTTCATAGAAACAACATTTTCCTTTAATAATATAAAAGACCCCCTAAAAGGGCCAAAACAAACAGCATCAGTAAGAGCATCCCATAAGTAGATGGCTTCCCTGCAAGACGCTAAATTCCGAATCAATCTCTAAAGCCAAACATGATTATAACAATGGTATAGCAGATCCGGCTTACGTTTCTTGGTTGGTAAGCTTCCGTATCTATTAGCTTATTAAAGTGCTATTCATGAGTTCTTAGGTTCTCAGTAAAACGGTTCCATACTGTATTGTTCTCATTTGATTTTTTGGTTTATTTTTAAATATAGAATGAACACCTT
The DNA here is from genome assembly GCA_013146195.2 of Codonopsis lanceolata. Classification (NCBI taxonomy): domain Eukaryota; kingdom Viridiplantae; phylum Streptophyta; class Magnoliopsida; order Asterales; family Campanulaceae; genus Codonopsis; species Codonopsis lanceolata. The sequence goes on along the minus strand of CM028383.1, from coordinate 109,618,527 downwards.
TCTGCACTTCGCTCTTTCAACTCGATGATGGACATGGCAGATGAGAAGAAAATCGTGGTGTTTCTAGATTACGATGGAACCCTGTCTCCAATATATATATATATATATATACTAGTCAAGTGTACACGCGTTGCACACATGTTGCATGCATGTTGCACGAATTCAATATTTATGTTTTCCGTGGTCTAAAAAAGCTTGAAACCCGTGGTCTTGTGTCGATGACACATTAATATTAATGGTTGGGTTGATTCGTTGAGAGTTTCTTCTCCTAGTCGTAAATCACCGGAATCTGAAGAAGAACATGATTCTTGGATTCTTGGTCGTAAATCACCATATGCTGATTACTTTTTTAGTTTGTGAACTATATATAAGTTATAACATGTTGATTAATTTAGTGTAGAATAATTGACCAAATGGTTAAGATACTTGGTAAATTATGAGAGATTTTGAGTTCAATTCTTGCTATAAACTTTTTACTTTTTTTTTTCCCAATACTTTAAATGATTTTATTTTTATAAAGGGCCCTCCTTTTTTTTGCCATGGGCCTCTCGAAACTCAGGGCCAGCCCTGGTAACAGATGAAGCTCTGTGAGCATCAAGAACATGCGCCATTAAAGGCCTCGCCCCAAGAATGAAGAAGCTCTCTTGAATGATTAGTAGAGGCGATAAAGTTCTAAAAAAGAAACGATAAAGCTTTCAAGTTTCAACAACAACGAAAATGATATATTTTCACGTTTTTCAACAATCCCCCTCCCCTCATTAATCGTCCATCATCAAACCAACATCATCAATAATCCAAGTAAAAAAGCAGAAACCCGTTATCCAAATTTCATTTACAAACAAAATTTATTTTTGTAACAGCTGCCGCCCTGCCCTGCCCATATATATGAACTGCGTGTACTCTTGTGTGTGTGTGTGTGTTTTTTCTTTTCTCACTTGTCAGTTACAAAACCACACTCTTTTTTTAAGCTTTGTCCTTCAAAGTCAGTTCCTTCTACTCTGGTTGTGCACAATTAACACCCCTACTTCTCTCTCCCTCTCTCTCAATCCCCAAATCCACTTTCCAAGGTTTCCTAAATACTCTCTCTCTCTCTCTCTCTAGCTCAACTTAATTTCCCTATGCAAATAGGTGTCAAAAACTCAAATATTGTTGGGAGATAATTACAAAAAAAACCCTGACTTATTTTATGTTTTATAAAATTAACCTCGTGTATTGATTTTCACCAAATTGAATCCCTACTTATTTTCATTTTTGTAATTCAAACCTTCCGTCAAAGAGGTGTTAATTTTTTTAACGAGATGGTGAGTTGACTGTCATGTTGGCAGCTGACGTGGACACTGATGACATCCAACTTATATTTCTCATTTTTTCATTGCAAATTAAATCATGTACATTTGTTTGTCTTACAAAAAGAACCTTAGTTAAACCAGATTTTATTTCCCGCTATTTCTATTGCAAATTAAACATTATACATTATTTTTTTACAAGATGAACATTGGTCAAATTAGTTGTTAGCTCTCACATTTTTTATTACAAAGTAAACCTTGTATTTTTTTTTTATTTTTTTTTGCAATATGAACCTTGAGAGAAAACCAGATTTTGGCTATATATATACTCATTTCATCCTAAAAAAAATTCATCTTATTCTCTAACGATTTATTCCATTTATTATATTTGTTATTTCACGATGAACACAGTTCGCTGCCATTGTGGAAAAACGACTGTCATACAAACATCATGGACCGATCAAAATACATGAAGGAGGTTCTTGGGTTGTGAAAAATATGGGGTAAGTTATTGATTTTTTAAAATTTTAATTTTTTAGAAAATTATTTTATTTATTTACTTGTTTTATTTTTTTCGTTCTTGTAGCTAGAAAGGGAATGTCGATTTTTCCTCTGACTTGATCCTCCTCTAAAGGCCGTTGAAGTGAAAACCAAAAAATACTTGAAACTACAACTTATTCGACATCACCATACTCAAAGAATTATCTAAGAATATGGTAAAACATGATTAATCAACCATAAACATGATTAATCAACCATAAAGCAGAACATAAGTTAACTACACTAACCAACAAAAATAACAGCATGCTAATTGCAAAAATGAATAGCAACTCAACTATTGAAAGGAATTAATTTAAGTGTACCTACAATACATACCAATATAAAAGAGGACACAAAGTACACACGAAATTTAAAAAAAATAATCAAGATTCATATATCGGAAATCGAACACCACAACACAAACAAAGTAAAAAATTATAGGGTTAGTTAATTTACTTACCATAACTAGGGGCTCCATGATCATTGAACAACCTTAGAGACCGCATTGCACTCACTATTATTCTCGATTCACTATAATCTCCAAGTGGGAAGGAAGAATTTGGTCGTGATGAAAAAACACTAGAAATCGCTCTCCTTCTCTTTCTCAAGAAATCGCCAAACTGATTCAATTAGAGGTTGACATTAATTTTGATCGATCACGTGAAATTCACGTGTAAAATCTGGTTTTCTCTAAGGTTCATCTTATAAAAATAAAAAAATGCAAAAGGTTTAATTTGCAATAGAAATGACGGGAAATAAAATCTGCTTTGACCAATGTTCTTTTTGCAAGACAAACAAATGTACATGGTTTAATTTGCAATGAAAAAAAAAGGTAAATATAAGTTGGATGCCACCAGTGTCCACGTCAGCTGCCAACATGATAGCCAACTCAGCATCCCGTTAAAAAAATTAACACCTCTTTGACGGAAGGTTTGAATTGCAAAAAAAAAAAAAATAGGTGGAGGTTCAATTTGATAAAAATCAATACACGAGGTTAATTTTACAAAATATAAAATAGGTCAGAGTTATTTTTTTTTTTGTAATTATCTCTATTGTTGGTTAATTAACAAAAACTTAGGTAAAATGGTTTTACAGATATTTTTCGTGAGACGGATCATCTCTATCCGACCCGTCGTATGTAAGTAGGTTAAACTGAGCCTTCGTAACATCATTTTACAAGAAGTTACTCATATTTTGGAAAATGCTTTGTTAATAATGCAAGAATAAAAATAGAGCGGGAGTGGGAGTGGGAGTGGGAGTACTATAGTATTTCGTATTGAAATTTATCATTAGTGAATTCAAAACAAGCACAAAGGGAAATATTGTCAATTCCAGTACAAACTATATTTGTCTAAAAAATTATCCATGTGTCATTAAAATTTGTGCACGGCAGTCATTGAGACAATATTTATTCTCTTCATGTTTCCAAAAATACTCCCAATTGGGTAAAGAAAGAGTCTCGACACCGATTAAGAAAATTAACTGATTTTTTCATAAAGAGTTTGGCTAACATGTGTACTCTATAGAAACATTTTAAGAGACTAAATATAGTAATTAGTGAGTTTTATCTCGATTACCACTGTGCACAAGTTTTTAATACCACTTTAAAAGTTTTCTTTCACAAAATATATTATAAAAGGTTATTATCGTGCTCATATAATAAGCAAAATTTGACATGTGTAGGGTATTTGTTAAGCACTCATATATAGTACAAAGTACCATTTGTCATTAAAACACCTTTTGTGAGATTATAATTTGTTAAGAGATAATTATGGAAACAAAACTTATTATATCTAGGTTTTTTAAATGTGAGTTCAGGACACAAAATACCACTAATATTTGGATGTTGTGTATTATCTAATAATCAAACTATTATAAATAAATATTACTCCATCCGTCCCTAAATTATTATCCTGGTTGACCCGGCTCACAGATTAAGAAAAAACAATTGACTTGATTATTTATATTGGTTTAATGTGTAGTTTCCTTTAAAACTTATGTGTATGTGGCCCATAATTAAAGTAATGTGAAAAAGTAAGGGTAAAGTGGTAAAAATAATGTTCTAAAAAGGTAAGTTTCAAAGTGGACAATTATTTTGGGACGGACGAAAAAAAGAAGAAGGACGATAATTTAGGGACGGAGGGAGTAAGATATTGTGTATTAATCCCTTCGTTGCAAAACAAGTGTCCATATTCCTTTTAGGAACGTTCCACGATAATTGTCTAATTTTCTTTTTATGAAATTGTGTTTTAATTCAATTGTTTTCTTCTTGTTTGTGAGATAAAAAAGTAAGTGGATATCATTGATCTAACATCACCAATAATAAATTGAGGGTATTATAAGAAGTTAACATAAAATCAAACATTTTTTTTAATGTCCGTATATATTTAATACGGAACAATTATTTTGCGATAGACATAATATAGGAGTATGACATTGGTTAAAGTAGCAAGTAAAGATAAAAAGTTGTGTAAGATCTAAAACCAAATAATGGACTTATTTCTTAAAACTACCTAGCAAAATCTAATTCTTTTAATAATAGACTTATTTCTTAAAACTACCCTAGCATAATCTAATTCTTTTACCCAAAAGGGTAAATATGCAATATTGCAATTGCTCATAACCCTTGAATAATTATTTGCATTTTATAGCGCCCAAAAGATAGGACTCAATAATATAGGGAAGGGCTAAGGATCAATTATATGCCTAGTTTAATTTAGGCAAATTTCAATTAAAATCTAATACAATATATAGGGCTAAATATAATTTATACACTTTCTACTTTTCATATAAATATCAGACAAAAAATATAAATATTTTTAGAATTTTCAATAAATTACTCAAATCGAGAAAGAATTAAAATAATAATTTCGAAAATCAATGTTTTGGTCCCTGGACAAAAAAATAATAGAATTTGGTCCCTGGACATGTATTTTCTGACCAATTTGCCCCCTCCCAGAGACCAAATTATAACGGTGGTAGGGGGCAAATTGGTCCAAAAATACATGTCCATGGACCAAATTCTATTGTTTTTTTGTCCGGGGACCAAAACATTGATTTTCGACATGTCCAGAGACCAAACATTATATTAATCCAATCAGAAAAGAAAAGAAAAAGGATGAAATTCAAAGAACTTTACTTAGATTTTTCTTCATACTATTAACCAAAAAATTTAAAACTCTTTCACATGCACAAATAAAAAGGTATAAATGGAATTCAAAATTTATTATTATTATTATTATTATATATATGTGTGTGTGTGTATAAATACTCCCTCCTTCACATAATAAATGTTCCGTATTGAACTTAAAAGAATTTTAAAAGAGCATCTGACTTTGTATACTTTTTTTTTAATGCCATCACGGTCATATTATTACTTAGCATTATCAAATTAAGGATAAAATGATATAAATAACTAGATCTCAAAAAACAAGATTATAAAGTCTATAATAGTGAACATGTTGAAAGTTGATCAATTAGATTAGATGTTTATCCAGTTTTTTCGTTACTCTCTATAACTTAATATTTTGTTTCTAATCTTTTACATATACATAAAACAAAATTTAAAAGATAAAATATCAAGAAATCTTTGTATGAACCGAAGATCGCAAAGTCGAGTCCTATTTCGATCCTTACAGTTACAGTATTAAATAGGAATCCATAACCTAAAATGAAAGGCTTCATTTGAATGACGAGTATGAGAATCTCATTTGGATGAGGTTGTGAAAATAGGCAAGGAAGAAACTAATGTCAATTTTATATTAAAAAAATTAAAAAAAAAACAAACAAATAGAATCTAATATGTTGTACTCGAAATGGCTCCAAAAAATATAAGATACTCACCGGTCACCCCCATGGGAAAGGAATATGATACCTATTGGAGTCGGTTATAATTACAAAAATAAATAATAACAACCAATAGCTAAGATTATGCTAACACAGTGAGCTTTTAGGGTGAATAACAATGATTATGAAGTGTGTGATCAATTCCCTGTTACTCACTTGACAGTTAAAAACAACATAAGCATTGGCAAGAAGATCATTAGGTCTTTATTAGCTTGTAATGTAAGGCCAATGTGTTGGGGGATTTGATGGAAAGGGATTGGAATTCAAAGTGAGAGAGTAAGACTACCCTTTATCCCTCATACTTCCAAGCAAAAGGAAGTTTTCCCTATTTAGGCTAGGACCTGCAAAGACCACAAGTGGAGGGGTGCTTTCTGTAACTTTTAAGTTTTCTTCTTTTCCCCCCAAACTTGTTTTGGGCAATATATTCTTCTAAAAATATCACATTATTCCAATCAGTAGAATTTTTCTAACATATTTTTCTCTTGAAAGCTATGCTTCCATTTGAATCTTTGTTCACACTCTTCTTCTTCCGTTTCATTTTTCGTCGACACATAATAGTTTTCATCTTTTTTTTTTTTTTTTTTTTTCGACGACGGAAAGAAGAAGCCTTCCGAAAAATAGCCTAACTGAAAAGAAGTGGTCCTCCTAGAATCAATTTCCCACCCACATCCTACTCTCTCAAAGGGTAGACTAAAAGTGTATAGGCTTTTAGGGTTAAATAAATGTGGGTAATAGAAATGATGGCGAATGAGGGTTTAAATAGAGTGCTTAGCACATTCAATTCTTTTTCATTAGGCTTAACGGGGACACTAGGGATATATTTAGTATAGGTCAGGGAATATTTAGTCTCTAACGATCCAAAGATGGCCTAAGTCATTTCTTAATGCCAAATGCTCACATAGTATTTAAAGCAAGTAAGACAACACAAAATATCATATCAACTATGGGAATTGGGGTTAAGTGTTTAGCATCACTGGATTTCACATAAGCATTCGCTAAGACAGATGGTAGGGACAATTGAGACTAACATGCAGACACGGTTCGAAAGTGTGCTTGAGATATATAAATGAGACAAATCCAAGGGATCTAACTATCATGCAATTGACCCTAAGTTACAATTTAATGCAACAATTATGTTCGAATGGCTATGCATCATATTCTTGTGCATATCTTGTTGAAGTGAAATGGGTGTTATAAACTTTATAAAATTATTCTAATCAATCCATAGTTATGACTGGTGTGGGTGCATGAAGAATTTGGAGAAAAGTAAAAGTTTCGCAAAATTAAGTAAATTCCAGAGGGATCTACAGACTAACTATGCGGTTCATTGCACTAATCTCCTCATTGACTACGACTAGCACTACCACACCTAGACTCGAGGATGAATATTTTGAATTAAAATTTTTTTTTATAAATATATTTTTTTAAGAAATTTGGAGATGATGACGATGACACAATTGTTAGGACTCTAAAGGTCCTTCCTATTATAGTATTCTGGTCATGCCAACAACTCCGAAAATAAGAAAAAATAAAAACAGGAAAAATAGGGTGAAGAGTTAAATGGTCATCGAGAAAAGAAATTTTCTATCACCCTAACGACATAGCCCAACTCCATTCCTCGTTAGGCTAGGACCTGCTAAGACTAAGTGCTTGTTTGGTAGTCGGACAAGGATAAACAGTATTATTAATCCTAGTACTATTAGTGCCCTCGCTATTAATCCTTACTTGTATATCAGGGGTAGTTTTGAGATTACAAATGTTAATCCCAACTTTTTTTAGTGAGGGCGCTAATAATACCACCCTCCCCCTTGGTATTAATAGTGAGGGGATAATGACTTTATCCTGATAACTCGTGCTATTAATCCCGACCACCTATTGCGTACCAAACATCAGGAAACTAGTCTTATTAATCCTATCTGACCTTAATCCTGACTACCAAACGACACCTAAAAGTTTTAAATCCCCCCCCCCAAACTTAATTTCTATTTTGTCCTCAAAATAGAGGAACATATGAGAGGATTGATGGGGTAGGACAAATATCAAAAGGAGATAGCGGGTCCACCTAACGAAAGAGGACAGAACTTGGGCCTCGACTCACGGTGAGTCGGGCGGAAATAACGAACGAGGACGAAACTCGGGGATCGTGCCAGACGGGAATCCATACATATTGGACAGATTCTGTCCCACAGTGTTGGCCCAACCGAAAAATTCGGTCTGGTCGGCACGCATTTGTGCCAACTGCTGACCCATCATGTCATTTTGGAGGACAACTTCCTCCAATCTATTGGAGATCTCCACGAGTGGGTCCTCCTCCTCCTCTTCGGGTTCCTCCTCTTGAGGGACCCTCACTCTCAGCTGCTGGTGATGTTCAAACAAAATGGCCCTTGTAATGACCGGACCCGGCCTTGACCTCTCGCGTGTTTGGGCATCCTCACGCTTGCCCCTACACAAATCGGTAATCAAATGCGGGGCAGCGAACCCGCGCATTCGTCCTACCTCTAATAAGGGTCTTGATTTGGCCGTTGATCAAGCGGCCAACATCAACGGACCCACCGATCATAATGGTGTAGGTGAAGAGCCCTCTCCCAATTCACCGTGTTTTGGTGACTTGAGGGCATGAGGCGTCCGCAAACAAATTTATACGGGCTTGGGCGTGTCTTGGAGGAAGGACTCTCTCATGATGCGTGATCCAAATGGTGGGTTACGACTATAGGACCACTCCACACCAGGGAGAGCGATGGCAACATTGACCACCTCGACAGGGATACGGGGGTTGAGGTGTGTGCTATAGTTATCGGCACCAGCCGCAAAGTTGGAGGTGCCGAAATGAGTGTTAATGCTTTGGGACGAAAAATTAACTACAATGCCCCTAACACTAACAGTGTCTAACACACCCCCATCCATGCCAATGTCGCCATTGGCGTAGAATTCTTGGACAATAGGGACTACGGCATCCCTTGGCGGAGAATCTAACAAAAGCCCCCACCTACGAGCCATCAGATTGGGACGGATACCAAAGTCTTCAGCCTTGAATCCCCTTTCGGGCACCAAGGACTTGGAGAGCTTAGTCGTGTACCTCTCTGATGCCTCGTAGGACACTGAATCGGGTTATGTCAAAATTATGCTCTTCCTCTGGCCGGGCCGGAGGATGAGCGGAATTTCTACGCCTACGGAACATTTTTGTTTGAAATAAAATTTAAAAACTAAAAAGTTTAACAATTAAAATTGTGGTTTTTAGAATTTTAAAATTAAACTTTATTCTAAGCATGCAAAAATTTATCTACGTTAAATACTATCTAGCACCCTAGCATGCAAACATTTTACGTATGAAATTAAAAAGGGTGTTAGTGTTACTTGATTGCAGCCTGAATAGAGTGAGTGCAGCTCGGAGTGGAGCTTGATCAGCGTCGGCAACAATGGAGGTTCCCTCTTCTTTTTCCTTCAAAATCTTCAACTTTATGGAGTGTAATGGCAGGTGGGGGAGATGGAAGATGAAGAGTATTGAGGGAGAGAGAGAGATCTTGGAATATTGTGCTGGATCTTGAGCTGATTGCCGAAATTTGGAGGGGTTGGGCGGAGCTGCTGCTGCTGCTTGCTGGGAAGGAGGAAGATTTATGTGTGATTTTCAGAAGAAAACCCGGCAGCCTTTAAATACAGGGACCTTGCGGTCGCAAGGTCTGCCACACCTTGCGTCCGCAAGGTGGTCAGTCAAAGCGGTTGAGATTCCTGCTGATTTCCCATGTCCGATGCGGCCGAAATTCGCATTTTGGGGACCTTGCGGTCGCAGGTCCTTCACGTGCAAGGTGGGCGAGTCTTCCTTCTTGTTTTCCTTTCAATACTTTTCAACGGTTTGCGGTTTAGCCCTTAGTTAACTTACGTTATGTCTTGGATATTTCCTGAATATAAAAACTAAACAACAATTCTAAACTAAAAATTATTAGTAACATATAAATACAACACTAGGATGTTTTTCTCCCCCAAACTTGAATTTTTGACATATTTAATTTAAGATTAAATGTCCAAAAATTAAATTTAACGGAGAAAAGCATATTTAAACTAACTATAAAAATTAAATAACATTCATCATAGTGGGTTGCCTCCCACTTAGCGCCTTTGTTTAACGTCTGTGGCTCGACCAAACTGCAAGCCTAATCTCGTGGTGGTTCATTGTCAGCCAAATCGGATTAACTCAATTGTTCGTTCAACTGACATCGACTCCAAATATGGCTTGAGTCGGTGTCCATTAACTTTAAAGACTTCATTATTTTTGGGGTTTTGAATATCAACAGCCCCATGAGGATAAATTCGTACAATTCTGAAAGGACCAGACCATTTAGATTTTAACTTTCCTGGAAATAACCTTAACCTAGAGTTAAAAAGTAATACTTTCATACCTGGATGAAGCATTTTGTTGGCTAATCCCATGTCATGATACTTTTTGGTCTTTTCTTTATACGTCTTCGCATTCTCATACGAATTTAGCCTATGCTCTTCTAACTCATTTAACTGAAACAATCTTTCTTCTCCGGCCAATTTTAAATCTAAATTTAATTCTTTAATAGCCCAATAGGCTTTATGCTCAATCTCAACTGGTAAATGGCAAGCTTTACCATATACCATTCTATATGGGCTCATTCCTATGGGTGTCTTAAAAGTAGTTCGGTATGCCCATAAAGCATCTTTGAGCTTAGATTCCCAATCTTTACGATTAGGCCTAACAGTCTTTTCTAACACTGCTTTTATCTGCCTATTGCTTACTTCTACTTGTCCGGATGTTTGTGGATGATAAGGTGTAGCTAACTTGTGAGTTACACCATGCTTTCTAAGAACATTGTTTAACAACTTATTGGTAAAATGAGTTCCCTGGTCACTTATTATGGCCTTAGGGACTCCATATCTAGCAAATAAATCTTCTACAAAATTGACTACTGTTTTTCCATCATTAGTCTTGGTTGCCACTGCTTCTATCCATTTAGAGACATAATCAACTGCTACTAAAATATACTCACAATTATTGGACACAGGGAAGGGACCCATAAAATCAATACCCCAAACGTCAAAGATTTCAACTACTAAATTAACATGTAAGGGCATCTCATTTCTCTTTCCTATACCACCTGTTCTTTGACATTTGTCACATGTTCTGTAAAACAGTTCACAATCTCTAAAAACAGTGGGCCAATACAGACCTGATTGCAAAATTTTCCGAGCAGTTTTGTTACCACTGAAATGACCTCCACAAGAATATCCATGGCAAAATTCCATGATACCTTGTTGGTCTTTTTCTGGAATACATCTTCTTATTAAAGAATCAGAACAAATTTTGTATAAATGAGGAGCTTCCCAAAAATAATTTTTAGTTTCCGCCAAAAACTTCTTCTTTCGATTAATGATATCGATCAACTGGATTAATGATATCAGACACATAATAGTTGACAAAATCAGCATACCAAGGGTCAGAATCTTTAATGGCCAAGAGTTGTTCATTAGGAAAATTGTCATTTATGGGGATAGGATCATCAAGAAATTGACGTTCAAGTAAGGGTGAAAATTCTAACGTAGACAAATGGTCGGCAACAACATTCTCGGTTCCCTTTTTATCCTTGATAGTAATGTCAAATTCTTGTAACAATAACATCCATCTAATTAATCTTGGTTTAGCATCCTTCTTACTCAAAAGATATTTCAACGCAGAATGATCAGAAAAGATTATCACCTTTGATCCTAGCAGATATGATCTAAATTTTTCTAAAGCATATACTACTGCCAAAAATTCCTTTTTAGTAGTGGTATAATTCAATTGAGCATCATTTAGAGTTCTACTAGCATAATGGATCACATGAGGCTTTCTATCTACCCTTTGTCCTAATACGGCTCCAATTGCAAAATCTGATGCATCACACATGATTTCAAAAGGAAGTGATCAATCAGGGCCGGATAAAATTGGGGCAGTAGTTAACTTTTCTTTTAATAAATTAAAAGCTTCTAAACATTCTTTATCAAAAATAAATTCTGTATCTTTTGCTAGCAAATTACATAGAGGTTTACAGATTTTGGAAAAATCTTTTATAAATCTTCGGTAAAAACCAGCATGACCAAGAAAACTTTGAACTCCTTTAACTGAAGTGGGAGGGGGTAGTTGTGAAATAACTTCGATTTTAGCTTTGTCAACTTCAATGCCTTTATTTGAAACAACATGCCCTAAGACAATTCCATGTTTTACCATGAAGTGACTTTTCTCCCAACTTAAAGTTAAATTAGTTTCGCAGCATCTTTTTAGGACAGATGTAAGGTTTTCTAAACAGTGATCAAAAGAATTTCCAAAAATTGAAAAATCGTCCATGAAAACTTCTACGCATCTTTCGACTAAATCTGAAAATATAGATATCATGTATCTTTGAAAAGTAGCTGGTGCATTACACAATCCAAAAGGCATTCTCCTAAAGGCAAAAGTACCAAAGGGACATGTAAAAGTTGTTTTCTCTTGGTCTTCGGGTGCAACAGGGATCTGATTATATCCAGAAAAACCATCAAAAAAACAATAATATTCATGACCGACTAGTCTTTCAAGAATTTGGTCGATAAATGGCAAAGGAAAGTGATCTTTCCTTGTTGCTGCATTTAATTTTCGCAAATCGATACACATTCTATAACCAGTTATAGTCCTTGTAGGGACTAATTCATCTTTCTCATTTTTAACAACAGTAATTCCTGATTTCTTAGGAACTACTTGGACAGGACTAACCCATTTACTATCTGATATAGGGTAAATTATACCCGCACTACTAGTCATCGGCGACGGAAATTTCCGTCGCTAAAATCATTCCGTCGGCGATTACACTTTAGCGACGGAATATTTCCGCCGCTTGACCGTCGCTAAAAGTTTGTCATTGATCGGCGACGGAAAATTTTAAAATCCTTGTTCACACCGACGGAACAAGAATTTCGTCATTGTTCGGCGGAATTTTCCATCGCTAATTTCCGTCACTAACAACTTCATTGTTTAGTAACGGACATTCCGTCATTGAAAAATCCGTCATTTGTTTATCGGTCATTCCGCCGATTTGAATTTAAATAATAGTTATTATTTATCTTTAGCGACAAACATTCCGTCGCTATATACCGAGCGGTGGATCACCAAACGAACTTTCCGTCGCTAGCGGCAGGAAATTCCGTCGCTAATATCAAAAAACAATTTAAAATAATTTTTTAAAATAATTTTATTTAATATTTTTTCCTCACACTGTTTTTCATAAACTGTGATATAACAAATTTTTGAACAAATTAAAACTAAATTGCAATGCAAAAAACTACGAAATTAAAACACAAAGTTAAACAATAAATATGTTATGCTATTACATAAAGTTTCAAATTCAAATAACAATTTAAAACACCAAGTTAAACAAGAAATGTTATATTACACATAGTTTCAATAGTCAAATCACTAATTGTCTCCTAAATTCGAAGGTGGGAATGTTGTGAAAATATTTCTAATGTAACTAGGGGCGGATGAAGGGGACTGTACTACCAACTACAGTTGTTGAGGACACATCTCTGATCTGCAAATGCCATTAGCCTTGCGTTTCTTCTCGATGTTGCGCAACTAGTCGTTGTGTTTCGGATCGATGTTGTGCGAGCTCAGCTTCTAGAGTTTGAATTCTCGAACTTTGGTCATGGTTGGAAACACCATGGGATTGGTCGGCCAGTGAAGATCTGCCATACTCGCCCATCCCATAAACCCTTGATCCTCTCTTCTTTCTTCCACCGGTTACATCATTCCAAACAACTTGGCTCCATGCGGTACAGAACTAGGTCTGCTCCACACCGACCCTCACGATCTCTAATGCTATTTTAGCATTAAATGCGCATCGTCATAATAAAACAAACAAATATTATCACATACATAATATATATAAATTTTCATATTCAATAACAACTCCTTCAATGAATTATTACTTACATATGTAGATTCTGCAACTTGATCAACCCACTGAGGAGGTTGATCGGGGGAGGCACTGGGGGTAGTGTGGATGCTGACAAACACATCAGGAATGGAGACGTGTGGGCCAAATTGTGTAGTCTACAATCATTATAGTTACTATAAGTTAAACTAAATAATAGCACTTAGATATATATAAACATTAATAACCTAAAAATCACACATTTCCGAACTAGCTTTTAGTACCATTCCCAGTATTCAACAAATCCCCTAACACAACTCAACCCCCCACAACAAACATCATTAAATATACCCACATTCCCTAAATTTATAATTATAATAATGACAAATCTATCAGCAAGCAATTTATCAAAATAAAAACATGATTTAACAGAAAGATTAAGCCAACTGGGTGAAATTTAAGGAACACACATTGCAAAACTATCAGCAAAAAATCTAACATGATTAAAACATGATTTAACAAAAAGGAAAAAAAAAACTACCTGGGTAATAATTCAAACAACCCACAATGCAAAAATTATCAAGAAATCCAAGAATAACAACAATATACCTATTGCTTGAATATCTTGAAATGGTCAGCTTTATAATAAGTAATACTCTCTCTATTTTAAACTCAAGACTTACATTCATTTTGCACTTTGAAAAAATTAAGGTGTTCACACTCATCAATTCCTCATTTCTATTTCCTTCCGTGTTGTAATAAATTTACTTATATCATTCTATTTTTTCTTACAAAGATATGAAACCAAAATAAAATTAATATTAATATAAATGAAAAAGGCAGTGTGTGCTCGAAAGTAGGCCATATGGATTATGGACTAACATTCCCTTGGCCTTGACTGGTAAACCACAAACCCGGCCAATGGCGGCTCGTTTGCCATATGTCTGCTGCAACTCGAAGGCCAAAAATGAGTTTTGATAAGGTGATCTTACGTCACATGCACAAAGGCAAGGCGGGCTTTTCTTTTGTACATCCAAAAGCTCTGATCTTATCTCTTACGGTCTTACCTAATAATTAGAGAAGCAGTGACATAATCGCTTTACATTTACTAATCAAATTATGGACTAATATATCCTAATTCCAATATACCAAACTGAAACCAATATTAATTAATACCCTTTGAAAAGGATTTGCAGGTTCTAAAGTCTCCTTAATGACCTGAGCTCCCATGTATTTTATGAATTCTTTTTTTTTTTGTTTATCAACAAATATATATATATATATATATATATATGGTAACGTGCTGTATAGGAACAAGAAAAGAGAAAAATATTTGCACTTTAAAATCGTGAGCCAGGAAAAGGGCCGGTTCATAATATCGTGAGCAAAAGTTATTCAAAATTGGATCGAATCAATTTTATTAGTTTGGTTCCAGTTCTGAATTTTTGTAGAACTGGATAATTAGTTCGGTCTCAGTTTTGATACAAATAAGTATATCGGTTCTAGAACATAATCGGACCAATAATAAATATGCTTAATGAATCATAAGCAAAAGAAATATCAATTAATTAGCAACAATAACCCAAACAAATTGAATAGGCTCAGTTCACTGTAAAATCAAGCAATAACAGAAGTAATAGGAATCAATACTTAACTTAGTTGCCAACAATAAACGAGACTTGGAAATCCTATTCGACTTTTCACTGTGCACATTCTCTCATAAACCAAACGGACTACCTAACTACCATACTCTCTCAGCACCCAAACAAGGAACACATTTATTTTTTGACTTTTTAATTTCTATCTCAAATCTTCGTCAATGATGAAAGGAGTAGAATAAATCGAAACACAGTTGAAAGAAGAGCCAAAAATCAAGCATAAAAAAAACTTGATCTGAAAATGGCGGTTTTGTAGGTGTTGATGGTCCAGAAAGAAGCGGAGACGAACCAGATCGAGGTGAGAGCCAGGTATATAAAGCGGAGACGAACCAGATTGAGAGAGAGTTACTTACAGTTAGAGAGAGAGAGGGAGAAACGGCGGCTGAACTAGGTGGAGAAGAGAGATCGAGATGAAAGCAGTGGCCGAGAAGAAGCGGTGAAGATGAAATGGCGGTGAACTTCGCCGGTCTGTTTGAACAGGGAGAGATGGGAGGTGGCCGCCCTGTTGGAGATCGATCGCTCGGTGATCTTGAGTGCGGATCTTGGGCGGCTTGTGGGAGAGGTCGCGATGAGAGAGGACAGGGAGGGAGTGAGTGCGTGAGTTTAGAAAGAGTGTTTGTGATTAGGGTTTAGAGTTGTATTTATACCTAGGGTTTTTCTTTTTTTTTTTTAGTTGTGGGTTTATAAATACAATATAATTTACATTGTCTTTGTTTATCTTGAATTTAATTTATTAAATAGATAAAACAGTTTTATTTGATTTTTTTTCTTAATTTACATTTCAATTTATAACTTTTATTTTTAATTTAATTTAATAAAAAAGTGTGTGTTAAATAATGTATAATATAATATTATTAAATTATCACATCCAATTTAATTTAGTTAATTTAGTTAAAAGTGTATTTTATATTTTATACATATTATTAATAACGTAAAAAATCGGAAGAATTATAAATTACCATCACAATTCAACTTGCTTTCAATCCAGAAAAACAAACTGTGAGAATAGAGCAATCAACATGACCAACCCAGCATGAAATCTATACTAACCAAATCCCCTTTTGTTTTAAAAAAATCTAAACTGAGTAACCAAAAAACTATTCACCATCTCCACAGATAATTCAATCTATCCGTTACTCAAATTCAACATTTTAGAAATTTTAATGCAATCAACCCAAACTCATAAATATTAAAACAACCCAATATTTGGTCACTACTCTTAATATTTAATCTGACCAAATAGCACATACCATTATCCACACATAAATAATAATTAGCCTACTCAAATTTCACCCAAATCTGATTGAATGGGATTCATGAATAAATTCAAATCAAACTCCAACTAATTCTCCCTACTCAAAAAATTATCAACTGAATGACAAAATTTCACCATCGAAGCAACAATTGCCAATTCGGTGTAAGCAGTGCGACATTGTAGAAAGATGATGTTTGAAAATTGTGGCAGTGCGACATTGTAGAAAGAGGCTCGATCGGCTCGCTTTAGGCGGAATCAAAATTTGGAGTGAAACTTGAGAGATGGGCATGTTACGGCGGTATTGAAATGGTGGGTGCTGGTCCAACATTGCAAGGCCGGTGGCGTTGGGGATAGAGATGGGAGAACGAACGGAGATGGCAATGCGTGAGAGATCGGTTTTGGCCGGGTTCGAGAGGGAGGCTGCTGGGTTTAGAGAGGAGCAGTGATGGCGATTTAGAAGATTTAAGCTAAGTTGTTACGGCCAGTTGGAGTTAAGTTAAGTTTTGTTAGTTAAGCTAAGTTTTAAGCTAAGTTAAGTTAACGTTAAATGTTAAGTTAAAAGTTAATTATTAAGTTAAGTTAGCGTTTACGCTACGTTAAGCTAAGTTAAGTTAACGTTAAACGTTTAAGTTAAGTTAAGTTATGTTAAGTTAAAGTTACGTTAAGTTAAGTTAATTTAAGTTAAGTTAAGTTACGTTACGTTTAAGTTAAGTTAAGTTATGTTACGTTAAGCTAAGTTAAGTTACGTTACGTTAAGCTAAGTTAAGTTAAGTTAAGTTAAGTTAAGTTAAGTTAAGTTAAGTTAAGTTACGTTTAAGTTAAGTTAAGTTACGTTACGTTAAGCTAAGTTAAGTTACGTTACGTTAAGTTAAGTTAAGTTAAGTTATGTTAGTTAAGTTAAGTTAAGTTAAGTTAAGTTAAGTTAAGTTAAGTTAAGTTAAGTTACGTTACGTTAAGTTAAGTTAAGTTAAGTTAAGTTAAGTTACGTTACGTTAAGTTAAGTTACGTTACTATACGTTAAGTTAAGTTACGTTACGTTAAGTTAAGTTACGTTAAGTTAAGTTAAGTTACGTTACGTTAAGTTAAGTTAAGTTAAGTTACGTTAAGTTAAGTTACGTTAAGTTAAGTTAAGTTACGTTAAGTTAAGTTAAGTTAAGTTAAGTTAAGTTAAGTTAAGTTAAGTTAAGTTACGTTACGTTACGTTAAGTTAAGTTAAGTTAAGTTACGTTACGCTACGTTAAGTTAAGTTACGTTAAGTTAAGTTAAGTTAAGTTACGTTAAGTTATAATGGTCCATCGTACTCCATTATACCATTTCACCAATAGGCGTAATGTGTTTTCATGTTATAATGGTTCATCGTACTCCATTATACCATTTCGTCAATAGGCGTAGCGTGTTAAGTTAAGTTAAGTTACGTTAAGTTAAGTTAACTTACGTTACGTTAAGTTACGTTAAGTTATAACATTTTGCCAATAGGCGTATCGTGTTTTCATGTTATAATGGTCCATCGTACTTCATTATACCATTTTTTCAATAGGCGTAGCGTGTTTTCATGTTATAATGGTTCATCGTACTCCATTATATCATTTTGCCAATAGGCGTAGCGTGTTTTCATGTTATAATGGTCCATCGTAGTCCATCATACCATTTCACCAATAGGCGTAATGTGTTTTCATGTTATAATGGTTCATCGTACTCCATTATACCATTTCGTCAATAGGCGTAGCATGTTAAGTTAAGTTACGTTACGTTAAGTTAAGTTAAGTTAAGTTAAGTTAAGTTAAGTTAAGTTAAGTTAAGGCAATTGGTCTCATATCATTGAAAGAAGAAGGCGAAGAAATCTTGGGAATCAATGTCAAAAGAGTTGAACAGAATCTTGGGAAGGCTAAGACTATCTCCATTAAAGAAAGAAATCTTGTACAACGTGTTCTTCAAATTCCTTCTCAAGCAGGTTCTGAGGCAGAATCGAGAACCCTCTCGATGAAAACAGTATCATTTGGCGTTATTTCCCATCAGAAGAATCCATCGCATTGCTAATCCCTCTTTCACTACGGTGTAGCCAAATTGTGTGATGTTATTGTCTTGGAAATTGGGTATAGGCTTGCACGAGAATCGATACCTTGCGGCTTTTGAGAAGGAATTTGAAGAACACGTTGCGTGCGCTTTGCTATGGCGAGAGAGGATGAAGATGAAGATAAATGAACATAGGGGCAAAATAGGTATTTAATATGATTTAATAGTTAAAACTAACGTCCATCCAAAAATGGGTTAAAAAGAAGGATAAAGTGCAGTACATTGGTCATCCAGAAAATTTTGGCGTCTCGGTGGCTAATTGCAATTTTTGGAAAAGGGCGGTGACCCAAATATGCGTTTTGCCTAAAATATTTTAAAAGTTTAATAAAATAATATGTTTAGTCTTATCTTTAAAAATATTTCAAGATGTAATTTTTTTGTGTTTGTTAATTGTATTTAAAAATATTTCCCTTTTAATTTAGTTAATTTTCTTCTAAAACAATTTGAACATTAGTTCTCTAAAAAGTTGATTTTATGATGTTTTAAAAAATTACTCCTACATTTTCGAGATAATATGGAGTATTTTTAGGGTTATTATTATTTACAATATTTTTTAAAATACTAAGCTCACTTGGTTTCAAAATCTTTTTCAGCGACGGAATTTCTCATCTAGCGACGGAGTATTCCGTCGCTAATTAGCTACGGATATTTCCGTCACTGATTTGCTACGGAATTTCCGTTAGTGTGGAAATTTCGTCGTGATGGCGGAATTCTCACATCTAGCGGCGGAAATTTCCGTCGCTATACACTCACGGAAATTCCGTAGCAAATCAGTGACAGAATATATCCGTAGCTAATCAGCGACGGAAATTCCGTCCCTGATTAGCTACGGATATTTCCGTCACTGATTTGCTACGGAATTTCCGTGAGTATATAGCGACGGAAATTTTCGTCGGCGACGGAATTCTCACATCTAGCGACGGAAAATACAATATTCTGAAAATATGTTTTTTTAGTGACGGAAATTTCCGTGAGTGTATAGCGACGGAAATTTCCGTCGATCAACGAAATCTGGAAGTAGCGACGGAAAATAAGGGATATACGAAAAGATGCTTTTTAGCGGCGAATTTAGCGGCGGAAATAATTCAAGCTAATTCTAAAACTTTGACGAATTTCCGTCGCCGACATAAATTTTCCGTCGTTGAATAGCGGACGGAATACTAAATCATTCTTGTCATTTGTTTACCGGTTCTAGTAGTGCCGCATCTAAGAGCTTAAGAACTTCTTTCCTAACAGCTTTTTCCATGTGTGGGTTAAGTCTTCTTTGTCTTTCTCTTGAAGGTTTACTACCTTCTTCTAAATGTATTTTATGCATACACATAGAGGGACTAATTCCTTTTAAGTTAGCTAAAGACCATCCTAAAGCTTCTCTATGTGTCCATAGAACTTTTAACAAACTAGCTTCTTGTTTTTCTGTTAAGTCGGTTGCTATAATAACAGGCAAAGTGTTACCTTCCCCTAAAAATGCATATTTTAAGTGGGATGGTAATGGCTTTAATTCTTCGGATTTGGGAGAAATAATGGAAGGCATAAATTCAGAATTTTCTACTTTAATAGTTTCTTTTATTTTAGCCTCATTATTCTCTTCTTGCTTTTCTTCTATAGTTTCTTCCTCAATATTTTCTATCTCAATCTCTTCAAAAAGAGATTTCAAAATTTCTACTTCATCATCTTTAATTTCATAACTTTCTTCTACTACTTTTTTAGACTCATCAGAATTATTTTCTGATTCTACTTTTATTTCTTTACCTTCTTCATTTTTCTTTTCACTATCTTTTAACTTTTCTTTCTCTAATCTTTCCTCTTCTTCTATTTCTTTTTCAATTTCCTCAATGTCAATTTTTATGGGAGGGATAGGACTATCATCATAGACAATAAATCTATCTCTCTCATATTCTTCCTCTTCTTCAAAAGTTTCGGTTGATAATTTTTCAATCTCATCTATTGAAAAACAGGCACTTATGTCACTAGGTCTATTCATAGCATCAAACACAGAAATTTCAACGGTTTCACCTAGGACTGACATTGTGAGTTTACCATTTTTCACATTAATCATTGTATTGGCAGTTGCCATAAATGGTCTGCCTAACAATATTGGGACTTCATTATTGGTGCATATCTTCCTTTCCATCTCTAGAACCACAAAATCAACTGGTATGATTAATTTATCAACCTGAACTAGGATATCTTCCACTATACCCAAAGGATATTTAACTGAATGATCAACTAATTGCAATTGCATAGTAGTGGGTTTTAGTTCTCCTAAACCTAGCTGTTTATAGACCGCGAAAGGCATCAAATTAATACTTGCTCCTAAATCTAGCATTGCTTTCATCTTTTTAGAGCTTCCCAAGGAGACTTGGATATTAAAGCTACCTGGGTCTTTCAACTTAGGTGGTAATTCGGGTTGTAAACGAATCGACGCTTTCGTAAACAACAATCTTTTCATTGTTTTCAAACTTGTGTTTCTTAGAGTGAAGATCTTTGAAAAACTTTGCATAAGTTGGAATATTTTTAATAACATTAAGCAAAGGTAAATTAACATTTACTTTGGATAACATATTATAAATTTCGAAAATTGTTTGTCCATTCGGTTTTTCATAAGTCTTCTTGGAACGGAATTGAGGAACATAGGGTGGTGGAGCCACATAAGGTTCCTCTTCTTCTTGATCCAACTCTTTTTCAACTTCAATTGTATTATCTTTATTTTGAATTTCTTTTTCTTTTTCTTGTTCCTTATTTGGAACATCTACTTCTACTTCAACTTCTTTTTCTACCTCTTGATTACTTAAGTCATTAATCTCTTTATTACTATCACTATCTTTTTCGATTTCTTTTTCTATTACTTTTTCAGAATTTTCTATTGTAGCAGGCATATTAGAAGAAGGATCAGGATCACTTACCTCTTCACCTATCACCTTACCGCTTCGCAAGACGGTGATTGACTTGGCCTGCTCAGTTTGACTAGGGAACTTCCCTTCTTCTCTTTTATCTGCTCCAGAACTTTCAATGTGTTTCTTTAGATTTTCAATTTCTTCAAGCATGTACTTCATCAAAGTCCGCTTGACCTTTACTAGCTACTCTTGCTTGGGAACTTCTTCAATTCTCAACCGATTTTGATTTGGCAACCTGGAGGTTGTGGTGGTTGAGGTTGGAATTGTTGAGGTTGCAAAGGCTTATTTCCTCCCCAAGAAAAGTTAGGATGATTCCTCCAACCAGATTATATGTATTTGAATAGGATCATTCCTTGGCCTTTGAGGGTACATATTCATAGCATTAGCCTGCTCGTAATACATAGCACTTGACGGACAAAAATTAGTAGCATGAGAATATAATCCACATAAGGCACATGCTTCTTGAATTTGCCAATTTTCAAATTGAGCTTGTGTATTTGAATTATCTTGCAATTGATATAGGCTCCTATTTTTACCTCTAGCACTTTTCTGTTGGGAATTAATACTTAGCATCTCAAATAATTCTTCTAGTGCTTCTGGTGTCATTCTATTAATAGAACCACCAGCTGCACTATCAACCATAGTTTGTAAGCCTGGCGAAAGACCATGATAAAATTGAAGCACTAACACATGTTGAGCCAAATTATGATGAGGACACATAATAAGCAGATTTTTAAATCTATCCCATGACTCATGGAATGTTTCACCTGGTTCATTTTGGAATGACATGATTTGTTTTCTATACTCCGTAAGAGATGCATGTTTGTAAAATTTGCTCATAAACAAATCATATAATTGTGCCCAAGTATAAACACTATTTGGTGTTAGGTTCATAAACCATCTCTTTGCCAATTCTTTTAATGCACTGGGAAAATATTTCATTTTGATTTGATCTTCACAACCCTCCTAAAGGAAAAGTACTCATCATGTATTCATATTCTCTTAAGAAACCACAGATCTTCATGGGGCATCCCATGAAAAGATGGTAATGGCATTAAAATAATTCCCAATCAAAGACTAGACATGATGTCACAACATTTAATGAAGGTCTACTAAAGTCATTAATAGTTCTTTGATTTACCACTACTTCCATATTTCTTCTTGCATGCTCTTCTTCTCTTTGATTCCTATTGACTGGGTCAACTAGGTTTTCAGGATTACGATTATTGTTATCTTCCATTGTAGGATCAACCGAGGATCCTCTTGATTCAATTGGTCTTGATTATCGTGCTCAAAGCTAGATTTTCAAAACTTCTTGATATCTTCTAACAATATTTATATCTTGATTTAAGTCTACCAATTTAGGATTTAAAGATCTACGACCGTGCATAAAAATAAATTAAAGCAATTTAAAAACAACTAACTATTAAAAATAAAATAAAATCTTTTTGTATTTTTATTTTTATGAAAACCTAAAATTAAACTAAAAACTAAATTAAATTAAAAACTACGCTACCAACAAACTAACTACGTGAACTAGCTTGTCCTAAGAACGGCGCCAAAAACTTGATCGATGTTTTATTTAATCTTTTTCCTTGCAAGTGGACAAGACTATTATAGAATAGTATTGGAAGCAAGGGTCGAACCCACGAGACAAGTGATCACGAACAAGGCAATTATTGATAGCAAATTATTAACCTAAGGGGGTTTTTATGTTTAATTCTACTCTAAACTATTTATAGATGTTTAACTAATTAGACAAGAATAATGATATGAAGATCTTATGGTGGGTGGAAATCTAGGATTTCGGGTTTCACTTATATCTCCTTTATGTTCAATTCATAATAATGTCATTCAATGTCTGGGTTCGTTCACTAAAAATAGATATAGTCTCGTTGAACAATTGGTTCAGCCTCCATCCCCGCAAAATTCATCCATTCTATATCCTAAGCACAGAACTGCCAATCTAGCTGTCACCTAGATTTATGATCTATCTGTCACCTAGATCATGTAAGAACCCGGTCCTAACTTATCACTCTCTCATCGATAGGTCCAATTTATTGTGTTGGTGAGCCAATGTACGACATATGCACTTGGTCATGCAGTTATCCGCACCTCTAAGCCTTTATTATTTGCGATTACATTCATTTGTTCAAAGCAAAATAATATAGGGGTTGATAAACAACACAATCAACAAGCATTGAATGAACATATATAAGAATCAAAACATAAATTGATACAAGTTACCTCCCACCTCCTAGATTATGGATGATTTAGTTCATCATAGACAATGAACAACACATGGAGATGATCGGATACATGATTTGATCTTCAATACTTGAAATTACAAATCTAACTATGTTATACAATCTAAAAACTACCTAAAATCTATGAAAAGAGAGCCTCCTTCTTTCTTTGCTCATTCTGGCTTCTATATATACTGGAGTTGTAATTGGATCGAATGACCGTGTGAAAATCCGAAAGGCCGATTCTACCCACCTTGCGGTCGGGAGGCTGGGTACCTAAGGCCCGCAAGGCCCCAAGGTGTGTGGCCTTTTGATCTCTTTTGTCATTGCCTCGAGGACTCCACGCTCTACCTTGCGGCAAGGTGTCCGGACAGTTTCATTGTTTTCTTCAATTTTCCTTTTCGGCCTTTCTTGAAATTTGCACTTAAAACCCTCGGAGTTTCATGATTTTTCACAACTATTCCCGAACTTACAAAACTCACCGAAAACATATATTAGTAACCAAAAGCCTCGTGAAATAGCATAATTTAAGTCATAGTATATAAAATCGACGTATAAAATACATCGATCATCTACCTCTCAAGAAAATCCATTGAGCTCAAGTTCGCTGATTTCATGGCCGAAACCTCTTTCACCTCTAAGAAGGAAAGAGCGATGCACCAGATCAAGGACCACCACCAAGTGTGAACAAGTGCCCGTGCAAGAGTGGCCTCGAAAACACGACCATCTCAAATTTCTAGACATTGTTCAGACGGA
This sequence comes from Codonopsis lanceolata, assembly GCA_013146195.2. NCBI lineage: Eukaryota > Viridiplantae > Streptophyta > Magnoliopsida > Asterales > Campanulaceae > Codonopsis > Codonopsis lanceolata. The sequence continues at coordinate 109,594,072 of CM028383.1, read as the reverse complement.
TCATCTAGCAAGAATGGCAATGGAGGTGCATCCTCCTGGAATACCGTAGGAACGGAGATCAAGAAAGCCCTTAAACCGATTTTTCCCAAATACAAACAACGCCGCCAGTACGAAGCATTGATAGTGTGATTTAACTAGCCGCCGAGATAGCTACTCAAATCTTAATCTTCACCGATCTCTACTGCGTGGAAGCGATTTAGGGAGTATGGGGTAAACCACCCAACCTTGGACAAATACCTAGAGCTAGCCGCTGTATGCCCCGCCTAATTCGAATATTGGGAACTGAACAAATAGGAAGGGCTGAAACACAAGGGCAAACTACCTCTCCAAATACCACCAGAGCTCCTCGGCGAAGTCTCCCCGTAAGTATGGATCGAAACTTTGATACCATCCATTGATGAAAAGATAATGATGCTAGAAAAGCTGCAATCTTTCATCGAGATTATCATGTCTTCCACCAAGCCTCCTAGGTGTGTCCCGACAAATCACACAAGGATTACTTGCCGAGGTACACCTGAGGTATGGAAGCCACCCAAGGGCTCGAACTTTGGGGCCTATTTAAATCATTTTTCATGCTGTACTACCGCCGATGTTAACGAAAAGATGCCGACATATATCGAAAATGCTACAAATGTAAAAAATTCGCCAACATCCCGAGACTTCCTGCCCTCAAACCCCGTAATCGCAAAGATGGGCCGAAATGTGGGGACTTGACCCAATTCAATGCTCCTCTCTCGCCAAAGGAAATAACAAATTTGCATTAATGATTACTTCA
>CM028383.1:109564029-109593197 GCA_013146195.2 Codonopsis lanceolata | reverse complement strand
GCCCACAAAATTTCACTAAAAAGAATAATCGTTTACACAAAAATACTTGTGAACATCAACAAAATATTACAAGACAATGAATCTTGGAGAATAAAAACCCCACATAAACAAGTTAAACAAAACGTGGGAAGAAACAAAATCGGCTTCCTTTAAACTAAACAAGAAGACAAAGCGCTGCATCCCAATGTGGTAGCCGATGTTCAGACATCACCAAAGACAAACGGATGCGATTGACCGCCTCGATTCGAAAAGCAACTACCGAATCTCAAGCTTTAACACGGTTGTATGTCTTTTCGTTTTCTTTTCAAGTTTCTCCAAAACCCGTCAGCTGCCGAATATATAGTTGCGATATCCTACACATCGCATAAAGACCAACTACTACAAGGAAAAGGATTAGGTATAAGGAAAGATTATCAACTTACCATTCTTGTGAGATTTTGTTACCAAACATGAAAGAACTCAAGAATCTTGGTATGACTAGGATTTATGCAAAGATTTTGTTACCAAATATGATGCACCCGAAATCTAGTAAAGATTATGATACCAAAAATACCAAAACTAAATCTAATAAAAAAATACTAATTCCTAAATTAATACAATCTTAACAAAAATCATATTTTGACCAAGAAATGTGAAACAAGTAAAAATAGGCATGGCCTATTTTACCCTTACACAGTTCTCTTGTCCCAGGCTTTAACTTTACCTGGAACATTGCTTAAAACCCTCAAAAAACTAGAGTTTGACCGGAGACCGATCCGTCCGACAGAGCTCATGCTGAAGATAAATAGTTTCTGAAGAATGAACTTGTCCGGCTCAAAACAATAAAGGTCATCACTGCTCGGACAGTGCTCGGCATCAGGTCGCAGGGTATGTCCTTGACCTCGTTAAGAAATGCAACAAAAAAAGGGATCCAAGGGCAGTCTAAGCCCTACCCGAAAGAAGTCTGAGAAAAATAAGAGCTTGTCCCCGTGCGCACGGGGAAGTTCATCACCTTCCCCCCCCCCACCTTAATCTTCTCCACTCTATAATCTTGGGGGCTCACGCCCAGATAGGTGAACCAGCCAATCACCTTGGTCGGGGTATCCAAGGAAGCCTAGTGTGCGGTATACTGGGTTTCGTCAGTATCCACATACTATGTGGGCACACTGGAAGAAAATATGACGTCGTCCCTCGAGCAGTCAGAGCTTTTCTTTCTCCAAATAAAGGGCGCTAAGCGGCTGCCTCCCCAGTTGGAAGCCTCTTCAGCAGGGGCCTCTTGCTCGTGGTGCCGCATCACTCGCCGTCGCCTTACCCAACCAAGCTGACTCGACCATTTGCTCGAGGCCATGCCCGCTGGTGGTCATTTGTTCGCCAGCCCCCTCAAAAGGACTATATCTACTACAGGAGTCAACTATTTTGACTACGTTACTAGGGGTGTGCCACCTGGTACCCTCAGTAGCATTCACCACCTCTATGTCAATTGAGGGTGTCTTCTCACTACTCAACGGGTCATTCTGCCCGCTGTAGCTCAATGCTTCTCCCTCGCCTCCCGTAGACTCATCGTACAGCTTTATTTCTACACAAGAGATTGAGGAAAGGCAAGTTAAGAGATATGTCCGACAAGCTAAAAGTTCATAAGGGGCCATGCCCGCCTAGTAGGCGAGGCAGTTTGGTCCTTTCCTCAATTTCTTCCTAGAGTCTGATTCTAGCCTATTAGTTATCCCATAAATGCGTAACAGAAGAGGAAGAGGAAACCTAGGAAATGCAAGAAATGAAGAACATGAAATCCTAAAAACGAAGAACACAACAAGAAACGGCAAAAAGTGAAGCTTATTATAAAAAATCGATGGAGATTTTCTTTCTTCACAAGTTCGTTGAGTCAGAAACGGATTAGAACGATCGCAGGAAGCTGAACTCACAACCACTGGAATTTGGAAGCCTTGAAGAGCAGATGCAGAAACATATTTGAAGGAATTCTCTCTCTTGAAAACTTTAAAATCATAAAAGAGGAAAAGGAAAGGGAGGCTCACCTTATATAGGTGAAGTTTTGGTAGTTTTGGGGGGGGGGGGAAAGAGCACCAAATGACCCTTCGGTTAGGCTGACGTCATTAAAGACAAGCATGCGCATTTAATGTGTCGCTTCGTGAACCGTACCCCCATCAACTCACTCCACTAAGCAACGGCTCACGCACTTCTTCCCTTACTCGCCTACCTGCTTTAGGTACTCATACCAAATAGTTGTCTGCCTTCCAACTTTCTAAAACCTTCCACCATTCTTCCTACCGGTCAAAACCATGATCAATTCAAAAATTATGCAAGTGTTGGAGTCCGATGTGGTCACAGAGTCTATTATTCCGAAAACAGAAGCACCTCGCTCAAAGCATGAATACTTTACATACAAGGAGCAAGGGGCCACTAACGTGCCTGGCCTAAAGTCGTTCATGAACTAAGCATATGCAAGCATCTCGTGCCAGTCACGAACTTGTCAACATGGGACCCAGCCCTTTGGTGGGCAACTAGCGAGGCGTCTGCCCGACCAGAGTGTCATTATACTACATCCAGACCTGACCAAGGGGCATAGGTCATGCCTCCCCGACCAAGGGGTCATGCCTGCCTGGGAAAGCTACGAGCAGAGAATCTCAATGACTTACTCTCCACGATAAGTCAAAGGTTTCCTTATCTAAGCAGGGCACTTACCATATCTATTTTGATATTCACGCGGTCAGCCGCTTGTAACACCTATAATTTAGGGATCCTCTCCTAACCCTACTATGTATCAAAAGAGACCAATCCTAGATGGATTCTATGACATTGGGGGCCTATATACCTCTCCATAAACCATAAACAAGGTACACACTTTCTACAACCTCAAACCTCTATCAAATTGCTTTTTGACATACACGATATTTACTATCACGCTGGAGTGGTTTCACGAGGCCAAGCCTTGCATTCCTACTAAGGTGTTGTTTGTGTTCTTAAAAGGTTCGTAGAGAAATCCAATCCTTACAATCAAGCTCAAATATCATATACACTAAATCGGAAGACCCAAGGCTGATTTTTGCATCATCAAATGGTTTTATGTTGTCCTAGTCTTTTGTTTAGTTTGTTTAGAGTTTCATTTTTCCGTTGCACCAAAAAAATCATAATTTTCTTAATAAATTTTTTTATTTAATAAATATTAGTTAGTTTGATCAAAAGAAACAAGAGGAATTGAGTTATATTATTAGGTTAATCCCACCATTGGTCTCTTGACTTTGAGTCATTTTCAGCATTAGTCCATTAACAATTTTTTCTCAAAATTGGGTCCTAAAAGTATGAAATTATCACAGCAGCAGTCCATTTGATGAATGTAGTTAGACAAATATCGTTATGTTTCCCATGTCCATTAAGTAAGGGCTAAAATGAAATTTTTCTTAAAGCTGATTTATATTTCAATTTGCAATTGAGACCCTAGAGTTTAGAAAAAACCCTAGAGGCCTTCTTCCCCAAATCAACAATCTCTCTCTCCCTCTCTCTCTCAAAGTAAACCCCCACCATAGCAATCCTATTCCTTCCCCCCTTCACCACCTCCATCCCTAACCCCTGCCTTCCTCTTTGAGAGCATCATCAATCGTTTTCTTCCCATTCTCCTCCGGCCTAGTGATTTACGTCTTGACCACCGTCCCCGGTTTAGTAATCACGGTGGCGCTGACCCTCATTTTCTTTCACACACACAACACACAAAACACACACCGTTGGATTGAGGTAATAAAACCCCAAACGCATCCCTCCAAATAGAGCAAAATCGTTCATTTTCATTTCTTCTTTGGGTCTACTGTATGCCGAATCCATATAAAATCCCCTTCCTATTCCTATATTTTCTCTCATGGATTTTGTATAGAAGATGCCAAAATTCACAGTTTATTGATGAAGAGGAGGCAGTATATATAAATGTACAGTAAGGAGAGTTGGAGAGAATCACCAACTCAATAATCTATCCTATACAATCATGTACAAGAGGATAAGGAGAGAAGTGAACTCCCAAAATCAAAGGCGAGCATGAGAATAAAATACAGTTAATATGTATGAGCTTTATCTTCTACATGCCCCTTAAGTTGGACGGTCTATCGGAGAGGCCAAACTTGGACAACTTTTCAAATGAAGGGCGAAGAAGAGGTTTGGTGAGGAAGTCAGCTATTTGATCTCCTGTTGAGACATGAGTGACACGTAGAAACCTTCTTGAACTTGTTCACGAATAAAGTGATAAGCGAGAACAAGATGTTTCATTCGTGAGTGGAAAATCGGGTTGGCAGAGTGCGTAGCACCTAAGTTGTCACATGATGACCGGGAATGAACTAGCTAATTCCAAGTTCTCAAGTAAATTTCGAATCCACATTATTTCGGCAGTGTTGGAGGCCACGGCTTTGTATTCGACTTCAGTTGATGATCGGGAAACAGATTTTTGTTTCTTGGAACTCCAAGTGATTGGATTACGACCAAGAAAGACAATATGACCCATAGTAGATGTGTAATCATCCTTATTACCTGCCCAATCGGCATCGGAGAAGGCGTGAAGATCGATAGAGGAATCAGAAAAGATTGTAAAACCTTTGTCAAGAGTACCACAAAGGTAGCAAAGAAGCCTTTTAAGAGCATCCCAGTGAGTCGTTCGTGGCATGTGCATGAACTGAGGACAACTTATTGACAACGAAGGCAACATCAGGCCTTGTTAAAGTGAGGTACTGAAGAGCACCAACTGCCATTCGATACTCAATAGGATTGTCAATCGGGTCGCCCGAATGAAGAGAGAGAGGATGATCAATCACCATTGGGGTTGGAACAGGTTGGCGTGGAGGATCATCGCGAAAGCGGTCAAGAAGCTCAACGATGTATTTCCTTTGATTGAGAAACAGACCATTGGGGGTGGGAATGATTTCAACACCCAAGAAATAAGATAGAGTTCCCAGATCTTTTAAAGAGAATCTGCTAGCCAAGCTGTTAATGAAGGCATCAAGATGAGTAGCATTAGGACCAGTTATTATAATGTCATCAACATAGACAATTAAATAAATGGAGGAGGTTGAAGTATGCAAAATGAATAAGGATGCATCAGCAATAGATCTCTTGAAACCCAAGCCAAGAAGAAAGGATGTGAACTCCGAATACCAAGCTCGAGGCGCCTGTTTAAGACCATAAATTGCCTTACGCAATTTGCAGATGTAAGTGGGTGATCGAGCATTGACAAAACCCGGCGGTTGAGACATATAAACATCCTCATGAAGGGTTCCATGAAGGAAGGCATTATTAATGTCGAGTTGGCAAAGATGCCATTTGTTAGTAGCTGCAAGGCTAAGGAGAGTTCGAATAGTAGCGGGTTTTGACCGGTGAAGGTTTTCGTATAATCAATACCGGGCGTTCTTTGAAAACCTGGCGACAAGCCGGGCATGATAACGGTCAACACTAACATCTCGCTTGTATTTGGTTTGAAACACCCATTTGCATTTGACAATATTTGAGCTAGATGTGGGAGGGACTAACTCCTATGTGTCAAGGGTATGTAGAGCAGTGATTTCAGCCTCCATGGCTTGTTTCCAAAGAGGATCCTTAAGAGCTTGGGCTACGGTGGTGGGTTCAAAGGATTTTGGATGGGTAGTGGTGTGATGAAGGTATTTTGGATTGGGTTTGTAGACATTGTTTTTGGAACGAGTGGTAATGCCAGGAGAGGGATGAGGTGAAGGATGAAGAATGGGAATGGAAGAACGATCCGGTAGAAGCGAGGAGGTCATGAGAAGGTGATGGGTTTGGTGGTGGAGCTAGGGGGTTGATGGGGGTGGGGTATTGTATTAGTGGGTGGGGCACGGGTATGACCAGCAGGCGGAGTGGGTGTAGGCTGATAGATGGGCAGCGAAAGAGAGCACAAGTGATCCAAAGTAGAAAGGGTAGGGGGATGAGGGGTGGCACTAAGACGAGTATAGGGAAATTCATGTTCCATAAATCTAACATGCCGAGATGTGTGGATCTTATTAGTGACCGGATCAAGACAATGATAAGCGCTTTGAATTTTGGAATAACCAATGAAAATACACGGAGAAGATTTAGACTCTAATTTGTGTTTGGAATATGGTCGTAGCCAAGGGTAACACAAACAACCGAAGCTCCGTAACTTAAGATAGTTGGGAGGAGTACGAAAGAGATGTTGAAAGGGTGAGGAATTGGAAAGTGTGGGAGTGGGGAGTCTATTGATAAGATAGACAGCAGTTGTAAAGGCATAGGACCAAAACTCGAGAGGAAGCTGAGCGTGAGCCAGAAGAGAGAGCCCTGTTTCAGCTATGTGACGGTGACGACGCTCGGCATAGCCATTATGTTCAGGGGTGTGCGGAGGAGAAGTGAAATGAGTGACACCATCAATGGTGAGAAACGAAGCTAAGGCTTGATATTCCCCGCCATTGTCAGAATAAAGAATTTTGATGGACTTTTCAAAATATTTTTCAACCAAGGCCTTGAAACGAATAAACACAGCCTTTGTATCATATTTGTGTTTGAGAGGATAAAACCAGATATACTTGGTGAAATGATCAACAAAAATTATATAATATTTGAAACCATCACGAGAGTATAGAGGAGAAGTCCACAGATCAGTGTAAATAATATCAAGAGGAGCGGAAGAAAGTAATGTGGATTTATTAAAAGGGAGTTTGTGACTCTTATTACATTGGCAAGAATTGCAATTGAATGAGAAATCATCACTAGAAACATTAAGCCTAAAGCTGGATACTAAATTTTTAAAAATAGCGAGAGAAGGGTGGCCAAGTTTGTGATGCCAATCGATAGCAGAAGTTTTGACACTAGCAAGAGCTAGAATTGGTGCAGAGGTTGGCCACTCATAAATGCCATCCTTAATCGGACCTTGGAAAAGCGATGCCCCCGTGAGACGGTCCTTCACAATAAACAAGGAGGATGTGAATTCAACCGTAAGATTATTTTCAGAACATAATTGAGAAACTGAAATAATATTACGAGACATGGTAGGAGCATATAAAACATTTGATAAAGACAAAGAAGTAGTAGAAGAGATAGGAAAGGAAAAGGAACCAATGTGTGTTATTGGAATACCGGTGCCATCGCCAATGACGATTTCTTCCGTGCCATCATATGGGTGATGAAGGGAGAGGTTGTGAAGATCATTAGTCACATGGTGCGTAGCACCAGTGTCAAAAAGCCAAGGTGTGGGTTGGGTAGAGGCGGTGGCAACATGGACTTTAGGTTGAGATTGGGCATAGGTGGGTCGCGGTGGTGGGGAAATGGTTGGATATTTTTGCTGGAAAATGGGGCAGAGTTGTAAGGAATGACCAATGGTGTGACACCATTGGCATTTGCCAAGATAGCCACGTTTTCCAGCAGTGGACTGTTGTTTGGAGTTGGAGGATTTGTGGTGGGTATGAGGGTGGTTGTTGGTGGTTGCTGGATTGGTGGTTGGGGCAGGTTGTGAAAAAAGGATGAGTGGGGCGAGTAGTGGTATTATGGGCTGAAGCAGGTAAGGGACTGAGAATGGGTTGAGACTTGATAGCAAGTTCTCGATTAAGAAGCTTTTCATGGAGTTCGTCGAAGGAAATGGATGTATCTCGGGCATGGACAACATCAATAACTCCCTGAAAAGTGGAGTCAAGGGATTCAAGGACTTTATCGGTGATGTCTTCAGGATCTATGGGATTACCTAGGAGAGCTAGTTGGTCAGCACATGATTTAATGGAGTTCATGTAATCTGTGATGGACTGAGGTCCTTTGGTAATAGCCTTGAGAGCAGCTTTGAGTTGTTTAATATGACCACGGGTGGGACGGGTAAAAGTGTGAGCAAGGGTTTCCCAAACCTCTTGAGTTGTGCTAGATCGAGAGATAAGAGAGACGAGGGGGGGATTCAAGGTGCCAATGAGAGCACCAAAGAGAAGTTTGTCCTGACGAACCCAAGTGGTGCAAGCCGGATTGGGTTCAGAGGTGCTTTCTTTGACAATGGTGGCTGGTGGCTTGGGGTGGGTGCCGTCAAGATATTTGAAGAGATCATACCCTACAAGAGTTTCCTCTATTTGAAGCTTCCAAGAAAGATAAGTGGTGGAGGTAAGCTTTAAAATATTGGAGAGTGAGACAACAATAAGAGGGCATTTGGGATCAACATCATTAGAAATAGTATGAGAAGAAGCCATTGGAATTAAATGGTTTAAGCCTGCTCTGATACCATATAGAAGATGCCGAAATTCTTAATTATATTGATGAAGAGGAGGAAGTACATATAAGTGTACAGAAGGAGAGTTGGAGAGAATCACCAACTCAATTAATCTATCCTATACAACCGTGTACAAGAGGATAAGGGAGAGAAGTTACAGACTCCCAAAGAAATACAAAGACTGAGAATAAAGAATACATATTATGTGTAAGCTTTATCTTCTACACAGATAACAATGTGGGAAAAAATTGAGTGTCACCTAGGATTTAGCTTTTTTGAAGGAAAAAAAAAATTCAATGCAGCAGTGGATATGACGTTTGAATCACTTTTTTTTCACATATATCATTGTCAGCATTTTTTTGAAACAACTCTTCCAATTAATTGTTCCCTTTTCTTTTATTTTTTAATTTTTTGCCAGATTTTATTTTAGTGGTGGAACGCAAGCCACATATGAACAAATTCATAGTTGCATTGGAGAGGTCTATTTTAATTGAGTATGAATGAAACGAAAATATTTACCTCGTGTGATTAAAGGTATTAAAAACCCACAACCACATGAGATCAAATTCACGGTTGCATTAGTAATGCTCTTACAATATTATTGAACGAGTTGTCAAAATATCAATCATAACCTGTTTATTACATTTATGAAAATTACACTTTTCTATGATCTAAGAATCTGGTTCGTGCAATATATGCCAACAAGGCTGTACTCAAATCATGTTAAGGTTAAGGGTCTTCATAATTGCAATTAAATGTATGATAGATCAATTGATAAACAGCATTCTTTAAGTTATCACTTGAAACTTGGAAGGAGCTTCTAAAACTACTCTATAGATTTTATAGTTGGAGATGAACAATGGCTTCCATTGATGCAGGCCGCATCATCGAGTAGCAGGTTCAATCAGGACTGCATATAGAGAGAAATAGAGAGAGGGTGAGGAGGGAGGCAGTAATAGTATAGTGTTCTAGAGTTGCTTAGTATTTGAAGCATCACCACATTTTTTAAGGCTTACGGTGGAGACCTAGGCACCCAGCCCAATTAGGAAAAACATAATAGAAATGACCTATTCGACATCATTCTAAATCTTCAACCCATAGCTATCTTTACCTAATAAACCAATTCCCTATACAAATCTACAGAAACCATTCCTAGTGGGTCATCAATTAGGGTTCGATGAAACCCTCACAATCCAGCCAACTAATATTCTTCACACATTAACCTGACCAGTCATGGATACCAAATGGCTAGTATGCCTCTCTTCAGTTGCGTTAGCCAGCCTCACCATCTGAAACACCAAATGTTCAAGAACACCATTTTTTATCAAATGATGCTTACACATATCAAACAAATCAAACCCATCGACCACTTCCCTCCCACATTCCCAACCATGCTTATCTCTCTCAGCACAAAGAACGACCTCTTCATCGATCTTCTCTTTCCCTTTTTTTCCTCAGAATTTGCAAGCTGTTCTTTATCTTCCCTCTTTCCGAAAAATGTCGCATCTTCATAGTGATCCTCGCCTTTTATAGATGTATTCAATGGTGCGGCACTGCGTAGATTTTACTCAACTCCATCAAAGGGAAAATAAATCCATAAATTTTTTTTTAAGATGTACATTTTTGGGAAAAATTAAACACAGTATATCAATAACAAAACCCTTGATTATTATCTCTTGCCAAAAAAAAAAAAGTAACCCAATTATTTATTTGACCTTATTCAATGGGGAGTGATTTATTAAACATTACTTTCGCACAAATATTATTTTTTATCATGATAAATTTACTTGTTTGTCCTTAAATAAATGGTGGATGGTTTATTAGATGAAAGGTTAATTTTATCCATACATTAATTTCTAAAAGATAAATCACATTTCTAGTAAAGAAGATAAATTTACTTATTTGTCCTTAAATAAATGGTGGATGATTTATTAGATGAAAGATTAATTTTGTCCATATATTAATTTTTAAGAGACAACTCACACTTTTATAGTAAAGAAGATAGATAGATAGATAGCGATATCATTTACCTATTTGACCTTATTCAATGGTGAATGATTTATTAAATTTAGGGTTCTTTTTGTAATTATTAATGTAATTGATTAGCTCATAACAAAGTTATTTATTTAACTTTATTCAATAGTGAGTGATTTATTAAATTTATGGTTATTTTTTGAAAAAGTTTAACTTTCAGACGATGACTTTTTACCCGAAACTGAGGGTGGATTTGTCTACGGGTAGAAGATGGAGACTATAACAAAATACTTATCTGCAACAGGTGCTCCAATCACCTTCTACTCTTTCCGATGCTTTAATTTCTTGACCCAATACTTAATGTGTTATGTTTTTTATTCCCCACGTCCAGATATCAAATACCATTCCTCATGAAAGCCCAGTTGCAGAAAAGAAAACTACAGTAGACATTTTGGTTTAAGAAGCTTCTTTACTAACTCCGCATGTTCAAATTTAAATGCCCGGTTGACCCCTCCCCATTACTGTTTTTCAGGATCCCTGCCATTTCTTTTGGTGCTTCCTCGGTAACCATCTTAACATTTTCTGGAACCTTACAGTTTACACCCATCTTTGGCTTATTCAACTCGTTTCCCTTGGTACCAAGGCTCCGTTTGTTTCACGGAAAATAACTTTCGGAAAACGTTTTCCTCATTTTTTGGTGTTTGGTAATCTTAGGACAATATAGTTAATGTAAAAGCTTTTCCGAATCAACGGAAAATGAAGCTTTTTTTTTTTTTTTCCCGAAAAATGACTTACGGAATTATTTTCCGTAAGTCATTTTCCGAATGTTCGAGCAACCCTCCGCGCCCTTCCAAAAATACACATATTTACATACACGCACAATATTTCACCCAACAAATAAATTATTTAGAAATATAAATGGAGTTTTTGCACATTATTTATAAATTATAATTTTAAGAAATATTCACTCGGTCTTAAAATTAGTGTCCGCTATATTATATTATTATTTAAGGACGTCCTAAACATTATTTATTTTATTTTTTAATTTTTCATATCAATTATATTCAATAAGTGTATTAATATTAGAATATACTTTTTGTATTTATTCATATATTGTTTTCTGTAACATTTTCCATGTATTTGTCAAACATCTGGATATGTTTTCCAGCATATTTTCAAAAGATTTACCAAACACCTGAAAAATGAAATCTTTTCGTTTTCCAGAAATCATTTTCTGGAAATCATTTTTTGGAAATCAATTTCTGAAAATCATTTTCCGTTAAACAAACGGAGCCCAAGGTCAATTTTTGAATGACCCACCTCCCAATCACCATCATCTTGTCCACCAGCGAACAAATTTAGTGACAATATATCTGGTTCATTCAAATCTGGGTTCATGTCACATGTGCTTGGTCACTGATGTTTCACATGTGCACATGAAACAAGAAAGAAGCTAGGTAATTGACTAGGCTATTCAGAGGTCAAGATTTAATTTAATTTTTACTATCATCCTACGACTATCATTTATTTGGGTAACCCCCTCTTCTGGGTTTCCTTATAATATTAGAATTATATTTGGATCCTCTTTTATACTCAAACAATTTTTTCTAATACCATCATACGACTGTCATTTATTTGGGTAACATTCTCTTCTGGGTTTCCTTATACTGTTAGAATTATGTTTGGATCTCCTTTTATACTCAAACCCATTTTCCTTCCGCCACCGTCTATACCGTGATTTTTTTTACTTCCTCGGTCTCTCTCTTTCCAGCCCTTGTTGTTATACTCTTTAAGTTCAGGTAATTAATTTTTTATTTTCATCAGCTTTTAAGCTTTCTTTCTCTGTTTTCTTCTCCCCTCTGATTTGTTAATATATAACCCAAGCTCTTAATTGATGTCCCCAGGCAGTGGCAGATTTCTATTGTGGCTTTAAACAAATTTTTCCTTCCCTAGTCTCTCTCTTTCCAGCCCTTGCTGTTATACTCTTTTTAAGTTCAGGTAATTATTTTTTGATTTTCATCAGCTTTTAAGCTTTCTTTCTTTGTTGGGTTGCGAATCCTGTCACCAGGTGTAGGTTCTAATTTCTTCATAGAGAGATTCACCCGGCTTCTCTCACGATCGTGGCTCAGAATCATAACCTACAAAGAGGGAAAACCTTTATTTATTAGAGAGGTAGACATGTTTAGTCAAGAACTGACGATAGAATAGGCTGAAGGGTCCACCTTTAGTGTATCACCAGGTGAAAGGACTGTTGCAATGTCTGCAACACGATCATGATTGATCTGACTCACATGGAAAAGGCCATCGATTCCACCAATATCAATGAAGGCTCCATAAGGTTTAATTGGAACTCAACAGTGATAGATCCTTTGCATGGTTGTATTGTTTTTGACATAATTAAAACAATTCCGTTATTTATGGGATTTGTTTTTCCTTCTCATCCTCACTTCTTTTTTTTGATAAGCGATAATAATTACATTTGATACAAGTTTTACACTTACATAATTTCTATCTTACTCATTGTTTCAAATAGGTCCCTTCAATCCCATCTCCAACTCCACCTGCATCTCCGACACCCCCTCCACCTACATCTCACGTTGCAGCAGGACATATACCCACAATATTGTATGGTGTTATGTGGGAGGATTGGAGTTTTGTAGATGAAGCGGTAAGTTCTTTTTTATATTTTAATTAAAAGACTATAATGCATAAAATATGGTTAACTAATTGGTTTGAATTTTATTTGTCTCATGTGTAGGTGGAAATAAAAGATAAAGTTATTGCATCTTATTTCCTAAATCAACCATTGTTGTGAACCAAGAGTCCCCAGAAGAAGACTGAGTTTTTGTTATTGAGAAAACAATAAAATGTTCTTTTTACATGTCTATTTTTTTATAAATTAAATTAAATGCCCAAGTAAAATCTTTTATTTTGTTAGGTATTTGGGTTTTCTCTCATTTTCGTTGTGTAGTGTACATATATTCAGCTTTTACAAAATTCTAAATAAATATTAATTTATCACATCATTGTATGCTCCATACATCGATCAAGTCCCAAACTGACGTCGTGCCATAGGCACGGGCTCAGAATCTAGGAATGAAACAATAAATTTCATTCAAATCTGGGTTCATGTCACATGTGCTTGGTCCATACAGTTTTTGAGGCACGTCATGGTTCAATCGGTCTTCATCGTCCCTAGCTTTAACTCTAATAAATTTCGCATCGGCACCGTTGATATTGTTTATGGTTTGATTGGACCAAATTATCGATCTCAAACATTATTCGCCACCATGTCTATCACTACAATTACCAGACATGACATCATCATCACCAAATTTGACATGGAATATGGAAATTCTACTGATGCTGCACAATCTAGTCTTGGGCCGTTCCTTGCGGTTTGTAGGATATCTGGGCTTATATAAATATGTGATTACCTAGAACCCTGTCAAAAGAAGAAAACACCTCAGTAGGAATGCAAGGCCGGGCCTCGCGAAACCCCTCAGGCGTGAGAGTAAGTATTAAGCTTGATTGAAAGCAAAATAACAGGGTTTCGGTATGTAAAAAGTGCGTACCTTTCAAATGAGATTTTATGAAGTATATATAGCCTTTCTGGGAGTAAGATCCGGGTTAGGCTATGATCACGGAGATATTTTAGGACTGTAATACCATAAAAGTGGGTTGACCGCGTAACCGAAGGAATCATGGCTAAAATCTCGGGATCAGCGAGGTTATCTCGAAATTAATACCGAGCTCAATCGGGCAACTCCCTGCTCGCTGCTCGCTGAGTGATAGAGAAATTCCTGCTCGGGATAGATGTATGATGATCATCTCGCGGCTATCCTGCTCGGGTAATCTCTTTCTTGGTCTCTGTCATACACGTGACTATCACGTGTTGGCACCTGTGCTTGGCTCGTGACCAAAGTTTGGGCCGAGCTCATCAGTGGCCCCCTGCTCCCTGTTCGGCGAGTATTTATGCTCGGCGCAGGGAGCAATACACTTGTTTGATTTTATTGTGGCCGAAGTGAAGGGAGCTGCTTTGTTGGTGACAGTTAGTGTATTTGAAGCGCCGGTTGCAGGGAGACTGAAAAGACTTTTCTGAAGTGACAGCTGATGAGTTCAGTCATGATGAGCTGCGTGTTTTCGAGGCAGGCAATAATGGCGGGCTTGATCTGGAAGCCGCCTTTGTTTGAATTCGTGGGCGCGTGATTTGGGCGCCTTTTTCCCAAAATTACGCCTATAAAAGGGGTAAAACCCTAACCCTTTTTCTTTTTTACTGCCTTCTAACCTTCAAACTCTCTGTATCGTGTTCTTCTTATTGGTTTCTCCCGTGGTATCGCTTTGAGTTGACAAGAAATTCATCTCTTGCCATTCTGGATCATTGCAATATTTCGGCTTCCGGCAAACTGATCCCCGTTCAACGCACAAGTAAGTTTTCTCCGGCCTTCATCCTTTTCTATTTCTATGTAAATTCTTTTGAATTTTCTGGTCTTTTCCTGTGTTCTTCGTGTTCATGGTTTTCTGGGTAGATTCATAGGACTTTCAGTTTAGGCTTGGGTAGTTTGCAGGGAGATCAAGGAAAAATCTTCGAAGAATCATAAGTTTTCTGGGATTAATCCGATATTGCTCGATCCGTTGTAGGATGTCTTCCCTCTTCGACTTTTTGATGACGCTTCGATCATGAGCAAGAAGCTTATGATTATGACCATGGTGCTCAGGAGCATCATTCACCTGTAGATTCTGAGAGAACGGGGTCTGACGTGTTGATTTCAGAGAGGAGGAATACCCAAGAAGCAAGTAGTCACGCTTTCCTTGAAAGGGTTGTGAATGATGTGACCACCGACCAGGACGAGGTGGACGAGGCGAGCTCGAGTGAGATGCCCAGCGACGAGGAAGTGGCTGGTCGACCTTGAGCGGGTAGGAGACCTCGCAACGAGGATTATTTTAATTTGAGCTCGCTTGCTCACTGGGAGTCTATGGACTCAGTTGTAGAGGTGGGGAACTGGTTTGACTCAATTGGGATTTCCAGGAATAATTACCGAGGGGTCCCTTATGAATCCGAGATGACTCCTCGCCAAATGAGGAGCAAGACCAAAAGAGTGGTCTTTTTCTATGATTTCTTTCGTGTCGGATGCTTCCGCTAGATCCTTTTGTTGTCGAAGTTCTTAAGGGAGACCAACGCCGTTCCGTGATCTCCAAATTACTACGATGCCGATTCTCGATCGCTTAGCGACCGGCCGATTGGGTTTGAGCCGAGATGACCATATCCGAAAACTTTTTCAGCTTTACCAAGGACAAGAGATCGGGTAGGATTATTGGCCGATCAAAAGCCGAGCTCAAGTCATCGAATTTCCCATAAAGTTGATAAGTGGGACAAAAGGATTGTTGTAGTAGAATCCCTGTTGTGGCCCTTGCTCCGACCCCTTATGAGATGAAGCCTCCAACTTATGATCGGTATGCCACTTTCACCGGAGAGGATAGGTGTATGGCTATGTTATAGGAGCATTGGGAGTGACCGAGTGGTCAACAATGGCCGATTGATCGAAGTCAATCGTGCAGATGCACGGATTTTACGCCCGGCCGATGTATCCCGCCTCCGTGGAGGTGTGGAGCCTTGATTGCCATAACACCTAAAACCAGCTCATCCGCTTTGGGGACTTGCCATGACCACAAGTTCCCCAAATGAGTGCGAAGGCGCGGTCTTAGGGGAGATTGTACCCTCGATTTGATTTTTGATGATGCCGGTATTTACCCTTTATTGTCTATTATGAGTCTTACGAAAAGTATCTCGACATTTTCTAACTCGCTTTTTGCTTGCAAGTGGTGAAAGATATACTAAGGCGTAGGAAGATTGAGTTCAAGGCGAGGTCCGTTGCTCGCCACTTGAGTTGATTGGCCGCAGCCAGCCTTCAATCCTACCCAAGGCCCCCTTTATCGAAAGGAGCAAAAATCATCTCGTGCTCCTGGTTCCTCTATCGAGCCGAGATCTCCTCTAGGACGGCGCCGACCACCGAGCACTCTTCTCGAAGAGACCAATTGTGCCCGATTCCCCGAAAGCAGAGGCCGAGCACCCGACCATCTAACAGGGGAATGAACCCCAAGAAACAATTCAAGTGGTCTGATCCCGCGCTTTCCCTCGTTCTTCCAACGCTCTCCGGCCACGGGCTTCCTCCTCGCCGTGGAAGAGCCATCACGGAGTTACCCCTAGTTGGCCGAGAGCCATTTTGTGGCGCCCGTATCCCAAGATGGGGTTAGGCCTCAGAACGAACTCGCCGCCCCCTCTCGAAGGAATCAACATTCGTGATCGGGGACCATGAGCGCTGCGGTGTGGATCCTAAAAAGGGTCGTCCACCGATGTTGTTCGTGGTGATATCGAACTCCGAACGTGTCGCCGGTGAGATTGGTTTGCTAGTCGAGGTATGTCATTCCTATTATCTCGACTAAGATAACTCGCCGATAATGTATATTTCCTCGCCATGTATGTTTTTGTTTTGCGCTTACCTGTCACTCTTCGCACAAATGTGCGTATGAGTATAAAGATAAGGCGGAGCCTGCTTTGAGCGTAAGCGAAAGTCCGATGAAGCTGCCCGGTCTTACAAAGAAGACTTGTTGGCTAAGGACAAAGAAGTCTTAACAAAGGTCGCCGAGCTGTCCAAGCTCGAGGAAGAAATTATCCGCCTGAAAGCCCAGGTGGAGTTTGATCAAAATGGGGAGGTCTCTGCTCAGAAAATATTGAGCGAGGAGAGGAAGAAATTCGACACTACTAGAAAATTGATTTTACGTGATGGTTGGTTGCGATAGCTTCTGAAACCATCACCTAATCTTCTTATTCGCGATTGCTTTTTTCCATCGCAAGCACCGCAATTTTATGTATATACGATTGTTTAACAATCACTAGGCCATCACCTTGGAATATTTGAGGAATTAGCCAAAGAAATTAGGCCTAGCGGAAAATAGAAAGATAATGATGATGGTTTTCAGAATACGCCGATTGCATTTGTAGTCGCAAAATTTGACTAATGTCGAGCGATGGTTTTGCCATTGCATTCATAAATAATAAAATAGAAAAATAGAAAAAAAATACATTTTCGTGATTGTTGGTTGTGATGGCTTTTGAAGCCATCACTTAATCTTCTTTTTTGCGATTGCGTTTTCCGTTGTTTTTTCTTCAATCGCCTTAAGTTTATGCGATTGCTTTATACGCTTAGTGGCATCGCCTTTGAATTGGTTGCGATAACTTTTGAAACCATCGCTAATCTTCTTTTTAGCGATTGCTTTTTTCAATGTTTTACCGCAATCACGTTTATTTTATGTGATTGCTTTACAATCGCTAGTGCCATCACGACACTATAATGATTTCAACATAAAATTTATTTTTATTATAATCCTTTAAAACATAAACAATCGTAAATGCATCTAATGGACGTGTAGTGGTTAATGCGAAATTACTAATTATTTAGTACAAAATTAAATCATGTGCACTCCCTATTTTAGGCAATTTTCTGAAATTTTCTATAGAGAATTCGTCCAAGGGAATGTTCTGATGATTTTTGGATATATTGTACTTGTACATGCTAGTTAACTCTCTATAAATTTTCCTAAAATTCCAAGGTCAGGAACTACCTTAATCGAGCTATGAATCATCGCTATGCTAGTGAAATTGTTATCGAAAATCTGGGAGGTAATCTGAATTTGATGTTATCAAAACTTGATGAATATAGATCCGAATTGATGTGCTCGCACCGCCCAAGGATACAACTTATCGTGAGGACTTGGCCTCGCCGCCAAGGTAATCGAGCAATCATGTTCTTAATGTGATACCGATATGGTAATGGGGCCCATCAATTAAAGTGAGAACCAAAGGTAAAATGATCACTACGAAAAAACTTTGATTAGAAAGGACAATTTTCCTTAGAAATATAAATCAATGGTAATTTCAGAGGAATTTACCTATGAATTTGAAAACAAGTAGCTTGAATATGGTTTTTCACCATAACAAATAACATTGACGTGTCTATAATGTATTCAAGCCCGCTATAGGGATAACTTGACTAAATACATGAAATTTGTTTTGTGCACAATTCAAGATTCTTCATGTGTACCAATATGAGCTTTGACAGAGTAATAGGCACACACAATATAAACCATGCATTATCTAGGCACTTTCGTGTATGATATCAAATAGTTGAGTACTCATCACAATTTCTATACTAGCTTGTTTCCTTGATTTGGCATAAGAGTAGAAAAATACAAACATGGTCTCTGTGGCGACATGCTTTGCAGGATGTAGATGACTTGATGAGATGAGAGCATGATATGACACAATTGCATTAGAGAATGATATTGTTGAATTGTAGGAGTTGGTATTTGTTGAAAATAGGATGGCTCGATTACCCATGCAACAGTGTTTTGGCGATCGCTCAATGTTTTTCTTGAGCTCGCAAGATGAAAATCCTTCGAGGCATGCTACTGGATTTTGCGTGGTCGTCCAGTGTTTTTTAGGTTTTTTCTCTTTGTTCGTTTTTTGTACTTTTAAGGATTTTAGAGTTTTTATTGTATCCATATAAATAGTTGTATCCCTAGAACATTTTCAATATGAACTCCGACAAAATTTTGACAATCTGTGGCCCCCAATCTCTCTCTTTTGTGATTGATCTTATTATCTTTGTTAATTTGTTTGCTTGTCTTCCGTATGGCCTACAAAGATATTCAGGTTAGATAAACATGAACTATGATTTCTAATGATGATGTCTAAGACGCAAAAGAACCACAATGGTTCTATTGGTTGGTAGATATGTTAATAGGGACAAGAACCACAAGTTCGAACCTATTAAACCGGGGTTTTGCAGGTCAGGTTTGGAAAATAACAAACCGTTTAGTTTTCGGGCTAAATGGGTCGGACCTATCGCTTTTGACGGGTTGGACCACCGGTTTCCTATTTGGCCCGCGGTGTGAGCTATTATTTATTTGAAAAAACATGAAATGTTGACCAACGACAAAACCCTAGCGTCCTCCTTGCGTTTGCGTTATTCTTCACTCCCACCAAAGTCGACAGACACACACAAAGTTAGAGAAAGAGTAGAGTTTTCCAGAGACCAGACAGCCAAACGTCGGCACTCGACAATCAGAATCGGTCAGTCTCCTTCGCCGTCGAATCCGTTCGGCGTTCTCCCGTCCGTGACTCAGTCTCCGTCGTCCTTGTCCTCGTCCAGTGTCAGTCTGGCAGACTGACAGTGTTTCTGCGAGTTCGCTGTTCGCAATGAGTTTGCTATTTGCTGTCTGGTCCACTCCTAGTTCTCGTCCTCGCCCAGTCGGCAGTCGCCCCTTTTAAAACTGGTAAGTAATTAGCTTTGTTTGATTTCAAATTATTTGTACAAAATTATTTGTTATTTCTTTCATTAGCTTCGAGGAGAAATGAATGGTTTGGATTGGATTTCTAAAAAATTGAGGAAACCAATTAATATACTTGACCCTTCTGCCTGCGTAAACGCAGTTTTTATTTTATTGGTTCATTATACTATGATTAAAGTTCCATTCTCAGAATTCAGAAACATTGTACCTTAATTTCCAACGTGATGTTGATTAACTAATTAATTTACCTTATACCATGAAATGTTAATTAGTATATATGGGCATTATGCTATAGACTTGGTTGAGAGGTAGGTATAAGTTTGCCCTATAATTCTATTCCTCCTTCCACACCACCTAAGGCTTAGGAGTGCTTTTCGTCTAAGAGACCGAGATCAATTGCGATCTATGGCGATAGATGAAACTTAGGGAAACGGTTCCTTCATTTATAGAATAGTCAAACACAATTCGATATTTTGTGAGTTTTCCATAGTGAGAGATAAAGGTAGGAAGAGATTGCTTAACGAAGTAGACCTAGAATATTAAGATAAGACAGCGTATAATTCAACAAAACAGACAAATGAAGCAGCAAATATTTTTAAAATGTATGATTGTTTTGGGGAAAACATGGAACTGACCAACGATTACCATTACAGAAGATTATAATGTCATCCGCAAAAGCAAGGTGAGATATGATAGGGCAGCCACTCGAAGTTGAATACCGAGTGCGGGATCGATAAGTGCTGTGAGCCTGTGACAAAGACGTTACTTCTCTTTCTATTATCCACTTACTTTTCCAATACTACAACTTTCTAACTTTGGCCTGGTTCCTTGATTGTCGCATTTTGGTTCATATTAGAATTAGATACAATGTGGTAGATCACAATGTAAGTCCAATTCTTTAAACCACTTTGCTCTAATTGTAATCTCTAGCCTACTCTGAAAACCAACTTGTTTTTAATGCTTTAAATCTATACCATGGGCATCCAGATATCCAGGAGAAATTAGCATATCTCATATGTGAAAAATATGAACTGCCTTCCAATAATTAAGGCTGAGAACATTTTCTTGCTTAGATTTGGGAGGTCACAAGTGGTTAGAATTTTAATGGTTTGGCCCAAATGGTGAATGCAGCCTGCAGAATATATTCTTCCTAGGTGGATTTTCTATTTCTAAGGAAGCAAGAATTTTATCAATTTTGGCAATGAAGAGACCATGTAATCGAGATTTTTCTTAATTGTACTTTATTTTATTTTATTTTTTGATAAGTAAAATATATATAAACTTACTTAAGGAGGCGCGACCTTGTACAAGTATAAGAATACACAATAGGACTAATCTATAGAAAAGCCAAGCTATTGATCACTGATTCAGTCTCAGGTCCCCACATACAGAGGATTGAGTCCACATCACAAACTTTTAGAAAAGGAAGTCAACCCTCTTACCTTCTATTGAATCCACTTTCACAAAACTCCCCACATGGTAACAAAGCCAACCACTCTAAAAGTCCTCAAGTCAGAGACATCACTAGCAAAAACATCCTGGAATAATCACATTGTACTAATTGCTACAAAATCGCATAAAGAAACGTGGTGCAAAACAAAGGTTCTATCTTTTATTTCAGGTTCAGGTCTAGGCTTGTTTATGGATCAGGTCTTGGATTTTCAACCAGATCAAGGACCTGTCAAGTCATCTTCATTTTGAATCTCTGTTTTCAGAGCTCCAGCAATATTGACAATGAGGCCAGAATTCTAGTGAGACTTTCTGCAGGCCATAGAGGCTCGCCGCTCGTGTGAGAAAGATGGGCAATCTGGCCGAATTTTTTTTTGAACCAACCATGGGCTAGTTCTTCGCCGATGCCCAAGTAATCGGATACCCATTTTTCACCAGCAAAGATGATCTCATTAGCTAATTCACAATACACGGTCTGAATTTTAAGTTTGAACTTTAGTTTCACAAACATGATTAACTCTGCAGGTCGAGAAATTTATGTCGAGCAAGGAGATTTGCTAGGATGGCCACAAATAAACAGTGCCTAAAAATCAATCCCTTTAAGGTTTTTTAGATTTTGATTTAGTGACTTCAGATCACTGTCATAAATATACTCATCATCAGTTTATACATAGGTCACTGTGTATAACCACCTTGTACACAACTTATAAGTTTTGCAAACAGTATGAGAAGTAGAAAAGGTGCATCCAATGTATGCTGTAAATTCTTCTTGTCATTTTCATGTCAAGGAAAAGTGATTTTGACGTATGCAGTGAAAGTTTCTTTTAATTTCTCAGGCCGAATAATTTTTCTGGTTCTAAGTGATGTCCTAATTTTCTTTATTAAACATATATAATATCCCCACTAGTAGATGGTGCAGGACCTAGTGCTAATTATGAATCTCTCGACAATGTTCAAATCGGCCAAGCATGAAGCATGACCATTTGAAAACAATCCAGAGTGTGATCTGTATGTTACTATGTTACCATCTATCATGCATTTCCTTTATATTTATATTGCTTCCACATAATTAATCAAGTAAATGCTTCCTATGTCCTGCCTTTACACCTAATCTTGCCTAAGCCTCAAAATTCTAGATAAGATAAGGAACTAGCTTCACTTGCCCAAGGTTTTCATGCCTTAGCAGCCACTTTCAGTTTAGAATATATCAACCTCTATCGAATTGCCGACTTTTGGTTGTGGACAGACCGATGACTGCCCGAATGCTACCTCTCTATTGAATTTATGTCTTGTGCTTTCTACCAAAGTGTGGAGGTTGCATAATGCCCCGACAACTTGTCTTACTAACTCAGAAACCCTAAGCCTAATATAGTTTAATGAAATTGGCTTTATTGAAAGGGAAAGATTTACCTCTCAAAATGCAAGAAAACTCTCCCTTAATTCGAGTTGGATACCCTATTGTCTAGTAATATATTGATATCTGAAAATTTTGGAAGAATCTATTTGCGAAAAATAATGCAACTAGAATTGAATCATGTAGGTTATAAGTTGTGATCGGTAAGGAATTAGGAAGTCAATCGGAAGAGATAGAGAGGCCAAACTCATAAGTTTTAAATCATGTGCAGTCCCAGTTTTAGGCAATTTTCTGAAATTTTCTGTAGCGAATCCGTCCAAGGGTAGTAGCCTATTCAAAACTGTTGCCACACACCCATATCTGTCACCAGCAAAAAAAATTCTCAGAAAACAATCACAGATGGGTAGTAGCCTATTGTTTATGTTGCTTTTCGTGTTAAGGTAGAGATTTGGGTTGATATTTAGCCAATTGTTTATGTTGCTTTTCGTGTTGTTCAGGTTGTTTATTGTTTATGTTGATGCCATGTTTTTGTTTCTCTTGAGCATACATATATATTAATTACATGTGTTTTATTTTGTTAGGATGTATATGCAAATAAATTACGCGAAAAACATGGATTAGCCCCTGATGAAAGCGTGACTGGAATTGAGGATCCTGGTTTGGAGATTTGGTAGAAATGTGTTAGGGGTGTGACGGGGGGTAGGCTCATTGGACGACCTGGTGAAAGGTGGAGTAAAAATGGTCTCAAAAGACTACGACACATACATTGCATCTCAAGAGCATTCGAAGAAACTTGAGAGGTTGGAGAAAGACAAAGCGAAATTGTACAAAATTGTGAATAGTCAAAGTAGTTATATTTCAGAGCAGGGTAGTTATATTTTTGAGCAAGGTAGTTATATTTCAGAGATATCTTGATTTATGCAAGACATTTATGAGAAGTTCGGCATACCAACTCCTCCTCGTGAAGCTCCTCCTCATTTCACTGTTCGTCCCCCTCCTATGCCTCCTACCCATGATGGTGCTTCAGCTAATGCTGCTTCAGGTGTTCCGGATGGTCCAGATGGTTTGACATCGAAGATAATGGTGATAACAATAATGAGTCCGAGTCTAATGAGGATTGATTTTTCTGAGTTATGTTCTCTTGATTAAGTCATGTACCACTTGATGCGTAAAGTTGGATTTTAAGCTAACTTTTTTTTAGATTATTAAGGGTAGTTATGAGTGCTTTGATGTTGACTTATTGAACAACATATTTTACTAGATGAGGTAATATGATATATTTAATATGAAATATTATGATTCGCTTGATTTGAAATATTTTGTATGTTTTTGGTATATAAATGTGGTACAAATTTATGAAAATGATTGATATTGAGCTAGGTAGGGAAAAATCAATTGTGTTAAAGTGATGGTGAATCCTATCATGTTTTATAGGGTATTAGATTGCAGAAGTCATTGCTTAATAGGAGCTAATGCGATGGAAATAACAATCACGTATAAGGAATAATATGATGTCACATATAACAATAAAGTGATGGTTAATGCAATTGCATACTTCAATTCAATATAAAGTGATGACCAAAGCAATCACATATTCGGAGATAAAGCAATGAGAAAAACAATCACGTATGCCACAATAGAGCGATTATAAAAGCAATCGCGCATACGAAGATAAAGCGATGATCAACGCAATCGTGTAAGCTCAGATAAAACGATGGCTAAATCAATCGCGTATTCCTAAATAATGTGATGGCCAAACAATCTCTTATGGCTCACTAGAGAGATGGTTAAAACAATCGCGTATTCCAAGATAACGTGATGGAAATATCAATCGCCTAACGTCCTCTAAAGTGATTGAGCAAGCCATCGTCTATTGTGAAGACGATTGCTTTAGCAATCACTTATTTAGTACTAAGGTGATGGTTTAACAATCGTCTTTTCATAGATATGCGATGGCTTTGAATTTTTATGAATTAAAAAAATAAATATTATTTTTCATGTTAGGTGATTGTTTACGCCATCACCTAAAATCTATGAGATAATGCAACAACTTTTACCATCACTTAAAGTTTTAGCGACAAGGCTTTATGCGATGAAATCGGTGATGGTTTTGACCATCACATATAGTTTAAGGCAATGGTTTTTTAGTATTGGCGATTGCTTTCGGCCATCATGTAAAAGCAATTTTCTAGTAGTGCGAGGATGTGCAGATTGCCGCCGAGCAGAAGGAGAGAGCTTGGCAGGCCAGGTTGGCACGGGAGGTTGCGGCTGCCAAAACTGCAGCTATTGAAGATTTTAAGCGGTCAGCCGAGCTTGACCAGCTCGTGGATGCAAAGCTGGTTCCCTATTATTCCCAAGGGTGCAGCCATGTTTTGCGTATGTTGGCGAGCAGCGGCCTGCCGGATATAACTCCTGAGATGATGGCAAGATGGGGAGCGGCTTCGCCCTGGTGTGCTGCGGCTCGGAGTAGCCACGCTTTGATCCCTTATACTGTGGATGAATTGGGGATCATTGCGAATAATGATAGGGAGAGCGGTGAGCCGGAGTGGATTCCTCCGACTCCGTTGGCCAATAACGTGGTTGATCAGATGAACGCCATTTTCGAGAGTGAGGCCAACGACGATGAGGATGAGGATCCTGCTCCCCAGCCTGTTGGCCCGGTGGTAATAGATGTCGAGGAGAATCAGGCTACTCCTTCTGCCGGGACAGAAACAAATTTGCCTCCTCCTAATCAGAGTACTGCGCAGCTACCTCCTCCACCACCTCTTCCTCCCAACTTGCAGTCCGAGATGGATAGAATATTTGCCGAGCTGGACACCTCGGGAACAGCCACCGAGCAAGGAGGGAATTAGATAGCTTTTGATCATCCTTGTACTTATTTCCCTTCTTATGTAATTGAAAACTTATAATGAGAACTTTTATTTCAAAATTGTGTATGAATGTCCTCCTGTTACTTGTTTTATTTCCAGTTTTGCACTTAACTGAAAACAATTAGGATCATCGGGCAGGGCCCCTTCTGCTAATTCGGCAGGCATCTAAATAATTGGCTACTGCCAGAGTTGTCGGGCAGAGTTGTGTGGCCGCGTTAACTGGGCATGGCCCTTGGTTCATCGAACCGTTAACATTATTTAGGCTGGATATTGATTTGAGCGAGATTTATCTCCCTTTGCCGCCAAAACGAACAAAGCCGTCAAATAATATCGAACACCGGGTTGCTCCCCTTCTCCTGTTGAGGCATTCAAACTTAAAAATATAAACCGGGCAGGGCCCCACTTTGCTCGATTTTTCAAGCAAAGTTTTGTTTATATTTGTTTGAGTATATTTTCCTTTTGACATGCACAATTTCGAAAATTTCAATCCATGTACGCAATCACTTTCATTCGAAACAATTTTATTATTGAAGAAACCTTTATTGAAAATACAGTCAACCAAGATAAACTGGAACTAACGCCCATGTTAATGATAATATTTCTTCAAATGATCAGAATGCCAAGGATGCTTCAAATGTTTGCCTTCCTGATTCTGCAGGGTGTAAGTACCTTCTCTAACAATTCCTGTAACCTTAAATGGTCCTTCCCAATTAGGTGACAATTTTCCTCGTTCTGGTCGCTGTCCTGTAACCTCGATTTTCCTAAGGACCCAGTCTCCAATTTTGAATGCTCTTCCCCGAACTTTCCTATCGTGATGGGCTTTGGCCTTCTGCTTGTAGTTAACCATCCTGATGCGAGCTTCCAATCTACGTTCCTCGAGAAGGTCAAGGTCGATTGCCCGGGCGACCTCATTGTTTTGCTCGTTATAATGGGCCACTCTGTAACTGGGAAAGGCTGTTTCAGTTGGGATTACAGCCTCTGATCCGTACGTGAGAGCAAAAGGTGTTTCACCTGTTGATCCCCTTACAGTCGTTCTAATCGACCATAAAACAGCTGGTAACTCGTCTGCCCATTTTCCTGCTCGATCATCCAAATTTCGTTTGAGAGCGTGCATGATTTGTTTGTTTGCGGCTTCTGCTTGTCCATTGCCTTGTGGATATGCCACTGAAGACTGCCAATGCTTAACATACATTCTGTTACATTCTCGTCAGAATTTGTCTGAGAATTGTGTGCCATGATCAGAAACAATGGCTCTGGGTAACCCAAAGCGACACCAGATGTGGTCATGCACGAAGTTGATGATGTTGTTTTCAGTGATGGTCGCCAATGGTTTTGCTTCAATCCATTTGGTGAAGTAGTCGATTGCCACCACTGCATATTTGAATTGAGATCGCGCTAGAGGAAAAGGTCCAATTATGTCAATTCCCCACATGTCGAATGGCCATGCCGCCACGACTGGGGTCTGCTCGGTGGATGGCAGTCTAGGTATATCCGCAAACCTCTGACATTTGTCACATTTCTGCACGTATAAGGCTGCATCTTTCCTTAACGTGATCCAATAGTAACCTGCAAATAAAATTTTTTGTGCCAAGGTCCGTGCCCTCGATGACCGCCACATTCTCCTTGATGGACCTCGTATAAGCTCTGGGTCATTTCTCGGTCGAACACAACGAAGCATCGGCCTTACCCTTGACCGCCAGACAAGATTCCTCCGACCACCGAGTATCGACATGGTTCCGACAACTCTTGCTCGGTTTTTGTCTTCCGTAATATACCCCGCCGATGAAATCTTTATACTGCCGATCCAAAGATTCGCTCCGGCTCGATATCCATTATTCGGTCCTTTTCAATCGAAGGTGTTTCCAGATGATCAATCATCACTGCTGGCCTTAACACGGATATTTCGTCCTCTGCTATCTTGGAAAGGTAGTCTGCTCGCATGTTATCTGCTCGATCAATCCTGACGATCTCCCAGAACTTGAAGCTCTTCAAAATTTCTTTGACTAACTCGCAGTACTTGACCAATGTAGGATTATGGACTGCATACTCCCCCTGTACTTGGTTCACGACTAATTGTGAATCCGAGTACACTGTAACCGAATCAATATCCATGTCCAACGCGAGCTCTAATCCGCAATCATGGCCTCGCACTCTTGATTGTTGGAGGCGTGAAATTTGAATCTAAGAGCCATCTCGAACTCGTCACCGATCCGTGTGACCAAGAAGATGCCTCGGCTCCGCCGCCTGCTTTTACCATCCATCCACGAATAATTCCCAACAAATGGCTGGTTTGATCTTAATCGTTTTTTCTTGTTCTACGGCGTAGTTGTGATCGGAACTTCTTCCTCATGGTTGGAAAAGCTTGTTTCTACCAAAAGTCGCCAATGCCTGTGCCTTGATTGCCTTTCGTGGTTGATAGTCGATGTGAAATTTCGTGAGCTCGATGGACCAACCAAGCATTCTTCCCGAAAAATCTAAGCTTGTGCAAAATTTTTCGTAATGGTGAGTCTGTAACAATTATCACATGTGTAAAAGTAGGCTCGTAATTTCCGAAAGCAAAGAATAACAAGAGAGTAGGCCAACTTTTCTATATTAAAATATCGGCCTCTACAGTGTGAGAGCTTTTGACACGTAATACATGTGTTTTGGACATTTGACTCCTCCCTAACTAAACGGCCACACTGTCTCAGGGTCGCCAAGTACAAATATAGGTTTTCTCCCATTTTCTGCCGCTCATTAAGGGTGGTTCACCGAGATATTTCTTGTTGCTTGAACGCCTCGCACATTCCTTCATTCCACTCAAAAATTTTGTTTCCCTGAGTACTTTCAAGAAGGGTAAACATCGCTCACGGAAGGAGAAATGAAACGACCAAGGGCGATGACGGTTCCGCCTCAAGCGTTGGACGCCTTTAATACATCTGGCGCTTCATGTCGAGTGAGCTTGAATCTTCTCCAAGTTGGCTTCTATCCCCCTCCGGTTGACCATGAACCCCAAGAATTTCCTCGAACGCCGAAAACGCACTTGCTCTGTTCACTTCATGTTGTTCTTTCTCGTTGGTGAAAGTTTCTTCCAAGTCTTTGTTGTGGTCTCTCCCTTGTCTTGATGACCATGTCATCAATGTATGCCTCCATGTTTCTACCAATTTGTCGTCCGAAAACTTTGTTGACCATACGCCGATAGGTGGCCCCAAATAAGCAGCTGCTTTTAACCCAAAAGGCATCATTTTATAACAAGAGACCGCCACCGCCGAAACGCGGTCAAAGCCTTGTCCTCGCCCGCACATTTTCACTTGGTGGTATCCTAATACGCATCCAAGAAGCCGAGCATTTTCAATCCAAAGAATGGCATCAACCAAATTTATCAACGAGGAAGAGGTAACTGCCTGGGCAAGCCATTAAGATCCGTGAAGTCCACTTATCATTCTCCATTTATCATCGTTTTTTTAACCATCACCACATTGGCAAGCCATGACGGATAATGAATTTCCTCAATGATGTATGCTTTCAAGAGCTTCTCTATTTCCATCTTTATAGCCTCATTCTTTTCTCGTGGAGAATTTTCGAGGTCGTTGTTGAATTGGTCGGTAAGCCGGATCCACGCTAGCCGACGAAGAGCTACCTCTTCACTTATACCTCTCATATCTTCCACCTTCCACGCAAACACATCAAGACTTGACTTTAGTTGTTCGATCAACCGCTGCCCGCCTCCTGAGGAAAGTGTCATTCCAATTTTGATTTTCTCGCTCCGAAAAGACGGGTTGATGATGATTTCCCCGAGCCTCTTCAAATTTCTAATTCCTGGCCCTCTGACCGAATGTGTCCATTTCACTTTCTCGTCGCTTTGTCCTCTTCTTACGACGGCTTGATGTTTCCATGGCGGCTCGCCTCCTTGTCCTGGGGTGATTGACCTCCATACTTTCTCGTCGCGAGCATTCTCCTTTCAGTTATTATGCTATATTGTCCCGAGCTTTTCCTAGAACAACGATTTTTCATT
>CM028383.1:109534393-109563929 GCA_013146195.2 Codonopsis lanceolata | reverse complement strand
TTAAGCCGAAGGTAGCCCTTTCATCCCCGAGATCGAAAATGCACCACCCGCATAAGGAATCATATTCCTCAATTTGAGAAATACTTCGTGAAGACGCGGGCAAGTGACCGGCTCGATCATTTTGAGGCACGTATTCGAATGGTAACGGATATAGAGGTCTCAAAATGCGAAAGCATTCGAGGGGGCTCTTCAGTGAGCACAAGCATGGCGGGAAGAGTTCCTCGCGGATCCATCGAGGTTGGGAGATGTTACGAGAAAAGTTCCTAGAAGAATTTGGCACCGCTGACCAACACCCAAGAACCGGTTCGATCTTGCAAAAAGTAAAACAAGATGAACATGAGTCCTCCTGACGGCAACTGACGAAAAGGTTCGAGGATATGCTCGACCAAGTGATCGCTACGGTGACCCGGAAATAACGTTACGTTATCTAAAAACATGAGAAGCAGGCCACGAAGACAATGTTAGCTATGAACCCGGGAGCCTCCAAAGCAGAGCTATTAGCAAGTTCCCACTGTTTTGCTCGGACCGAGATTGCTAGAGCGAGTAAGAATAAGAACAAGGACAAGGCCAAGGCAGCTCGGCCACGCCCGGTGACCCCGGGACCCTGTGAGGGAGGGCAATGCCGTCGCGAGGACGGGAGGAGAACATCTACTCACGGGCAAAGGTTATTCAGAGAAGCGTAGTTTACCCCGCTACACACCACGCGGGAAGACATCATGTTCCAAGTAGGAGATGCTTTGCCAGTTCCCTATCCTCTGGACCCCGAGCTCGCCCATACTAGGGACCCCACCAAGTACTGCGACTACCATCATGGTACCGGACACACCACAGAAGAATGCATAGTGTTGAAAGCTTGAAATCTGACCCGATCAACGCGGGCAAATTGGACGCTTCGAAAGATCGTGAGTGGGGAACAACGCGAACAATGAAAGGCAAGGAAGACCTCCAAGAGGAAGAGGTGGCCAGGCCCCTCAGATTCAAGGAGTGGTCAATGTGATCCAGGAAGAGCTTCCATCCAACACTCAAATTGGGAAGCACATATACTCGCTCTCTAAAGCAGTAAATTCTCCAGCTATACAGCGGGCAGGGGAGCCCAACATATTCCTTACTCGCAGCGAGTTAGCAAGCACCCCCTTGCCTCCGAGCAGCCGTTGGTCATCTCCTACCTGGTAAACGAATGGCAAGTCCACAGAGTTTTGCTTGACACTGGAGCGTGCAGAGATATCATGTATTATTCCTGCTTCAAAGAGTTAGAGTTAGCAGATGCCCGGCTCAAGCCTTATCTTGGAAAGCTGGAAGGGTTCACTAACCACCAAGTAGGCGTCAAAGGCACTATCGAGCTCGAAGTTTTAATGGGAGACGGGGCGCAAACCCGAACAGAGATGATCAATTTCCTGGTGATCGATCTCAAATCAGCGTACAACTGCATCTTAGGCGCGTCGGCCATGGCCAAGTTTCAGATGGTGACTTCAATACCTCACCAGAAGGCAAAATTTTACACCGAGGATGGAGTGGGTATCCTGAACAGCAAACCCCCGACATTGTGGGAATATGTCCGAGACTCCCAAAAGAAAAAGCAAAAACTGATCGTGGACATTCCCGACCAGACAACATCGAAAAAAGAAATGCCCAATTCTACGATAGCTCCTGTCCCCATAAACAACGTTGAGATCGGACAACCTTCTGGAGCAAAGGATCCCATGGAAACAGATGAGCACGAACAGGCCCCATCCCCATCACATTCTAGGCGTAAGACTAAGCGCATAGAGCCACAAGATATCGAGATGGATACCCTGCAAGTGCGGGATGAACCCGATATTCAGCCTGAAGGCGAGCTGGAAGAAATAATCATCAATCCCGCCTATCCCGAGCAGAAAATCAAAATTGGGAAGGCCATGCCTCCTGAAGCTCGGGAAAGGCTGATCAAGTTGCTAAAAAACAGCCTGGATGTATTTGCCTGGACTGTCAAGGATATGCAAGGAATCAGCAAGGACGTTGCACGTCATGACTTAAATGTTGATCCCACCTTCCGACCAATCCAACAGCGTCCAAGACAATACTCCCCGGAGAAAAATGCAGCCATCCGAACAAAGATTGAAAAGCTTCTAAAGGCAGATATCATCGAAGAATCCAATACCCGACTTGGTTGGCAAACGTAGTGATGGTCAAGAAAACCAATGACAAATGGCGGATGTGCGTCGACTTCACGAATCTCAACAAAGCTTGCCCGAAAGACTGCTACCCGCTGCCTCGTATAGATATGCTGGTGGACTCCATAGCTGGATTCAAAATGCTCGATTTCGGATGCATACTCGTGATGATACCAAGTCGGGATGAAGGCGAGACAGATAAGGCGACCTTCCGGCAAATGGGGCCTTTATTGCTATAAGATGATGCCATTCGGGCTGAAGAACGCAGGGGTGACTTATCAGCGCATGGTTAACAAGGTCTTCAGTTCACAGCTTGGGAGGAACATGGAGGCATACATAGATGACATGGTCATCAAAACCAAAGGCCGCGACCACACTCTTGACTTGGCAAAAACATTTGCCAATCTACGAAGGCATAACATGAAGCTGAATCCGGGAAAATGCGCTTTTGGGGTTCGAGCAAGAAAATTCCTCGGGTTTATGGTTAATCAGTGTGGGATAGAAGCAAACCCAGAGAAGATCCAGGCCCTACTCGACATGGAACAGTCCTACTGCATTAAACACATACAACGGTTGAATGGTAGAATCATTGCCCTTGACCGCTTTATCTCCCAATCAGTGGAGAAGTGTCTCCCGTTCTTCAAAGTCATGCGCGGCAACAAAGGATTCGAGTGGAATGCAGATTGCGCCAAAGCCCTAGAGCAACTCAAGGAATATCTTGGTAAGCCACCCCTCCTTAGCGCCCTCCGCCGGTGAGCCTCAGATGTATATCTAGCGGCACTGCATGAGCCGTGGCCGCTGGCTTTGTTGGAAGAATTAGACACTCAAAAGCCTGTGTACTATGTATCCAAAGCCCTCAGTCTTGTTGAGGGTCGTTATTTTAATGCAGAAAAGTTAGCTTATTCGCTTGTTGTAGCTGCCCGAAAATTAAGGGCTTATTTTTCTGCACATGTAATCATAGTATACTGCATGCACCACCAAGCAAGATTCTTCACAAGCCCCGTCGAGGCACTACTTAAATCGGGCGATAGAACTCACTGAATTCCACATAGACTACCTGCCCAGGCGAGCAATCAAGGCTCAGGCATTGGCCGATTTTTGGTTAGAAACAAGCTTCACTCAGCAAGAGCCTGAAACCCAACAGTCGACAGAGCCCGGGCAAGAGCAGCTGCCACAACCTCGGCCGGCCTACTGTTGGGATCTATATGTTGATGGAGCGAGCAACGCCGGAGCGGAGGCGGCATCCTTCTCATAGCTCCCAAGTTACATAATTCGAACTAGCGCCGATTCAAGTTCCTCGCCTCCAAAACGTTGTCGAATACGGCAAGAATAATAGCCTCGAACTAGCAATGACATGGGAGTAGAAATGATCACGGTGTACTCGGATTCACAATTGGTTGTGAACCAAGTCCAGGGGGAATATATGGTACATCACCCGTCACTGGTCAGATACTACGAACTTGTCAAAGGAATTTTGAAAATTTTCAAATTCTGGGAGATCGTCGATTGATCGTCGCGACAACATGCGGCGCACTATTTATCCAAGATCGCCGAGGCAATTTGACATTACCGAATCCTTCAAGAATGATCGAGCACTTAGAAACTTCGCTATTGATAGACCAAAGGTAATGGACATCGAGCCATGACCGTAAGTTGGATTGACGATTACAAGGACTACATCGAGCGAGGGACCTCGCTCAGACAAAGTCAAGGCCACCACGCTAGAAGCCCAGCCCTCGGTAGTCCCAGGGAATTCGCACAAGCGATCTAAGGTCGACCTATGCTTCGTTGTGTACCCCTAATTAATCAAGGCGTTTCTATATGAAGTGCACGAGGGAGAATGTGGCGGCCACCGCACCGCGCCTAGCGTAAAGAGTACTACGCACGTGATACTATCGGATAACCCTCTTTAAGGGATGCAGAGAGATATGTTCGCGAATGTGACAAGTGTGTGACGACCCGACCCGGATCTCAATACGAGATCCCAAGGTTGTGCCATCATGACAAACTAAGAGACGGACAAGCACACTTAAGCATATTGGTGCGAGTCAAAAGACCAACCACGACAGAAGGTAAAGCCATAACGGCAATACAAAATAAAAACAAAACTGCGGAAGCAAAACCATAATGGGACCCGAGCTAACAAGCTCCTAAATATAAACAACCAAAGAGATGGTAAATCTCTCGGCCCAAAATTCGACGCGTGACGCAACATTAGACACGCACCACAAACCATCGGCAACCAAGGCCGGCAAATGCACAAAATCCCAACCTGATAAACAACACTCAACGGCTATAACATGCCGGAGGAACAATTCACTATAACCATATAAATGATGCTAAACCACCAACCAAACCTCACGACTAAAACTATCGGAGGTAGGAACAACAATATACCACAACTAGAATAAACGAGCCACACATGCTCGAAACGACAAAGGAAATAAATACTAAGGGTACAAATGCTCGGCAATACATCCGGCTCCCAAATATACAACCATAATATAACACTATAATCTACCCAAGTAAAGTCTACATAACTTTACATTCGAGCCTCACAATAAATACAACATAATAATAAATAACTCCAAGCTTTTGACTTGGAAGACCACCTGCTAAAAGTTGTTATCCAAGCGACTAACGGGATCATCGCACACACTAGGGAAAACAATCACATGGAGTGAGTCATAATGACCCAGTAAGTTTCTAAATGCAACATGAGGCATATTATGACATGGCATGGCATAAATGCATAAACATATAAAATCATGGTATCATGCTAGTATACCATCATGAAACATGTACTTAATTTTTAAAGCACATAAACTCACATAAACCAAGTAGCATCTTATTTTTCATATAAATGCTCATAAATAAACATGCGTAACAGTAAATGTAATCGAACCGTTACAATCAAATCCGGGTTCAAAACCCAACCAACTTACCATGAGATCAAACCTCAAACCATGATCCGGGCTCAATTCCCAATCAATAATACCCGGGGTTTCTCCCCAAATAATCTCAACTCATCGCTTCCTTAATGAGTACTCTACATTCATCCAGCCTCCTGATGAGAAATGAGAGCTCGATGTCAGGCTAGATGGCATAACTCGAGATCACATCCCACTATTGGCCAAATAGTGAGGAGAAAAAGGACCCAATGCAACGATTCGTAGCGATTGTTCCCAAAGGCTATGAATCGTCCCATTGCCGACACAACAACCAAAACCCGCCAGCTGGACTTTAAACCAAACCATCAAGTAGCTATTTACTTGCATAAACCAATGAGACCAAATTCATAATTATCGGACTCATTAAATCATGTAGGACATAATGCTCTACAACAACTCATAAACCATGCACATAATTGCACATAAACAAATAGGACATAATGCTCCACAAAATCCCATAATCCATGCACATATTTGCATATAACCACGTAGGACATAATGCTCTACGAAATCTCATAAACCATGCATATAATTGCATAAAATCAAGTAGGACATAATGCTCTACCAAACATCATAAACAATGCATATATTTGCATATAACCATTGTGTTCAACTAACTTACAAGTTTAGTTCAAGAACTACTTTATTGAGGTATTCATTATTCCTCAAGTCATTAACCCATTCAAGCATAGCTTATCAACTTAATAAAATATAATGTGAGGTCTTCCTTAATCCTCAACTCAAATCAAACCAAGACTACTACGCTAGTCTCAAAATATTCACAATTCAAGACTTATTATTTAGTCTTTATTTTAAGTACACCGGACTCAATCATAGTCCTAATCGTCATATATGACCGATAACACCAACACCATACTTAAAACATCATGACTACCCCGTAGTCACTTCGCACAAGTGTTTTCATATGTACGCAACAAAAATCCTTGAGAAGAGGATTCTCTCTTAATCTTCTCTTAACTAATCTCGTGACCTTATGCGGGTCTCAATTATCCCATGCTCTAACAAGCATGCTTAAAACATATTTCTAATAAATCTTCATACCATGAATGTCTCCATTGGACACAAACCAAAGACCCGGTGTGCACAAACACAACCCAAGCAAACCCAAACATGGTAGGGTTTCCACCCAAGGCTCTTAGTCATTTTATTGGCCTTATACCGACTCCGTTGAGTCTTACTAACACATTTCATTCTTTATGTGTTTTATAAATTGATACCGTAATAATTTCTTAAAGTTTACAACCAAATCTCAATAGTCATTCGGGCTAAATTCCCAAGACTAAAAACCCACAAAACACATCACAACCACTAACCATTTAAAGTTTGGAACTTATGTTCTTCGCTCCATTAACTAAACGAAATCCAATCATCGTAGGATTTCAACCCAAGCTCAATTAGCACATAATCAAACTTATAATGACTCCGTTGAGTCTAATCTACCCTTTCTAAAATTTTAGGGCATAGAGGCCATGGGTCTCAATAATCTCTATGTTCATAACCATCAACAATAGTCATCATCCCTGTTCGCTTAACTCACATAAACCCGACAAAACCTTCACCAATGTAACATAGAATAAATTCATCATTTTGAGCACAATTTCATTTAGCCCACCTTACCAATCATAATTTCCCAATTCATGATTAAATCATACAACCCGGTTTAATATACTCTATTAAGCATATAAAACATAGTAATCAAGCTCACATTAATAATTTTGCAAGCTAAACCAAATTTGGGCAAAACACCCTCCAAGTATCTCAACCAAACCAACATCAAAACTCATGAATAATCAACATAATCAAGTTCAATAGTCTAGTTAGAACATGAATCTCACATATATCATGGTCTCACATAGGTCAATCCAATTCTATCATCAATTTGAAAACCTAGGGTTCATGCTTCTCTACAAACCCTAACAATGGCTTCCATTGACCTCACATAGCACAAATGATTGTTTCCCTAGGGTCAATGGAGCCCAAAAGAAAAGAAAGAGAGGTAGAAACTTACCTTGATTCAGCCCCTACAAGTCACAATCCCGAAATTCCAATTGGTGGGTGTTGTTCCCTTCAATCCCCTCTTCAAAACTATGGTGTAGCTTGAGAAATGAAGGTCCCAAGCTATGGCCTCCAAGATTGGGCACTCAAGAACCCTAGAAATTGCTCTCCCAAGCTCTCTCACGTTTTTGTGGAGTGTAGGCAGAAAATGGGAGGGTTAAGTGGTGTTTTGTGGCTTATATATGATAGGAAGTAAGTTGGGTAGGTTAGATTAAGGATGTTTCTCTCTAATTAGCCACACTAATCCCCTCTAAAACCCCAATAGATGATTAGGATAAGTCTTAAGGTAGTTAGGAAGGTTTAGGATTAGTTTAGGTTGGGTTTGGGTGGGTATAAGTGGACAACTTAGCAAATTCCTCAAAATTCACGCACTGTGGACAAGACACCATGCGTCGCATGGTGTCTCATTGATGCGAGCGCAAGGTCCCAAAAACAAATTTTCCAATTTTTCTTGTTTCCTTGCTCGTTGCCTCCGCATGCATCCTCGAGCCTTAAAGCTTCGAAATGGCTCACAATTGAACCCTTAAAGTCCTCAAACATTAAATTAATCTATCCAACTCTCAAACCACTTTTAAAGTAGGTCTAAACTCCCATAAACAACACCGAAACAACCTGGGGCTTAAACCGACGCAAGACGTAACAACTGCTAACGAACGTCGAATGAAACCACAAACCGACGGGTAATAACCCATGATTATAAGCACCTATTGCTACAAAATAGGCATGAATGCCTCTCGATGATGAATAATGATAGGGAAAGGTTCTCGAAAGACGAGACGTCGCCCGGCCAATCTCAAACCGCGATAAGGAGAATTGCTATTCTCGAGGCCAAAACTTCACGAGACTTATGGAATACATCCAATTAGAAGTCTAACACATCTAAACATGTTATTTAATCATCATGTAAAGATCTGGGACCAAATCGAGGTCCAAAACACCAAACCCGAATAAGCTCTCAATCGAGTCGCATTTCGACTATCGTCGGGTTACGACTTTTGACTTTAGCAAGTCAACCACTATATGACATTTCTTAGAAGTGTTTTAGTCTTAATGTGATCTCATACACATTTAGACTCTCTCACAACCAAACGAAAGCAATCAACTGCGAGCTTTGACGCAATTCAAGCTAACCGAATCGGATCTTACAAAGTGCCGAGGTACGCGACATACCGAGATTCCATCCACCACGAACTCCACTGCCGCGGCCAGCCCCTTCGACATGTGGGGAATTGATCTCGATCGCCCATTTCCACTGGCACAAGGCAACATACATAAGCAGTGGGTCACCATTGACATTTTTACGAATGGATAGCCTCCGCCAAAATCACATAAGCAAATGTCATCAAGTTCGCCCATGATCAAGTGTGGTGTAGGTTTGGCCTCCCGCTGGCAATCGACGACCACGACACCCGCCTCTGACAAGCTTACTTCAGTAATGCTCGCTTAGGCGTCAAGCATTGGCAATGATCTGTAGCCCATCCTCAAGGGAACGGACAAGCCGAAGCCGGAAACAAGCAGGTCTTACATGCACTCAAGAGAAATTTAGAAGGGCAAGTAGGGAAATGGGCCGAGGAACTACCATCGCTTTATGGGCGAATAACTATCAGATATGCCCAACAGGGAAACCCCATTTGCTCTCACTTACGGCCTGAGGCAATGATTCCTGCTGAAATGACTTTGCCTAGTTATCGAAGTCTCCCATTACAGCAAGCAGAACAACCAGCTTTTGCGAGCAATAGACCTTCGATCTCCTGGAAGAAAGAAGACTGGATGCTCGAATTAGAATGGTCAACTACAAGCAGCGTGCAAATGCTCATCATGACAAGAAAGTCCGGGGCATAGCTTTCATGATTGGAGATTGGGTACTCAGAAAAATCGAGGTAACTGGCCAGCGAGCAAAATAGGGAAAGCTATCACCTAACTGGGAAAGACCTTTCCAAAGTTACCGTATAATCGTAGAAGGCACTTACACACCCGAACTCGGAAGGAAAAGACCAAGCATCCATGGCACGCGATCATTTGAAAAGTACATCCTTAAGTTGATCTTTAATACATGAACAGACCCTCACTGGTGGTCACCAATGTTATTTAATAAAGGCAAGTCTTTTATAATGTGTTCATTCAGATTTTATTGGCATCCACCGATTATCTATGTTATGTATGATAAAGCTGCTTGCCTGACAAGCGACCAGGGTTAATCCCGATCAATACTCAAATACCCGAGTACTAGTGAACTTAATTGCCTCGGGCGAGATGCGGCCCCGCCCTGGCTCACGCATTTCAGATGCCCGCCACGCGGTAGGGCCACGCCCATCGGATAGCGGCCTAGCTACCTTCGATTCCTATATGCTGACCAAGCAACATCGCTAGTCGTATATCTCTACACCCAAAGGGATATACCGACAACCGCTTTCTGAATTACCCATATCGAACAATGGCCGTGCTCGATTGTTAGTCGCCGAGCCGGGCCATGCCCGCTAGGCAACTCAAGCCGCCTCAAGGCGATAGGCCCCGCCCAGGATAAAGCCTTGGCCTATACCAAGCACTCAGAGCGGGAAACTACGTTCTGTATGCCCGAGGAGAGCACTAGATGACATAGGGCACACGGACCAAACCCCTACCCGCAAGGCATTAACCTTAAAAAATAATGATGTGGTAAAAACTTTATTATTTCTGGGTTAATTTTTGACACAATATTGCATGATTGGTTCATTGGTTACTTTTGCTCGATGTATTTTTGGGGGCTACCTCGCATACAAACGTGTTGGTACTAATAAAATGCAGGAAAACACAAGCAAGTACTACCGGGTAGAATGACAATAAATAAGAAGTAAATTACAGATCATTGTTCACCAGAAACCAAGTGTGTTATCAAAAATTACAAGCACTAATACAAAGGGCCCATCAGCCAAAAAAGATACGAAGCTTCTAGACTACATCGGGGATCGTTTGGGTTGTACCACTCAAATGCCTCTGACAATTGGGTGTGAACTCAACTTGAAGCTGGGGCACCGCCCGTGATTCGCCTCCTTCTCGGCCCTCTTGGCATCGACCAGGCTGCACACGTTGACCGCCAGCGGGGTGGGGGGATCCCATGGCTCCAAACCGTCGTTAGCATCATCACGGGCCAAGGCATCCAGCTCGCCTTATGTGTAAGGCACCAGATGGTGCAGCTTCCGGGCCTCCGAGCAATATGGGTCGAGCAGCGCCCACTCGGCCATTGTCCCCATGTCCACCGCCCCCGTGCCCGCTAACATCCGTAAGATGTGATTAGTGCCCACCGCGTAGTATGGGAATATTTCTTTGCGAACTCGGGAAACATAGGCTGGGGAGGCGATAAATTCTTCCACGACCCGCTCCTTAGCTGCCGACAGTTGCTCGGTGAATGAAGCCATGGTTGTCGTGATCGGGCGGCTTCGAGCCTTGAGATTTCAGATTTGCAGCTGAGCTCCTGGCCAGGCGAGGAGAGCCTCCTCCGCAGCCTTGAGACTTCTTTTTGTTGGGCCACTAGCACGACTTCTTCACCTGTGACGCTTGTCCGCCTCTAGTTTCTTGGTCGCGTCGCACTCTCCTTCAACGATCCACAAGAGCGACACCGATCATTCTTGCTCTTCACTAACCCCGCCAATTCATCCCTCTAGACTCCACCTTCCTCGCGAGCATCGATCTCCTAGTAGTGCTTGTATATGTGGTGCAGAGGAGCGACCAGAATAACAATCACGAGCAAAGTCAGACTACCACAATATCAGTAATCAGATAAAGAGAAACACTACAAATTTACCTCACTCAAGTTGAGCCCGATGTGACCAAGAAGAACGCTCGGCAAAGATTCCCTGGTCGTTGGTAATATCTTCAAGCGCCTCATTATTCCTTTTTTCCAACCCAAATGGATCGGCTTTGAGTGCATGCATCTATATGCCCAATGCTAGGACCTCAAGCCCGCCACAATGGCCCCTGCAAATGAGGACATTGTTGGCATCTCAAAACCGGGTAGCAGCCAAGGTTTAGAAGGATCGCGGGCAACCTTGCTCAGATCCAGCGCCACGTTGACGGGAAGACTGATCATGAAAGGAGAGGATGCCTTTCTTCGCCGCAGGGCAATGCTCCCGGGCATGCCCACACGTAAGCACTCCAGAGTCGAGGAGAGAGAGGAACTATCTCAACCTGCTTCGCCACGGAGCTTTTGGCAGCGGACCAAAAAGGGACTGCTGGGAGCCACCACGGCGGTTTGCACCAAGGCGCCACCCTTCGCCTCCTCACCGAGTCTCCTGAGTTGTCTCGCAGTCAACATAGCCGCGCAAAGACGCATCAAGCACTCACAAGAGGAAAGAAAGTGACTAGAACAAATAGTTAAAAAGATGCGAGAAGAGAGCAAAGATCAAACCGACCAGAACACCGATAGACAGCGCCAGCAATACGCCCGAGCCTTTACACTCTTGACAATCTTGGTGAAAATTTTGTTCATTAGATAGCCTAATAGTCATGGGCCTCTTCAAAGATCAAAAGAACATAAGGGCTCTACCCCGGGATGGCAATGAGCACTCTCGACCAGCGTGAGATTTTGGGCTTGCATAATAGTTCTTTCCAATCAATCAGACTCTCCTACCTAACCCTCTTTTCCCCATCCATCACAACACCCAACAAGCCTCGGATATAACCGCTGTTGACCGTAATCACCGGTGATGAAGTCGCCACGGGAAGTTTGGGAACGTATACATGCCCGACTCATAGGCATTATCGCCGCCCGCTGGGATTCAATCGTGATAGCTCTCCTATCCCAAGCCTCAACTTTCCCTGGCAGCCGATGTAATCCTGAGAAACCGAATTGGACCGGCATTTACTCGCCATAAGCACGACGCCACAATGAGAGACGCCGAAAATCTTGATTGTAGGCTCTATCCGCAGCAGACGGCACGCCTACAATATACGCCATTAAGGCCCTAACTCGTATTTAACATCGTGTCACCGGCATCGGGCAAAATTCTCGAGGAACAACAGATGAAGTGGATCTAGCTTGCAGACGAGCCCCACTCGA
Source organism: Codonopsis lanceolata (assembly GCA_013146195.2). Lineage (NCBI taxonomy): Eukaryota > Viridiplantae > Streptophyta > Magnoliopsida > Asterales > Campanulaceae > Codonopsis > Codonopsis lanceolata. The sequence continues at coordinate 109,551,717 of CM028383.1, read as the reverse complement.
AAGAAGAACAAATACCTCCTCTCGTTTTGCTCATGATACTTCGCCAGCCCACCAACACCTTTCTACTCGATAATCCTCACCTCTATCCCCATCGAGGTGAACCAAGTGTTAGATTAACCGGGGTATCTAACGATGCCCAAATGGCCGCTGCACAACATTTTCGCCGACGCCCGATATCCAGCAGAGCAAAGGTATGTGTAGCCTCGTTTCAGCTATGGGCGTCCAGCCCGTCCGTAGTCTCCTCTATGTCGGGATGTTATCGGAATCCTCTTCAGCCGAGTTGCAGGCCTCGTTGACAGCCAAAGTATCCCGGCCACTTAGGGTACCACGTCGTCCACGTAGGCCTACTCTTCAAGCATGGGTTCCTCACTCGAGAAACGTGTCAGCGGCCTTGCTTCGTCGCGGTGGCGGCAGGCCTTGCTCCACCTTCCCCTCAGACAAGCTATGACCACGGGAGGAATCAGACAGGGCAATCACGGGCACACGGGCTCGTGTGGCAACAACCTCATCGGCCACAGATTCATCTCCCTCTTCAAACACTACGTCAAGGGACAGGGACTTTTCACTGCTCATCGGATCGTTCTGCCCGCCATAGCTAAACTCCTCCCGATCGTTTTCTGAAAACTCTCCGTCAGACATCTACAGAGATCGAGGAAAAGCAATGGTCAGATCCTGCCCGTAAAATAGAACAGTGTCTAAAAGGGGGAAGAAAAGCCCTAAGTCTAGGTAAATCAAAGGGACCTGCCCGCCCAGTAGGCAGGACGGTGGGTGATTGAAAGAAAGCTAGTAGCTAGGATTCTCCAAACTGCCTAATGCAGTTTCCAATGTAGCTTGTTAAAAAGCTACAATTGAAGTCATAATAGACAGAAAATCAAAAAACAGCGGAAGACTTAATACAAAAGAACAAAATTAATCACAAAAGTTTACAAAACAATCTACAAGTCTATACTTGTAGATCTAGCCTCATGGCCAAAAAGATTTCACTAAAAAACAATGAATTGTTTTACAAAAACTATGTGAAATCGCACAAAAAATATTCTCACAAGATAATGAATCTTGGAGAGCAAAAACCCCACATAAATAGGTTAAACAAAACGTGGGAAGAAACAAAATCAGCCTCCTTTAAACAAAGCAGGAAGCACAAAACAATTTCAGAACTTCTGATGTGTCTGCCAATGTTGCTGCAATGGATAACACATTCGGACTGCTGAACTTCGGCACTTCAAAACTGCTGCAGAAACTCCTCGGATCAGCTCACGGCCTCTACGGCTTTTGTTCACTTTCTGGAGCTCTGCACTTAATCTGGAATTCTGAATTCTGGAAATCTGAATTTGCTGCACTCTTTTTGATCTGCTCTCTTAGAATTCTATGTATGTACCCACAACCGTTCCCTTTGTCTTCTATTTATAATGCTTGAGGAAACTTACACAAAGAAGGAATCCATCTCCAACAAGAACAAGGATTAGTAGAAAGGAATAAAATCTACTTACCTTATTTCTAGATTTTATTACCATATAAATAAGGAATCTAGAAACACGGTTGACAAAGGATTGTTGACTAGATTTAGTTTCCAAAAACAACTCCTAAGATTTAGGTCCAAGAAACCACAAATATGTAGGAATATTTTGTTTCCAAAAATGATAAAACCTTAAGGACCAAGGAAAAACAAAATCTAATTAAAGATTTTGTTACCAAAAATGAACAAAACTTTTTGACCAAGAAAGGTGTAAACAAGACCAAAATAGGTCATGCTTATTTTGCCCTTACAGTGATTCTCCTCGATCTTAGCCTAGGGTCTCACCTAATCCTATCAAGTCTACCCAGAAAATCCAGGAAATGGAGAAACAAAGACTTTGCTCATAAATGCAGACAATGGAGAAACACATAAACACAAAACGAGTATTAAAAGAAGGAACTCACTTTTAAGATCCTGAAAGACGTCGACTTCTAAAAATCACTACCTAGATAGAGCAACGATGGCGGGGGCACCGTGGCTGGAACATCTTCAGGAAACCGGCGGCAAGGGATTGGCAAAGCTTCTCTCTCTTCTCTCTCTCTATAAAGTTGGGGAACCGTAAAGTTCAAATGAGAGGCAACTTCGGACTTTTATAGGCGGGACCTTGGGGATTTTTGGGGGCGCCGAACTGGAAGCTGAAAGGACAGCACACTGCCGTCAGCCCACACACGCGCATTGAATGCGCCACCCCGAAAATTGTGCCCCCATCTTTTCGGTCACCTTCTTGGCGGCTCACGCGCGCCCCATCCCATTCTCTTGAAGGCTCTCTCAGTGGAAGGCTTCTCTGAAACGCTCCAACTGATTGCCACGTGAAAGTTCTAGACCGATCCACCACTACGCCCAGCCCGATCATTTACTTGCTGAAATCCTCCCAAGTGTCTGTACCCGAACATCGAGCAACGTTTTAGCATACTGTACGCTCCCCGCCTCGAGCATGAATACTCGCCAGGCACGAAGCTAGGGGCCACTGATATACCTGGCGCAAATTCGGTCACGAGCAAAGCACGAGCTATCCTCACGTGCCGGTCACGAGCACAATCCTTCCAGGGCCCACGGGCCTAGCGAGCAAAATGAGGGCAGCACCTAATAGCGAGTAGCATAGTTCCCGTCTAAATTTGGCCGGGCATAGGCCTTGCCTGTCCGACCATGGGCCATGCCCAGGACCTATGCCCGCTCCAATCCACCATCTATCACAGAGGCGAGCAGGGCCCTGCCCACCCATGCCAATATCGAGCAGAAAACACCAGTAGCTTGTTTGCCAAGACATAGTCAAAGGTTACCATATGTGGGTAGGACACTTGCCTTATCTGTTCCTAATATCTCGCGGCCAACCATGTATCATGCCTAAAATCTAGGGATTCTCTCCTTGTTAAACAAGATAACTAAGGAAACCAAATCCTACCCGGATTCAACCACAAAAGGGTCAATACATACTCCTCCACAAGCCATAACAAGGTACACAGGCATTCATACACTCATCCACTTCTTTGAGCTCTGGTATTCTGTCTTGCACTCGATACTTACTCTCACATCGGAGGGGTTTCGCGAGGCCCTGTCTTGCACTTCCACTTAGGTATTCTCTGTTCTCAGTCAGGTTCAAGGAAGCATATCCAAGCCCAGATATCCTACCCAAAGCATAGACGGCCCAAGCTGAGAAGATTGCCACATCAGATAGATTTTAAAACATGTACCTCATTTATACATAGTAATTTTTTTTACCATTTTTTATTGTCAAAATCGGTTAATATCAGATAAATTTTATCACATTTGATTTTAAGGTGTTTCACTTGATTAGTAATTCAAATTTTCATGGTAAAAGTTTTTTATTTGGGGATAGATTTTTTCACATTTGATTTAGACGTGTGTTAATTGATTAAAACTATTAAAGTCTGATAGATTTTAAAACTGGTGCCTCATTTAAAACAATGTGTATGGTACTAAATATATCTGTATAAATTCTTTTTTTTCTGCCAAAAATTAAAGTCTGATAGATTTTAAAACCAATGCCACCTTTATACATAGTAAAACTTTTTTTTTACCAAGTTTTGTTGTCAAAGTCGGTTATTACAAGATATAGTTTATCACATTTGATTTTAATTTGTTTCAATTTATTAGTACTCCAAATTTTAATAGTAAAAGTTTTTTTATTGTCGGGTAGATTTTATCACATTTGATTTAGACATGTTTCAATTAATTAAAATTCCTCAATTCTCATGGTAATTTTTTTATTTACCTTTTTTTTTTCCTTACAAAATCGGTTTGTATCAGATAGATTTTATCACATTTGAATTAGACAAGTTTAATTTGATTAGGACTCCTCAATTCTCATGGTAGATGTTTTTTAATTTTTATTATTTTACCAATATTCAGTCAATTTAAAATAGATTTTATCAAATTTGATTAAACGTGTTCCACCAACACCACAAACAACCACTATGAAATATCTTGTGAATTCTTTCTATAAAATTCGCATGAATTTTCGATTTGATTGTTCGATGTGATCACACGTTTATTTATTTATTTATTATATGGAAATTTGCTATTGTTGGTTCATTCAAATAACTTGCAAATTTTATCTACAAAATTAAGTTTTAGAAATAATACTAAGTCAATCGTGCATCGCACGGGTAATAACCTATTTATTACTAAAATAGAAACCGCTATTGTCACATGACGACTTTTTGTGAAAAGCTAAAGTTTTAAGAAGATTCAGTGTTGCCACGTGTCACTTTTGAAATGGTAAGTTTTTTTTTCAAAATTGATAAGTTTAAGATAAAAATTATAAATATAATTAGATAAGATAAAAATCCTACAACTAATTTGATAAGATAGATTTAAGATATAGTTTTACGAGTAAATTTATGATAGAGATTTAGGATGTTGTTTTTATTTTTTTTAAATATCTCTTAATTAAACTAGATTTTATCTTATGCAATTTATGCAAGCTTAATTTGACTTAAACTCTTCAATTTTCATCTCTTTTCATTTTCCTTCTATTTAATTTATACAAATTATCAACGAGACAATTTTATGTTATTTGTTCTTTTACTAATCTATATTTATTAATCATTAATTAATAATCTATTATTTATCTACTAACTATTATTAAAAAAAAAGTTACTGCTGCCACATGACGACTTTATGGTGAATGCTTAAAGTTTTAAAGGATTTATGTACTTTGACGTGACACCTTATTGTGAAGTTCTAATTTTTTTCTTATTTTTTGGTGCTGAAAATTAAAGCCGGATAGATTTTAACACCGATACCTCCTTTATAAATGTTAAAAGTTTGTCTTTTTTGCTACCAAAATCGGTAAGTACGAAATAAATTTTATCACATTTGATTTAGACACATTTCACTTGATTAGGACTCCAAATTTCAATGATATTTTTTTTGTAGATATATTTTATCAATTATCATAGATTTTAATATTTCAATTACATATTCATATGATCAATTTTGAATATTTATCTTAAAACCGGATAGATTTTAAAACAAGTGTCTCCTTTATGCATGGTAAAAGTTTTTTTTTTTTACCAATTTTTGCAAGATTTCTTTTATCACATTTGATTTGAACAAGTTTCACCCGTTGGTAGATTTTATCAATTTTCATGGGTTTTAATCTTTCGATTATAAATTCATATGATCAATTTTGAATATTTACCTTATTTTTCGTTTTTTCAAATTATTCTAATTAAAATTTGTAATTATTTGTTACAAGTTTAGAAAATCATCTTATTATAAACAATTTTTGCAAAAAAAAAAACTATTAAAACTATGCATATGGTACTATATATATACAAATTCTTTTTTTTTTTTTTTTTTGTTGCTGCCAAAAATCAAAACTTGATAGATTTTGAAACTGGTCTTTCCTTTATGCATGGTTAAAAAAATAACCATTTTTTTGCTATTAAAATCAGTTAATACCATATAAATTTTATCACATTTGATTTAAACATGTTTCACTTGATTAGGACTCCAAATTTTTATGATAAAAGTTTTTTTACCGATAGATTTTATAACATTTGATTTAGATGTGTTTCAATTGATTAAAACTCTTAAATTCTCATGGTAATTTGTTTTTTTTACCATTTTTTTGTTGTCAAAATCGGCTTGTACCTGATATATTTATCACATTTGATTTAGACAAGTTTTATTTGATTATGACTCATCAATTGTCATGGTAGAAGTTTTTTTAAATTTTTATTATTTTACCAAAACTCAATCAATTTAAAATAAACTTTATCAAATTTAATTAAACGTGTTTCACAAAAATCACAAACAACCACTACGAAATACTTACCATCAATCAAACACCTCAAGATTTTATACACTATTATATGTTTGCATCAATTAAGCCTACCTTAAGGAAAAATCTGGTAAACCCAAAATAGCATGCCATTATTCGATAACCAATAACGTACAAGCTATGGAAATATTTATTTGTCTCAAAAGCAAATCTGCTAAACCCAACACTTCCCAATGCTACTGCCTCATCTCAAGTCAAAGCCTTATTTAATATTCTTTCCTTTCAAGTAAAGAGTTTCTCTTTGATAATTAATTTTTTAAAAATTAATACTTTTAATAATACATTAATAATAAATTAACATTTTAATGCTTTAATTTTTTCTCTAGACAGTAACATTTCAAAATAGAATAGTAAACTATTTATTCGTAATGAAAAAAAGTACATAATACATGATAGTTGTAATATTTTTACTCTCCGTATTATGTTGTTCTTTTTTTATTTACATGATATACGCTTCAAAAATGTTGTTAAATTTGAATCATAAGTTACAGTTGTTGATGTTGCACAATCTAGTCTTGGGCCGGTCCTTGCGGTTTATAGGATATCTGGGCTTGATTGAATGTGAAAACTTCTAAGACCCTGTCAAAAGAAGAAAACACCTTAGATGGAATGCAAGGCAGGACCTCGCGAAACCCCTCAGGTATGAGAGTAAGTATTAAGCTTAGTTGAAAGCAAAATAACAAGGTTTCGGTATATAGAATAGTGCGTACCTTTCAAATGAGATTTTATGAGGTATATATAGCCTTTCTGGGAGTGTGATCCGGGTTAGGCTATGATCACGAAGATATTTTAGGACTGTAATACCATAAATGCGGGTTGACCGCGTAACCGAAGGAATCATGGCTAAAATCTCGGGATCAGCGAGGATATCTCGAGATTAATATCGAGCTCAATCGAGCAGCCTTGTTCCCTGCTCGCTGAATGATAGAGAAACTCCTGCTCGGTATAGATGTGTGATGATCATCTCGCGGCTATCCTGCTCGGGTAATTTCTTTCTTGGTCTCTGTCATACACGTGACTATCACGTGCTGGAGCCTGTGCCTGGCTCGTGACCAAAGTTTGGGCCGAGCTCATCAGTGGCCCCCTGCTCCCTGTTCGACGAGTATTTATGCTCGGCGCAGGGAGCAATACACTTGTATGATTTTATTGTGGTCGAAGTGAAGGGAGCTGCTTTATTGGTGACAGTTAGTGTATTCGAAGGGCCGGCTGCAGGGAAACTGAAAAGACTTTTCTGAAGTGACAGCTGATGCGTGTTTTCGAGGCAGGCATTAATGGCGGGCTTGATCGGGTGCTTCGCAGCCGCCTTTGTTTGAATTCGTGGGCGCGTGATTTGGGCGCCTTTTTCCCAAAATTACGCCTATAAAAGGGGGAAAAACCTTAACTCTTCTTCTCTTTTACTGCCTTCCAACCTTCAATTGCCCCGCCTTGCTCTTGCTATTCCTTTCCTCAGTGGCGATTCTTTGTGCTAATCAAGAAATTCGTTTCTGTCATTCTGGATCACTTCAACATTTCAGCTTCTGGCAAATTGATTCCCGTTCAACGCACAAGTAAGTTTCTCCTGTTTTAATTCTTTTCTGTTCCTTTGAGCTTTCTGGTTCTGGTTTTCTTTTCTATGTCCTTCATGTTCATGGTTTTCTGGGTAGATCCTTAGGACTTTCAGTTTAGGCTTGGGTAGTTCGCAGGGAGATCAAGGAAAAACCTTCGAAGAATCATAAGTTTTCTGGGGATTAATCCAGATTATTGCTCGATCTGTTGTAGGATGTCTTCCCCTCTTCGACTTTTTGATGACAGTTCCGATCATGAGCAAGAAGCTTATGATTATGACCATGGTGCTCGGAGCATCATTCACCGTAGATTCGAGAGAACGGGTCCGGCGTGTTGATTTCAGAGAGGAGGAATATTCAGGAAGCAAGTAGTCATGCTTTCCTTGAAAGGGTTGTGAATGATGTGACCACCGACCAGGACGAGGTAGACGAGGCGAGCTCGAGTGAGATGCCCAGCGACGAGGAAGTGGCTGGTCGACCTCGAGCGGGTAGGAGACCTCGCAACGAGGATTATTTTAATCTGAGCTCGCTTGCTCACTGGGAGTCGATGGACTCAGTTGTAGAGGTGGGGAACTGGTTTGACTCCATTGGGATTTCCAGGGAAGATTACCGAGGGGTCCCTTATGAATCCGAGATGACTCCTGCTCAGATGAGGAGTAAGACCAAAAGAGTGGTCTTCTTCTATGACTTTTTTCGTGTCGGGATGCGTTTTCCGCTAGATCCATTTGTTGTCGAGTTCTTGAGGGAAACCAACGCTGTTCCGTGTGACCTCCAGCTTACTGCGATGTTGATTCTGATTGCTTTTAGCGCGACTTGCCGGCTGATTGGGTTTGAACCGGAGATGACCATACTCCGAAAACTTTTTCAATTTACCAAGGACAAGAGATCGGGTAGGATTATTGGCCGATCAAAAAGGAGCCCCATTTCTTGAATTTCCAAGGTCGATAAGTGGGACAAAAGGATTATTGTAGTTGAATCCCGGGTTGGGTGGCCCTTTGCTCCAACCCCCTATGCGATGAAGCCTCCAACTTATGATCGGCATGCCACTTTCACCGGAGAGGATAGGTGTATGGCTATGTTGCGAGGAGCACTGGGAGTGACCGAGCAGGGTCAACAATGGCTGATTGACTGGAAGTCAATCGTGCAGGATCCCCGATTTTACGCCTGGCCGGGATGTATCCTGCTTCCGTGGAGGGTGTGGATCCTTTGATTGACATAGCACCTGAGCCCGTTCATCCGTTTTGGGGGACTTGCCATGACCACAAGTTCCCCAGTGAGTGCGAGCTGTGCGGTCTAGGGGGAGATTGTACCCCTCGTTTTGATTTTGATGATGCTGGTATTTACCCTTTATTTTTTATGATGAGTCTTACGAAAAGTATCTCGACATTTTCTAACTCGTTTTCTTTTCGTTTGCAGTGGTGAAAGATATATTAAGGCAGAGGAAGATTGAGTTCAAGGCGAGGTCTGTTGCTCGCCATGGTGAGTTGATTGGCCGCGAGCAGCCTGCCTCTGAAGCCTTACCCAAGGCCCCCTTTTCTGAAAGGAGCAAAAAATCGTCTCGTGCTCCTGGTTCCTCTACTGAGCCGAGATCTCCCACTAGGACGGCGCCGACCACCGAGCACTCGTCCCGAAAGAGACCAATTGTGCCCGATTCCCGAGCAGGAGGCCGGAGCACCCGACCACGAACAGGGGGGGATGAACCCCAAGAAACAATTCAAGTAGGGTTTAATCCCGCGCCTTCTCCTGTCCTTCCAACGCCTCCGGTCACGGGGCTTCCCCCTCCCCCTCCTCGTCGTGAAGAGCCATTACGGAGTACTACCCCTAGTTGGCTGAGAGCCAATTTCGTGGCGCCCGTATCCCGAGATGGGGTTAGGGCCCTTGTGAACGAACTCGCCGCCGTCCCCCCTCTCGAAGGAATCAACATTCGTGATCGGGGGACCATGAGCGCTGTTTGCGGGCAGGGGATCCTGAAAAGGGTCGTCCAGCCTGATGTTGTTCGTGGTGACGCTGAAACTCCGAACAGCGTGCTGCTCGGTGAGATTGGTTTGTTAGTCAGCGAGGTATGTCATTCCTATTGTCGAAGGTAAGCCGATAACGTATATTTCTCGCTCATGTATTGTTCTTTTGTTTTGCGGTTTACCTCTGTCACTCTTCGCACACAAACGTGCGAGATGAGTATAAAGATAAGGCCGGAGCTCGCTCGAGCGAGCGTTTAAAGTCCGATGAAGCTGCCCGGTCTTACAAAGAAGACTTGTTGGCTAAGGACAAAGAAGTCTTGACCAAGGTCGCCGAGCTGTCCAAGCTCGAGGAAGAGATTATCCGCCTAAAAGCCCAGGTGGAATTTGCTCAGAACGGGGAGGTCTCGCTCAGAAAACAAACATTGAGCGAGGAGAGGAAAAAATTCGAGGACGCAGATTGCTGCCGAAAGCGAGAGAGCTTGGCGAGCCAGCCGACACGGAGGTCGCGCGCCAAAGCTGCGGCTATTGAAGATTTCAAGCGATCACCGAGCTTGACCAAATTCGTGGATGCAAAGTGGTTCCCTATTATTCCCAAGGGTGCAGCCATGTTTTGCGCATGTTGGCGAGCAGCGGCCTGCCGGATGTAACTCCTGAGATGATGGCAAGATGGGGAGCGGCTTCGCCCTGGTGCGCTGCGGCTCGGAGTAGCCACGCTTTGATCCCCTATACCGTGGATGAACTGGGGATCATTGCGAATAATGATAGGGAGAGCGGTGAGCCGGAGTGGACTCCTCCGACTCCGTTGGCCAATAATGTGGTTGATCAAATGAACGCCATTTTCGAGAGCGAGGCCAACGACGATGAGGATGAGGATCCTGCTCCCCAACCTGTTGGCCCGGTGATAATAGATGTTGAGGAGAATCAGGCTGCTCCTCCTGCCGGGGCAGAAACGAATTTGCCTCCTCCTCCCAACCAGAGTACTGAGCAGCTACCTCCTCCACCACCTCTTCCTCCGAACATGCAGTCCGAGATGGACAGAATTTTTGCCGAGCTAGACACCTCGGGGACAATACCGAGCAGCAAGGAGGAACTAGATAACTTTGATCATCCTTGTATTTGTTTCCCTTCGTATGTAATTTAAGAATTTATAATGAGAACTTTTATTTCAAAAATATGTATGAATGTCTTTCTGTTACTTGTTTTATTTCCAGTTTTGTACTTAACTGAAAACAATTAGGATCATCGGGCAGGGCCCCTTCTGCTAATTCGGCAGGCATCTAAATAATCGACTCTTGCGAGTTGTCGAGGCGAGTTGTGTGCTGGGCATGGCCCTTGGTTCATTAAACCGTTAACATTATTTAGGCTGGATATTGATTTGAGCGAGATTTATCTCCCTTTGCCGCCAAAACGAACAAAGCCGTCAAATAATATCGAACACCGGGTTGCTCCCCTTCTCCTGTTGAGGCATTCAAACTTAAATATAAACCGGGCAGGGCCCCACTTTGCTCGATTTTTCAAGCAAAGTTTTGTTTATATTTGTTTGAGTATATTTTCCTTTTGACATGCACAACTTCGAAAATTTCAATCCATGTACGCAATCACTTTCATTCGAAACAATTTTATTATTGAAGAAACCCTTACTTGAAAATCGAAAATCAACCAGATAAACTGGAACTAACGCTCATGTTAATAATAATATTTCTTCAAATGATCAGAATGCCAAGGATGCTTCAAATGTTTGCCTTCTTGATTCTGCAGGGTGTAAGTACCTTCTCTAACAATTCCTGTAACCTTAAATGGTCCTTCCCAATTAGGTGACAATTTTCCTCGCTCTGGTCGCTGTCCTGTAACCTCGATTTTCCTAAGGACCCAGTCTCCAATGTTGAATGCTCTTCCCCGAACTTTCCTATCGTGATGGGCTTTGGCTTTCTGCTTGTAGTTAACCATCCGGATGCGAGCTTCCAATCTACGTTCCTCGAGAAGGTCAAGGATCGATCGCCCGGCGACACGGGTTATCTTGCTCGTTATAATGGGCCACTCTGTAACTGGGAAAGGCTGTTTCAGTTGGAATTACAGCCTCTGATCCGTACGTGAGAGCAAAAGGCGTCTCGCCTGTTGATCCCCTTACAGTTGTTCTAATTGACCATAAAACAGCTGGTAACTCGTCTGCCCATTTTCCTGCTCGATCATCCAAATTTCGCTTGAGAGCGTACATGATTTGTTTGTTCGCGGCCTCTGCTTGTCCGTTGCCTTGTGGATAGGCGACTGAAGATTGCCAATGCTTTACATACAACCTGTTACATTCTGCCGTAAATTTGTCTGAGAATTGTGTGCCATGATCAGAAACAATGGCTCTGGGTAACCCAAAGCGACACCAGATGTGATCATGCACGAAGTTAATGATGTTGTTTTCAGTGATGGTTGCCAATGGTTTCGCTTCAATCCATTTGGTGAAGTAGTCGATTGCCACCACTGCATATTTGAATTGAGATCGCGCTAGAGGAAAAGGGCCAATTATGTCGATTCCCCACATGTCGAATGGCCATGCCGCCACGACTGGGGTCTGCTCGGTGGATGGCAGTCTAGGTATATCCGCAAACCTCTGACATTTGTCACATTTCTGCACGTATAAGGCTGCATCTTTCCTTAACGTGATCCAATAGTAACCTGCAAATAAAATTTTCTGTGCCAAGGTCCGTGCCCCTGGATGACCGCCACATTCTCCTTGATGGACCTCGTATAGAAGCTCTTGGGTCATTTCTGGTCGAACACAACGAAGCATCGGCATTACCCTTGACCGCTTGTACAGCACTCCTCCGACCACCGAGTATCGACATACTTGGTTCCGGACAACTCTTGCTCGGTTTTTGTCCTCTGGTAATATACCCTGCTCGATGAAATCTTTATATTCGTCGATCCAGCATCTGCTCGCTGGCTCAATATCCATTATTCGGTCCTTTTCAATCGAAGGCGTTTCCAGATGATCAATCATCACTGCTGGCCTTAACACGGATATTTCGTCCTCTGCTATCTTGGAAAGGTAGTCTGCTCGCATGTTATCTGCTCGATCAATCCTGACGATCTCCCAGAACTTGAAGTTCTTCAAAATTTCTTTGACTAACTCGCAGTATTTGACCAATGTAGGATTATGGACCGCATACTCCCCCTGTACTTGGTTCACGACTAATTGTGAATCCGAGTATACTGTAACCGAATCAATATCCATGTCTAACGCGAGCTCTAATCCAGCAATCATGGCCTCGTATTCAGCTTGATTGTTGGAGGCAGGAAATTTGAATCTAAGAGCCATCTCGAACTCGTCGGCGATCCCGGACCAGTGACGCTCCATTGCCTCGCTTTACTCGCAGCCATCCACCTAATAATTCCCAACAATGGGCTGGTTTGATCTTAATCGTTTTTCCTGTTCGGGCGTAGTTGTCTCGGGACAACTTCTTCCTCATGGTTGGAAAAACTCGTTTCTACCAAAAAGTCGGCCAATGCCTGTGCCTTGATTGCCTTTCGTGGTTGATAGTCGATGTGAAATTCGTGAGCTCGATGGACCAACCAAGCATTCTTCTGAAAAATCGGGCTTGTGCAAAATTTTTCGTAATGGTGAGTCGGCCTGTATACAATTATTACATGTGCGAGAAAAGTAGGCTCGCAATTTCCGAGCAAAGAATAACAAAGAGAATAGGCCAACTTTTCTATATTAAAATATCGGCTCTCTACGTGTGAGAGCTTTTGACACGTAATACATGTGTTTTGGACATTTGACTCCTCCCTAATCAAACGGCGGCCACAGGTCTGTGGTCGCTAAGTACAAATATAGGTTTTCTCCCATTTTCTGCCGCTCATTAAGGGTGGTTCACCGAGATACTTCTTAAGTTGCTTGAACGCCTCGCACATTCCTCATTCCACTCAAAATTCTTGTTTCCTGAGTACTTTGAAGAAGGGTAAACATCGCTCATGAGCGAGAAATGAAACGACCAAGGGCGATGACGGTTCCGTTCAAGCTGGACGCCTTTAATACATCGGCCTTCATGTCGAGTAGAGCTTGAATCTTCTCCGGATTAGCCTCTATCCCTCCTCGTTAACCATGAACCCCAAGAATTTCCTCCCGAACGAAAACGCACTTGCTCTCGGGTTCGGCTTCATGTTGTTCTTTCTCAAAGTTGGTAAAAGTTTCCTCCAAGTCTTTGGCTGTCTCTCCTTTGTCTTGATGACCATGTCATCAATATATGCTTCCATGTTTCTCGCCAATTTGTTGGCCAAAAACTTTGTTGACCATACGCCGATAAGTGGCCCCAAGATTTTTCAACCCGGGCGGCATCATTTTATAACAAGAAAGACCGCCACCGCCGAATGCGGTCAAAGCCTTATCCTGCCGCTCATTTTCACTTGGTGGTATCCTCGAATATGCATCCAAGAAGCCGAGCATTTCAATCCGCAATTGCATCAACCTTATCAATGCGAGGGAGGGTAACTTGGGGCAAGCCTTATTAAGATCTCGCGTGAAGTCCACGCACATTCTCCATTTATCATTGCTTTTTTAACCATCACCACGTTGGCAAGCCAGACGGGTAATGAATTTCTTCAATGATGTCCGCCAAGCTTCTCTACTTCCTTCTTTATAGCCTCATTTTTTCTCAGGAGAATTGGCGAGGTCGTTGAATTGGTCGACATGTCGGGTCCACACTTAGCCGACGAAGAGCTACCTACCTCACTTATGCCCCTCATATCTTCCACCGTCTGTGCAAACACATCAAGGCTTGACTTTAATTGTTCGATTAATCTTGTCCGCCTCCTGGGAAAGTGCCGCTCCAATTTTGATTTTCTCGCCTGAAAAGATGGATTGATGACAATTTCCTCGAGCTCATCCTCACTCGGCCGGGAACTCGCTCTTCACGGACCCGTAACTGTGTCCATTTCAATTTTTTCGTCGCCTTTTGCCCTCTTTTTACGAGCGGGCTTTGATATTTCCTCGGCGGCCTCGTCTCCTTGTCCTGGGTGATCAACCTCCATATTTTTCGGTCGCGAGCACTCTCCTTCAAATTTGCTATATTGTCCCGCAGCTTTGTCCGAACAACAATTTCTTCATTGGGATGGCGAGCGATTTTCTGCCGCTTTTCTCTGCTTTCCCTAGACAAATTCCCACATTGTCTGGCCGGTTGACTATGAAGGATGCCAACGCCAACCGCTGATTCTGTAAAACTTTGCTCGGCCGGGTGAGGAACCGAGGCTACCATCCAGAAGCGAGCCATGGAGGGATGCCCATGATGGCATTATATGGAGATTTCTGTGACGATCACGAGGAAAGTTACGACCTCTAGCCTCGTATGTTCCCCATCGCCTATGTAAACTTCGTGTCAAGTGGCTCCTCGACCCCTCGACTTTATGATTTGTGAAACCTTCCGTGAGTTCCCAAGTAAGGTTTTAATCGGGCACGCAGAATGGTGAGACCAATCTCCTTAAAACAATTGTAGTAGCACGTCCCAAGATGCTCCCGTATCCACGAGCACTCTGGTGCACTTGCCATTGATTATTAATCAAAGCCGACACAACCAAAGGTCGTTCTGGACGCAAGTGGTCAGGTTTCGCCGCGAGTGAACCGGATGAATGCCTTTCTGCCGCCAAATCGAAAGTTCTTGGTGGCATATTCATCACTTTTGACGTTGAATAAATATGCTTTCCCAGCTGAGTCGAACCGTTGGTTCTTCCTCAAGAATAACATTCACCACCCCGTACCACTTTATCAAAGCCGAGCAAGGCATTGCCTCTGTTCCGCCTTTCCCGGCGGGAGGATCACGGCGATTGCCATTGTTGTTCCTTGCTTGAACCTATCAAGACGCCCTTGATTAATCAAGCGTTGATTTCTTTTCGAGGATGAAACATTCCAGTGACATGTCCCACGCCGCTGTGGTAGGCACAAAATTTTGTGCTATCCCGTGATGTCAGATTGCAAGATCCTGATTCATGGGATAGGAGCGGGAGATCATTCGTATTTCAGACCGCATCATTATCTCCTCTCTTGAAGTGTTTAAGGGAGTGAAATGTTGCTCGAATCGTTGAGTGGAATCGAAGTCCCTGCTCCTGCCTTCTTGAAAATTATTGTTATTTCCCGAGCTAGAGTCAGCTGCTGGTGCTCGAACTATTTCAACCTTTTCCTTCCCTTTTCCCTTCCTCGACCGCCTCCGCCGAGCTAAATCCCCAATTGTGCTCGAGCAAGCATCTCACCTGGCCGAGTGGCCGGATGCATCACCAATTCTGCTTGGGGCCCCAGCCGCATATTGTTCAAAAACAAAGCGTAACCTCTCCTTGGTCATGCCGTAACTTGTTCGAGCACCTTAGTGAACCTTTCCACATAACTATGGGAAGATTCATCAATTCCTTGAACCACTGCGGAGAGTCGAATCGACTTTTGGGGAGAGCTCGTGAGCCAAATCTGCTAGAACTTCTCCTTGAAGTCTTTCCGCCGTAATAGACCTCAGAAGCATACAACAACTACAGGCTTTACCTGTATGGCCCTGAAATGCCTTCATTTTCAAGGCTTCATTCTGGTCACCAAGCCACTGAGCTTCAAATGATCGTAGCCAATCTCTGGGTTTTCAGTATTTATCAAAATCGGGAACTTGACCCCGTCTTTGGAGGTGTGTTTTCAATCGATCTGCGAATGGACTACCATCGAAGATCGGCGGACCATGAGCGGCGACCGGCTTCCCACCCATCCATTCTCGCTGCACAATTGCCAAAACCTCGGCCATTGTGCGAGGTTGGTAGTCTTGGTCTTAGTTAATTCTGAAATTTGAGCTATGGCGGCGGAGGTGCCTCAATTTCTTGTGCTCGGATCTGTTGGGGAACCCTTGGAGGTCTTGCTGTTTCGTAGCGGTCCGCTCGTCTATCGTGTTCGCGACGGGGTGAAGTTCGTCGAGAACGATGAGAATAGCGAGATCGAGAATGATATGAGCAGCTCATGTTCATCATTTCATTGCGCTTCTTTGGTATTTGTGACTCATCGACTATCTTTGTACTCTGGCAGGCGTTTATCGGCCGCCTTTCCTCATGGATTTCCATGGCATTGGCATCTGGTTGTGGCCATGTCGATTCGGTTGGAACGTCGATGGCCAAAGGGGGCTTGTGCGGGGCATGGCGCCAACTAAGCGCCCTTTCACCACGTGTGGACACTAGCAGAATGCAATTGGTTGTGTGCTTGTTCCTCTATGGGAGCGGCGGTGACACGGCTAGGCTGTTGATTCAGAATAAACATCTTGCTCAATCTTGAGCTTGATTGCGCTTGGGCTGAGCTTGTTCATTCAATGGGATAGGCTCGCCTTGAATTAAGTCGGCGGCTTCCCTTCGTTGGTTCAAGCGATCCGTAATTCAAGCGAATTGGCCCTTTCTTTGTTGCAATTGATTTCTCAAATCATGTTGAGGTGGATCGATTCGGGGCAATTCGCCATTTGGTGCATGTTGTGCGCCACTTGAGATGGTCATTACCAGCTTAGTGGCGGTAGGCCATTTAAAAGGCCAGTCGGTGGGGAATTCCTCAGTGCATTACTAATTGGGGCCAATCTCCTTGAGCAGATACATCACCGCAGACATTTCCGCTCGCTCAACTTGTCCCTTTCGTTCTTAGCCATGCTAACAAGAGTTGATGAAAAATGAACTAAACTTTTTCGATTCGACAGCGAGAACCAAGCGATGTTGCGCAATCTAGTCTTGGGCCGGTCCTTTCATGTGTTTATAGGATATCCGGCTTGATTAGAAACTTCTAAGACTCACAAAAAGAAGAAACACCTTAGATGGAATGCAAGGTAGACCTCGCGAAACCCTCAGTGTGAGAGTAAGTATTAAGCTTAGCTGAAAGCAAAATAATGTGGTTTCTGTGATATGTAATAATGTATCTTTCAAATGAGATTTTATGAAGTATATATACTTTCGGGGAGTGTGATCCTGTTAGCTATGATCACGTAGATATTTTAGGACTGCAATACCATAAA
>CM028383.1:109499218-109534293 GCA_013146195.2 Codonopsis lanceolata | reverse complement strand
GAAGGTTGTTGGGGCTAGATGGATGGTCTTGAGGTTTCTGAGAAGTCTCCTTCGTTTTGGTTTGGAGTGTGGAGGCGGGGGAGATGGGGAGGGTTGTTGGGTGGGTTGGGCGGTGGTTGAGAGGATGGCTTGGTTTGGGTGGATGGATGGGAGGAATGGCTAGATTGGCCTTGTGCCTTCTTCTTCGGCCTTCCTTCATCTCCTTCCTTATCCGTTTGGCTGCTCCTCTTCGGCTTGGAGGTGCCACTTCTTGTCTTCTTAGCTTTGCCTGCAGGCTATTTTGGCGATAGCACGCAGTCTGCCCTCGTCGCGAGCCTTGGGCCTTAAGATGGAGGCGTGTACCCGATCGTCATATTTTCGAGACCTTTTGAAGGTCTGCTCGACTAAATGTGCTTCCATGTTGAGCGGGTGACCAAGATCGGTGTAGGTTTGGCCACTTTGTCAAGAGACTGCGGCGGACCTTTTGTAGCCGGCGCTTGTTCTCGTATTCGGTGTACTAGAAGCGCGAGGCTGTGAGTTGCTTGTCCTTGAGCTCTTGCCAAACAACTCATCTTCTCCGAAGAAGAGTTGATGTCTGCGTCATCCCTCGAGGGCATTGATAAGCTGACGAAAGAGCGCTTGCGAAGTGGGGTTGTTCTTAGCTTTCTCCACCCATTGCTTGACTCGTCGAAGATGATGAGCCCCGATTCGAGCGAAATTGTAGAAATCTGGCCTTCAGTCGGATTTATCGTTGGCGATAAACATATCATGTCTCTCACTCTTGAAAGGAGCCACTTGTCCAAGAAAGGTGGCTAGTGCGATGAACATCGAGAGAGCAATTTGGAGCATTTTCCCTTGTGGCTCGGGGTGTGTCGGCTCCTCATGGCTTCAGGGCATGTAAAGCCTCGGCCGTTGTTGAAAGCTTGACTCCAAGTAGTGCCGCCAATGATGGTGGAAATGGATTTAGCGGTAGCAGAAATGGGGCGACCTCGAATCCACCCGAAGAAACGGTGGCTCATGAGCTCCATTCTTTGATAAAATTCTTACGCGGGAGGATCTTGTAGTTTTGTCGTTGAGGCGGAAGAGGCGAATCCGGGCGTCCATATCTCGCAAGCCTTTACGGCGGCAATGGAGTTGATTGGCGGAAGGTCAATACATGCAGGAATGTATAGCTTGGGGTCAGGCGACAATGGCGTCGTGGCGGGGATAGGATGGATATCTGGAAGATTTATATTTGCCTTTGGGAGGAATGACTTTCTCGGGGTCAAAAGTCTTCCCTTGTCGCTCTTAGTTTTTGAAGTTCTTGCTGTAAGAAAAACAAAATAAAATTTAGGGCTTTTCATCTAGATATCTAAACCGGTAGGAATTTCAAAGTTTTACAAATAATTGAAATTTTTAAGCAAAAACTTGAAACCTAGAATGTTTAGAGTAACTACACTCGAGAGATGCATAACGAAGTTTTCATGAGAATGAACAATGAATAAACAAAAGCATTTGTTAGCATTCAAGTATGTAAGGACAACAATGGCGAATCAGCATTGATACTCGAAAATGGCGGTTTGAATTCCAAAAGATTTTAATATGATTTTGAAATGCGAGCGATTATCGAGAAAATTACAGTAGAGTAGAGATAAGCGTACCATTGTTTGAGGATGAGAAGAAGAAACAAGGCGAAGAACTTGAAATTCTGAGAAAGTAGATGTTTAGAGAGAGAGAGAGAGATTTACATTCGAGAGGGTTTCGTAAAGTTTGGAAATGGCTGGTTCAAGGGCTATTTAAAGGCGAAAATATACGGTTTGAAAAAGCGGGAACTTAAGATATTTTCTTAAGTACCAAATTTTGTCCTTGACCCCTTTTATTGCTTTAGAAACCTCTTTAGCGAAGAAATAGACTAAGTAAGAGTACTAACCTTTAGATCTTCAGGTAAAGAAGAACTTCGTCTTCAGATTAGTCTATCTTGGGTCTACGGTATGAAGGAAATATTAACACAAATTTAAAATTTAAGCGGTGAGGATCAATCATACCAAGATTTCTCCTTAAATAAGCAAACTTTGGTGGCATCCGGTGGTTTAGTGAGAATGTACGCAATTGATGCTCGGTTGGAACATATTCGGGCCCGATGTTACCTTTTCCACATGGTCTTTGAGAAAATGATAACGAATATCAATGTGCTTTGTCTTTGAATGCATCAGCTGGATTTTTGAGGCGAGATAGGCGATGTGTTGTCACACATGATTAGGCGATTTCGGTCTTGATGTTGTAGTCCACTAGTTGTTGCTTCATCCATGCTTGATTGAAACGGCTAAGTGCTTGCGGCAATATATTAAACTACGTGGTTGAGTTTGCACTTGATCCTTGTTTCTTGCAAGACCATGAGGCAGTGTTTCCAAGAAATTGACAAGTCCCATTTGGTGCTTCTTACGCTTACTTTGCGGTTGCATAATGCATCAGTATCCAACTAGATTGAAGTTGTTGGATTTTGAATACGAGATGCCTAGATTTGTTGTTTTTGAAACATATCGATGATACGTTTGGCAGCAAGCAAATGTGACTCCTTTGGATACTGCACTGAAATCTAGCACAAACACAAGCGACAAACATAATGTCGGTCTACTAGCAAGGAAGGTAAAGAAGTGAACCTATGATTCCTCGGTACTTGGTCATGTTCTCTTGCTTTCCCTTTTCATCTTTGTCAAGATGGCGATCGGTAGACATTGGAGTTTCAAATCCTTTGGTGAATCAAGACCAAACTTCTTGATTAGTTCCTTTGCATATTTGGTTTGGTGATGAAGATTCGTCACGAAGTGTTGTATCTGCTGTCTAGAAAATAGGTAAGTTCACCCGTCATGCTCATCTCGAACTTGCTTTGCATCGACTTCTCGAATCTTTTACGAGGCTTTGGTTAGTTGATCCAAAGATAATGTAGATCACATAGATTTGTACGAGAAGAGAATGGCCTTTGTGCTTGAGGATGAATAAAGTAGTGTCGATTCTTCCTCTCACGAATCCTTGTTCAATTAAGAACTTGGATAGAGTTTCATACCGAGGCTCTAGGAGCTTGCTTCGGGCCGTAAAGAGAGCTTTCTTGAGTCGGTAGGCGTGGTCCGGTTGTCGAGATGACAAATCACGGAGGTTGTTCCACGTATCACAGTTTCTTGAAGATCACCATTGAGAAAGGCACTCTTAACATCCATCGATACACTTTGAAGTCCATGAGCGAGGCATAAGCTAGAAAGATTACGATTGCTTCTAGTCTAGCAGCAGGAGCAAATGTTTCATCAAAGTCAATTCCTTCTTCACAATCGGTAGCCTGGCGACCAATCTAGCTTTGTTTACGGTGACATTTCCATCTTCATCTCTTTTATTTACGAATACCCACTTGGTGCCGATAGTGGATGATCGGTCGGTCTTTGAACTAAACTCCACACCTTACATCTTTCAAGCGATTCGGCTCTTCTTGCATAGCTTCAATCCGGTTATGATCTTCGATAGCTTCATCAATCTTCTTTGGTTCGAGTTCGATACAAATGCGTAAGCAAACAAAGTTTCTTCTCGAATCTTATTCATAAATCGTGCGAACTCTGTATTGAGATCACCAATGATTTGAGAAATGGGATGATTTCTTGCTTCGATACGGTTGGAGGAAGATCTTACGGTGGATTCTTCCCTTAAGAATTGCAGGAGTTGGTTGAGAAGGAGATTCACCAAAATACGGTTCGAAAGAAATAGAGTCTTCAAAACTTTCATTTTACGGTGAACAAGAAGGATGAGAGATGCTGTAAAGGTGCTTGGGGTAAAGCAGAAGAGATGGGTTCGGGGTCAGCAGATGAGTTGTTATCGGTATCGGTAGAGTTATAGTCTTCTAGGTGAAGGGTTATCGGTATCTGAGGGTTACTGCGTTTCCGTTTTTCGATAGAAGTAGATCTTTGAATTTGTACTGTCTCATCATTATCGAGAATCATTAGCAGCAACGTTCGAAGCCTTTCTAGGCTCTAACAAGTCATATTCATCAAAAGAAACATGCAGATTCTAAGATTTTTAAGATAGATTTCTTGAAAATGCGAAATGCTTTTGAATGTTTGGAATACCGAGAAAAATTCCCGTAAATGCGATTTTGCATCAAATTTTCCTCATACTCTTTTCCATTGTAAAGAATAAAACATTCTGATAGAAGATTTTAAGAAATCAATGTTTGGGGATCTTCCTCTCCATATTTCATATGGAGTTTTATTATGAAACTTGTTTACCGAGGGATCTATTTTGGGTAAAGCAAGCGGTGTTGATCGCTTACGCCCGAGAAATACTTCGGAAGTTTAGCTTACGCGACATTGTTCTAGCCGCTTCAATCGGTGTTACGTTCTTCCGTTCGGCTACACCATTTTGTTGAGAATGCCGGGCGAGAGAAGTTGTGGGCGATCCCATGGTCATCGCGGTACTTTTCTACACCATTGTTTTTGAACTTCGGTGCCGTTGTCGATCTTATGTCACAAATGTCTTCAAGCTTTTGAGTTTGAAGTCTTCTAAAAAGATCTTGCGATGACCGGATCATATGTTTCATCTTTAGATGTCATAGTTTCAATCAAGTGAATCTAGAGTAGTCATCAACTACTACAAGTGTGTACTTGTCTCAGAAATCTTATTTGTTGTTATAGGTCCCGAAAGAGATCCATATGCGAGAAGTTGAAGAGTACGTTTGTTGATAAAGCAGACTTTCTTTTGAAGGAAGACTTGGAAAGTTTTCTAGTTGACAAGCTTTACAACTTACGTCATGATCGGCGGAACATAGGTAGACCTTTGACAAGCCCATTTTTGGAGAGCTTGGAGAGGTGCTTGAAGTTGAGGTGGCGAGGCAGCATTGCTTGTAGCAATTTGTTGTCACGCGACGTATTTGTTGGCTACTAGACACTTAGGCAGCGGTTTGAGAATCTCCCCTAGAAGATTTAAGTCCACGACATAGGCGTTTCCTTGTCTATTCGGTCGATATTGTAGGAACATGATTCCACTTGTCTTTGATGAGACCTTTGGTTGGAGTTGAATTGGCATAGAAGTCCTTTGTCGCGAAATTGTGATATGCTCGGAAGATTGTGCTTTAAACCGCTTACTAGAGAGAAACTTTGTTTATGGAGAGACTTCCTCACAATGGTAATTGAGCCATATCCAATTGTCTTTCCTCTTGCATTGTCTCAGAAGATAAGCGTGGGTCCTTTTGCTTCGGCTATATCGGTAAGAAGACTTACGTTCCCGGTCATGTGTCTTGAGCGACCCTATGTCAGGTACCGGATGTCTTTGATTTCGATTCTATAGCCATGAAGCATTCTGTCTGAAGTTAAAAAGCAAAACAAGGTACCCTTTATTTGGGTCTAAGGATTAGCAACCTTTTGCAACCCGTACACCTTGACCTTGAGAGAACTAGGTCTCTCGGATCTAGGGAGTGAACCTTAGCGGGCATTACGGTGCCGGATGGCTACTAACAATGATGGCAAGAATGACATAAATGAAAAGTCCATAGAGAACATTAGATTCTTACATGCGTGAAGAGTGCTTATGATGATTCCTTTTCTTAGCATCCATTTTTGGTTCGGTTTGTTTGTTGACGGTAGACTTAATTGGTTTCTTTCGAATCTTCCTAGGTAGGTTATTAGGACTTAGCTTTGGCTTTTCGGTTGAGAACTTTCGGGAGGATTCGGTAGAATACCTTTAAGTTTACCTTGAGCAGTAAAGAACCTTATGCTTTTCATTGACAAACTTGATGATTACCGGTAGAGGTTTAGCAGGTCTAGTCGGCGGACTTTGCCTTGACATGAGTCGTTGCCTTAGATAGACTTCACTTTCTCTACCATTTCCTTATCGGGTTTCTCATTTGAGTCGGTCATTTTGGCTTTTCCTTTGTGAACTTTAGGGTAAACATAAGGAACACTTGAGTAACCAAGGCCTTGCTTCCCACTGTATTTCCAAATGTTTGTTTAGAGAAAGATATATCATTAGGTTTGAGGATTCACCTTTCTCTTTGACAGGAAGAATTGTCGGAAGAACACATCTGAATATCTATGCCGGTTTTATCATAGCTAGATTTTTTGGCTTGAAAGGATTTCTTGAATGCATCCTTGGAGCTATTCGAGGAGTCAATGTCTTTTGCAAGGCAATTTTCTCTAGGTTTAGTCCTTTGATGTGCTTTCGGTCAGGCAGTCAATTTTGTCATGAAAAATTTGTTTTCTTCCTTCGGTTTGATACTCTCTTGTTGTGACTATTGAGAGTTTGAATCTCATTTGCCATCGAATTTCTCGGTTGTAAGTTTCTCGAGTTCTTGGCCGGTTTAACATAGGCTACTCTAAAGGAATTAAATTCTTGAAGCATATCTGATTATCCTTGAGAAGTTCTTCCTTCTTGAAGCTATCACTATTTGGTTTCATTTTTGTCCAAGGACTTGATGAAACTACAACTTCATTTTGAGTCATAGGTAGGACATGAATCATGAGCTATTAAGCACATGTTAGCTTGCTCACAATCCTCTTCCTCCTCTTGAATCGGTTTCAAACCATGTAGCAACTTTGTCTTCTGTAATCTTACCAACATACCTTTTTGTTTTGAAATTTTCTAAGGGGGGTTTTCGGTATGCTTCAAATTTTGGCTTTGGACACTTTGAGGCAAAATGGCCGAGGTTTTCTGGGTTATAACACACAAGCTCTTCCTTGGATGAGCTTTCACCAATCTTCTGAAAGGTTGTTGGTGGATGTTCTTTCTTCCATATTTTGCAAATTTTTGAAATCGTTTAACAAACATAGCAAATTGTTCATCGGATAAAAAATCATTTTCACGGGGAAGAAGTAGAGGGTTTGTTTTCAACAATGATTTCTTCTTGGACCATGAACACAGTTAAAGCTGTTTGTCTTGCTCTGAGCTTGATTAACTTCAAGTTCATAAACCTTTAAACTTGCGTAGAGACTACGAGAGTCATCTCGTTTAAGTTTTTAGATTCTTTCATAGCCGTGGTCTTCACATGCCATAAGCTACCTAGAGAGCCTAGAAACCTCATGTTCATTTCCTTTTTGTCATACGTTTTACCAAGAGAAAAGCAACTATTTATTACCTCATTTGAATCGATCGTATGCTTGTCTCAAGGTTTCCTTAGGATCCTTTTTGAAAGAATCAAAGCTATTTGGATGTATGTATATTTTACATTTGTCTCTTGTGTCTTGGTCTCCTCCCAAGTATTCTACAGAGCTTCCACATCTCTTTTCGCGGTTGTACATCGAATCACTTCTTTGGTATGTGCTTGTGTCTAGAGGCTGGGTGATTATGTTGATTGCTTTCTTGTCAAGTTCACGACTTTCTATCGTCCTCGTCCATTCGATTCTTCTTTAGGAACCTGCGGGGTTCCCGGCGATGGAGGCGAAGATTTGCCTTCATTGGTATATGTTGACTGCGGTGACACATTTCCATAATCACGTTGTCAATAGAGTTCATGTATCTCATTACTTTATCCTTCCATACATCAAAATGACCTAAGGTCGTCCAATATTGGGGCGTGGTTAGCATTAGAGTATGTAAGCGGCATATAATGTGTTTGTGCCATTATGTCGTATCTCTCAAGAGTTTAATCTAGGAAAAACTTGTTTTCAAAGAGTATGGCTCACGATACCAATGTGGGTCCCAATGAGCACAATAATAAGCTAGAAGGGGGGTTGAATAGCTTATTAACACTTTAAAACTTTTAAGTAAGTTCCTTGAAAGTTACTTGAAGTTTATGAAAAGTTTCAAGTAGCGGAAGACCTTGAAAATTGTTCGGGGGCTAGATAAGGACTCTAGGTAGACCTTTTTACAGATTACTTAAGTTACTGGCTGAAATGGATATAATGAACAAGGAAACTAGCAGTTCAAGTAATAGACAAACGAGAAGGAAATAACACAAGTATTTTGAGATGGTTCGCACTTGTAAATAGTGCTACGTCCACCCCGAGAGCGTCAACCTTGGATTTAAATTGTGCACTATGTTTTCCACTTAGATCAATTACAAAGAATATCCCTAATGGATCGTGTACAAAATATTGACTTGTGTTTGGGTCTATGGAATTAAATATCGTAAATACAAGATATTTAATTAGATGCTTGAATATAGTTAATGGAAGTAAACAACAAGAAGAATAAAACAATAAATGTTGAAGAAGCGACTTCTTGTTGTTGGCGAGGACTTCTAGATGTTGAGGATCTATTGAATGCTTGTTGAAAGACTTGGAGTTGTATAGATTGAGCAATTCTTTAAGTGTTCGATTGATTACGTATGTTGTTGTCTTTTGTTCCGATCTTCAATGGCGATATTTAAACCGAGTGCATTTCAAAAGAATCCGTTGGAAGGGCGAAGGCTTCAACAACTCTATTCATAAATGCATTAAATGCATGGCTGTCGATCAAGAATTTCGTCTTCGCAGATATCGAGGCGAATAATCATTTACGAGATCTTCAAAAGGTGGGCGATTTGGTGTCGAGATCGAGAGATGGCGAAAGTAGGGCGATGCCTTTTACGCTTTCGCTGTTCGGGGCGAAAAGTCTTCTGCTTTTCGGAAAGTTGCTTTCGGCGGCTTGACATGTCGAGAGAATGACTTGGATTAATTCAAATAATATATGGAAATAAGTTTGAATTAATCCACTAGCTATGCTTAAGAGGACACGTAGAAGCGGTCGGTGGACCGAGGTCTACCGATCTTAAGCTTTGAAGCGGGTCTTCGGTGAAGGCTGAGAAAGGGTCTTCCGCTGAACTGAAAAGAGTCCTACAAAAACTATACAAGGCAAAGTTCTATACACGGTTGCCACGCTAATCGTCTGTGACCCGATTAGCCAGAAGTATAAAACTAATGTAATGTCTTGATCGGATATAAATTTAACATAAGAATCAACGGTGCATATCAAATTTATTAAGAAGTTTTCATAAAAAAATTAACCCCTCAAGAAAGGCGATGGAAGGCAACCGGCAGGGATGTGAGACTGGAAGTAGCTAGTTGATGTGACCATTAATTTAGAAGTAGATGATGACTAGTAATTTATGTGCTTCTTGGACTGAGTGCCTAATTTGTGCTTGGCTACCCATTTTCATCAAGGCCTCTGCAGTTGATATAACACTTGGGACATAATCTGGTTCTATAGATAGTGAAACTGAGTAGGCAACAAGTGCTTCCTTGTAAAGTGATTGAGCATCAAACAACTTACCTGCACGTGTTAAAGAAATGAGGCTGGTCAGTAAATAAGAAAATAGAAAATACTATTATATCAATTTGAATTTGAAACTTTAAGTGAACCTGTTGAATGCCACGCTTGAGGGTAATAAAATTCCTTTGATTTGGCTTTGCCTAGACAAATTTCTGCATCAGGCAATGATTCGAGCTCTGAATAAATCATGGCCAAGTCCAGCCAAGCTTCCATTTCCAATCTTCTTTCTAGCTCCTATGAATTGAAAAATGACTATCAAGGATGCAGTTTCTGTATCCAAAATTCCTTGAAATCTATGACTTATGTGCTATAAAAATTGTAATACCATTTTTTGTACCTTTATATGCACATCTGAATCCAAGTTCTTTTGAATTTCCCCCTGTGCCTGAATCAAAGCGAGCAAAACTCTGTAGGTTTCAATGGCTTGCTTGGGCTGTTCTTGAGAAATCTGAAGCACAACATTCAATCTAAGTAGATAACCACATTAATATCAAAGTAACTGAAATATGTCCACTTTCACTATTGTCCGCTTGTGAGGATCTCTAATAGACTTAAATAATTAGTGAAGGTTTGTATATATATGTTGGATTACGAAATTGGTACTGGAGTTGCAGAGCTTGTAGAGTACATTGTTGGTTTTTTATTTCTCATTTTTTTCAGGTTGCGACATTATTGCTTCTATCTCAGCAGGAAGAAAGGTATTTACTAGAGAGTAGTGTGAATGCAGCTCTTCAGAAAAAATTGGAGGAATTCCAGATAAATCTGCTACAAGTAATTCTCTCTCTGTCAGCTCCTTCATTTTAGTTTCAAGAATAGTGTGATGGTGCCTTTACAGTTGCTTAATATGGTATGGGTGCTTTGCTGATGAATGCTCAATGGAAAGTTCATTCTCTTTAATATGGCTTGACCAGTCGAGAAATGTTCTAATATTTTTGAAATTTACTTACTGATACGAGTTAAATGCTATAAAAATTGGATGGCTGCACTTCCCTCTACTTATCATTATGAAGTCAATACTTTGCTATCTGAATATACGCATAATGTCCTCAAGTTTTTTTTTTTTGGCTAATTCAGAAGGAAAACAAAAACAAGTTTTGATTTTTGGACTCAATGATTGATAATATTCATAATATAAGTCACCAAACATGAAGCAAATTTTCGGTGAGCAGACAGCACAGCCCTTTTTATTCTCAAGATCGCAACAGTATGTAATCAGTTAATCCAAAAGGATCTCATTGATACATTACTTGCTTATGTTTCTTAAATTTTTCTGAAATTTTGTGTTCTGCAATTTTAGTATGCAGTAACACAACTGGCTGCTATAGCAAAACTTGCAAGTGCATCTTAGATGCCTTTTCCTTTTTTCTTTTTATTTTTTGGATGAACGCATAAGCATATAAGTCCTCACCTGCTGTACTGAAACTATTACTGTGGTGTAAATATCTATCTGATCTCCACTCTTGTCTGCACAATCCCTGCAATTCTCCCTCTAATACGACGAACGGCCTCAAGGATTTCCCTTGTTTGCAGCACCTTGATATTTTCGGGGCTGTCTTCACCTTCCACTATCAAAGTGGAGACTTGCTTCAGAGTATGAGCAGAGAAGCTGTCTCAGGTAATTGTTTTATCTTTCTCGGTATGAATGTTCAGTCAGCTTGTGGGGTCTCTCTCTCTCTCTTCACACACACACACACAAACACACACATAAATGTATTTGTTTCTATTTCTGTCCAAATTCAGCGGATAGCATGTTAATCTTTTGTAGTACCCAAATATTGACATGCATTTCTTTTCCATCTTTTCATTTATTCTTTGTTTTAAAAAAATTCTTCAAGCGTAGTACATTTTCAGTTTCTTATCCAGTTGTGATTGTGTAGGAAGATCATAAGTTCAAGCAAGCTCTGAAAATCCGGATTTATATCTGGATTTATTTTGTCTTAAATTTTGTTTTCATCCATTTCTAGGCTTGTACCCCCTTCTACCTCCAAAAGTAAGGGATTCAATACTTCTTCCAGGCTCTAAGTGTACTTAAACAAATAAGTGATGAAGACTGCATGTTGCTGGGGTTGGATCCCAAGTATGCTCGTCCAGACACAAAACAAAAAAAAATCTATTCCAAGCTAGAGTTTGGACAAGAGTGCTACTGAAGCTTCGATAATAATCATCAGCCTATATATTGATAAAAGCTTTGGTTTATAAAAGTTTCTTCTCGGTTGTTAGTAGTCTTTTTGTTTTGCTGGACATATTTTCAATATGTTTTTGAAATCACTTCTGTCTACAAAATCTGTATAGTTGTTATTTAGTAAACAGCAACTATACAGATTTTGAAACTATCAGATGCTTGGTTTCAAGCAGCAAAGCGAAAAGGTAGGTCTCGGACATGTATGCCTATGTTCTGATCTGCCTTGCACTATCTGATTCAATAGTAATGGGCTGGTACTGATCCATGTGGAGACGGCTGGGATGGAATTGGGTGCACCAACTCACGTGTAACCTCCATGTCGGTCCCTCCTCCCAGTGTTTCATCTAGTAATGGTTGCGTAAATTTCTAATTCATATTTAGTTGACCTTATTACTTTTATTTGCAGTACATTATCGAGTATGGGTTTGACTGGTGACCTTTCTGGAGACATCAAGCAGCTGACGGAGTTGCAGACTCTGTACGTTTCTGTGCACCATCGTTTTCTTCTTGTCAAAGCATTTTTTTCCTCATAATTTGTATCTGTATAGATCGCCAATCTGCTTTTCTTACATGTCCATTTTTTTTTCTGGTTTGGTGGTTTGGCCTGATACCATGTTTTGGACCGAATTGAATGTAGCAAAGGATTCATGTAACCTACCCTAAAGTGATTGGAACTAAGGTTGCGTTGAGTTAAGTTTGGTAGTTTAGCCTATTCTAGATTCCTTTACTGGGATGAGAAATTTTACTATCATATACTTTTTTTTATAAGTAAGGATATATATTAATAACAATGACAAAAAGGAGGCACAACCATGTACACAAGTCGTATACAAAACTGAACTATGCAAGACAGTACTATTAACAAAGTCCACTAAAGAATGATTTATGATATCTGCCTCACAAGCCTCATAACACCAGTGAAACAGATAGCGCAACAGCTGGTCCTTTAATTGGTCCATTGTCCTTTCTACACTATCAAATGCCCTGCTATTTCTCTCACACCAAACAATCCACCATATACCAAGGGGGACTGCCTCCCAAACGGAATTTCTCCTCTTGCATTTAGATAAAGGCCAACACAAAAGAAGCTCCTTCATGGATCTAGGCATCACCCACTGAATATTAAACAACCTGAACACCATATTCCAGAGATTTGTGGATTTGGTCTCAAACTTGTCTTTCGCTGGTTTAGGAACTATAACTAGAGCACCTGGACCTATAATAGGCATTGACGTCTGAAAATCACTTAACCAAACAGAGTAATAACTGTTTGGATTATGTTCTTATTTGTTCTGCATTTGTGACATGGTTATGACTGTTTGGTTTCTCTTCTTATTTCTGTCAGTCATAACTGTTTGGTTTCTGTTCTTATTTGTTCTCATTTGGAAAATGCTTTATAAGCATCTTTTCTCTCTTACTTAGTTGACCTTGTAATGTTTTTACCTAAGCTATAATGCAAGTAAGAAACGATTAACTTACCAAAAAGGGCTCGTGCAAGACTGTTGTTCTCCATGTACTCGTACACCATTAGTAATTGGTACATGAGCAGTTATTTGTGATTGTTAATATTATCCTCTAAACTGTAACTTTTTCCTTTTATAGGTAGTTGTTCACAAGGGTAGTCCAAGAGGGACACATTTTTTTACTTGCTGGACCCCGTAAAAGGGTCAGTTTTTATATTACCTACTTATGAATTTGAACTTATACAACCACACTTGTTAGACATTCACATAGGCCCTTGCTTGATATTCTTCAGGTATACCTCAATTCTGATGAAGTTCATGCTTGTATTGTGACATACGGGGGCTTATGCACCGGTCTCAACACATTGATAAGAGTAATTGAATGCAATTTGCACGATATGTACGGTGTAAAGAGAGTCGTGGGGATTGAAGTAAGTTACTTATTTATGACCTGAAGTGTAACATCTTGAGTACTTGAAGCATGTTAGACTAAACAAATTGCATTGGTGGATCTGTAGGATGGATATAGAGGTTTCTATTCTTGAAATTCAATCCCTTTAACACCCAAGGGACTGTACTTGGGACCTCATACATTCTTTGGTTGTTAAAACTGGATTTGGGGGTTACATCCTTGTAAGCAATGCTCTGGTTGACATGTATTCAAAACTGGGACACATGGACTGTGCACTAGAGGTGTTTAATAGCATGACAGCAAATGATGTGATTTCTTGGACCTCATTAGTCATTAGCTATGCACACAATGGCTCCCTTGCCGAAGCTCTGAAATTGTTCTGTGAAATGAGAATTGCAGGGATTGATCATGACCAAATTGTCATTACCAGCGTTATGAGTTCATGCGCTGAACTGACCGGTTTTGGATTTCTGACAAGTTCAAGCAGATTTCATCAAATCAGGTCTCCCCTCACCCTTATCTGTTGACAACTCCCTTGTTACAATGTATGCAAATTGTTGATCTGTAGAAGATGTTAATAAAGTTTACAACTCAATGTGAGTTCGAAATGTTATTACTTGGACTGCTCTCATTGTTGGTGATGCCAAAAATGGTCAAGCAAAGAGTTCTCTGCAATTCTACGATGAGATGATTGCAAGTGGCATTGAGTCTGACTTTATTACTTTTATTGGATTACTATTTACTTACAGTCACGCTGGTCTTGTAGATCATGCAGAAAAATATTTCGAATCCATGGTCAAAATTTATCAGATAAAGCCAGGTCCTTGTCACTACGCCTGAATGGTGATGTTATTATTCACAACCTGTAGGCTGCCGACATTAGTATGGGTTTACTGATGGTTGGAACTGCAAGTGAGAAAGCAGGTGAAATGCCAACATTGGAAACTCTATTTAGCAGTTTACTGGCTACTGCTAACATTAAGAATATAAGCAACTACAGTTGTTGGGGATAATTTTGCAGTTCTCAGTTTCAGTGGCTCTCAGATGTTGTAGGTATCAATTCCAGTGACCAATTATGTTTGAGGTTTTACTTACCTTTTTATTGCTTGTGTAATGTGTAATATGTTTTGGTGAGTTTACCATAAATTAATCACTGTTCATCTTTCAGGTTCGAAGTGAGTTGCAGACTGCTTACGAGAAGGGGTCCGTAAATCGAATTAAGTTACATCTAAATAGTTATGGTAGCTAACATCTACTGCAGGTCAGTAAAGTATATCATTTTGCCGTAGCTATTTTCTAACTTGTGCCCTTAGTTTTGGGTATTGTGTAAAATTGTATACTTTTTAATGTTGTACCAATATACTTGACCTTGTTTGTTGAAAAGAATATGCATTTCAACAAGTTTGAGACAGCCTTTATTCAGGTCTTTGCATGGTTGAGGTACTCAAGCTTATGTAATGTATAAGCTTATGTGCTGAGGATGTGATTTGTATTTTAGGTTGAAGCTTTAAGTAATTCTACAAATTGTAAGCAATTGGAACATAGGGCTGGAAGGACTTCAAACGCTAATATTCGAGCGGAGGTAAGCTACATAACTAAAATGCTTGTTGGGGTGCCCTCGTTTGATGGGTGTGCACCATTGTTTTTTTGTTGTACGTAAATGTTGGGGTGCCCTCGTTCTTAAATGTTGGATGTGGTTGAGGTGTAAAGAATGGCACTTTTCAAGTAGTGGTAAGGCTGTCTTTTGGGTGGGGGGGGCATGGAAATGTTGATTCAGGGTATGGTTTCTGCTTCTGCTTGATCTTGCTTGCTACTTCGATTGTTATGTACAGGCTTTTTTTTTTTTTATCTTACAGAAGTTTAGTTAAAAGAAGTTTCTTTGCCACATACTCATGTTGTTCTATTATCGTCTGTGCCTAAGCTAGTGCTCTAAGGTGCAAGTTCCGTACACTGAAATTTTGTTATAGCTTTCCAGAAATGTCGTCTTATTTTGTATTGTGATTGTTTCAGGTCAACAGCAACCAGTAACATATGGATCTGTTATTAGGGTATAATTCCTTACTTTGTATTACTGATTTATCTTGCTTACTGATACATAATGTTGTCTAGTCAGTGTGCCCCCGACAAGGGATTTCCAAGAGTTCCATTGCAGGTCTGGATGGGTATGTCATGGTATCTTGGGCAATTTGGGATACTTTGCACGTGTTGCTTCCTTGAAAGTAAGTGCTTGCTGGTGATTTGGGATACTTTCCATTTTTCATTGTTTGTGTGTCAAATCTTCAAATGCAGCATTACGATAGGCGAGGTCAATTTGACATTGCTCTGACAAACATTGGCGAGGCTACACAACACACACCAACTGTCATAGATTTGTATTCAGTTAGGTGCTCTATGGGCCCTTGGCGTCCAACTGTTGTTTTTATTTATTTTTAAATATTTTGACTCAAAATAATGTCATTTTAGGTCTTTTTATAAATAATAATAATAAATATCAATTTAGAATTATTGAATTATGTATTGTAAATTTGTAATTTGTCAATGGGTCTATGGAGGATTGAACAATTGACAATTTTTGTAATATTTTGAACCAGGATTATCTTTTAATGAATACTCGTGAATGACTACCTGTTTGGGTTTATTGCTTCATATTCATATCTTATAGGGTGTATGAACAATTAGGTGTTCGTGTCAGTGTTGTAATGCGATTGGCTAGTGTAGATGGGAACAGAATTGGATGTATATTATTTATAAAAAAAAACAAATTTCACAACGTTTCTAAAAAAAAAATGTTGTAATATAATTTACAACGTTTCTATAAAAAACGTTGTAATGATATATTACAACGTTTTTTAGAAACGTTGTAAACTATCATTCACAACGTTTTTTATAGAAACGTTGTCATATAACTTTACAACATTTTTTAGCCAACGTTGTTATATCATTTTACAACGTTTTTAACTCAAACGTTGTCTATATTTATTACAACGTTTTTAGAAAACGTTGTGCATTGTTTTTTACAACGTTTTAAAAATGTTGTCTAATAGTTTTTGAGACATTGTGGGAGGCCAAAAACAACGTTTTTTGCAACGTTTTAAAAAACGTTGCGAAATTAAATGACCTATTACAACGTTACATTTAACAACGCTTCGTAAAACGTTAGAACACTTCTTTACAACGTTTTTAAAACGTTGTAAAAAGTCATTTTGTTGTAGTTTCAGGAAACGTGCTCCCGCGCCCGCGCGCCTGGAGATAGGGTGCTCGCGGGCGTTCGATGTGGATGGTGACATCCATCGCACTCGTTCCACCCTCCCTTGTTTAGGGGAGGACGAAATCAAAAGTGAGGAAGAATCTTTGTGTCTTTCGAAGAGCGCTTGGAATGCGCCTCGGTTGCCTTTAGTGGATTTTGATCCAATATAGGAGCTTTGGGTTTCCGCATCAAGTTATCCCTTTTTAGGGATACCAGGATATGGGAATGCATCACCCTTCCATTCCCATTCTCCCTTTTTAGGGGAACGCATTGAAAGTTAAGGAAGGAATGTCATAATCCAATGGATTTTATAGGAGGAGGCTGGGATACCGAGGAATTAAAATCCCTTTTTACGCCTTGGTCGATTGTACACTGCACAGGAGAAATTGCATTTTACGGCGAATGAACCAGAAAACTGGGCGCAGTGTAAGAGAATTGGGCGCCATGCCCAAAAAAATTGGGAGCCATGCCCAATTTCAATGGTGGCCACACCCATTTCCAAACTATGCACTTTTGTACACTTTGGTCCCCGCTTCGTCCCTTTTGCGCATCCTGCTTTGGCCTTTTGCACTTTTGACCCTGTAACTTGACATTTGTTAATGTTTTAACAGGTCTTGATATTTCATGTCATGTCACATTCCAGGGGTACGAAATTTGGGTGTCTACAGAGCCCCTCAACGATGGAGTCTACAGGTAACCCGACTTGCGAGTAGGCGAACATCGTTGATAAATAGACTCTCAATTTTGTTGAATTACAAAACGAGGGAGAAAGATGCGGAGGTAGCGCTTATAATGCAAAGCAATGAATCAAACCTCCATATCCTAGACATTTTTAGTCAGTTATAGCAGGTTATCGCAATTTTTAAGCAGATATGCAAATTAAGTGCTCTGATGGTCGGACCTACTAATGTAGGTTGCCTACGTATCCCTTAATAAAAGGAATCAGACCAAACGTAGTTCGGCCAAAACCTAAACCATCGTTCATGCAATGGTCGTGCCTACTGAAATAGGCTGCCTACGTATCCTTATACAAGGAATCAGACCGAGACGTAGTTCATTCAGCCAGGGGACCAAATGCTGCGGTGCAAGTGTGGTAATGCTAAATGAACAAGTGCATGCAAAGCTTTATCAAATGAGTGCTGCAAAGGTAAATAATGTGCTCTGTTTGGTCGCATCTACCGAGATAGACTGCCTACGTATCCTTAGCCAAGGAATCAGACCAATCGTAGCTCGCCTATGGCTGTGCGGCATGAATTGTTTCCTAGGAACTCGGCCTCTATTGGAGAACAAAACCTTTCCCTATGAATCCGGGGTTGCGTGCCCCTTAAAAGAAAGTTTTCCAACACAGCGAAAAATGAATGGAATGTATTGCCTCCTTAGGAAATCAGCCTTCACCGGAGAACAAGACCTTTCCCTATCAATCCGGGGCTGTGTACCCCTTAAAGGAAAGTTTCCAAATATAAAACAAATGCACTGTTAAAAAGGAAAATACCTTCCTTTCCTTTACCTTTGTCGTGTCCATGCAGCAAATTGCTGCTGATGTTGCTTTGCTGTCGCTTGCTGCTTTACGTTGTTCGTTGTTGCACTTTGCCGGGGATTTTTCTTTTGTCACTGTTCCAGCCTTCGCTGGAAAATCTCTTCCCCTGTCCCGCTATGTTTTCGGCTTTAGCGGAAAATTCTTCTTGATGCTGCTTCATTTTACTTTACTGCTCTTTCTAACCTTGGTCAGAAACTTCCTTTTTCTTGCTACAACATCTTTTGGTATCAGCTGAAATCATCTTTTCTTTGCTGCTATTTTCTTTTCACTCCATTCTCTAGCTTCAGCCGAAATTTTATTCTTCTGCCGCCACATTTTCCTTGTTGCATGTACCTGAAAATTTTTCTTTCTTGTACATGCATTTTCCCTCTCCCGATTTTTTGTTTTTTTTTTGTTTTTGTTTTTTTTCTTCTTTTTTTTATTCTGCATGTCTGCCACTTTTCTTTATTTGCATGCTTATTACCTCTTTTTTTTTTTTGGTCCGTCTGGAAATACTTCTGATCTTGCTAGATTTTGGCACTGTTTGGCCCCTTTGAAGCATTCCTGACTTTATTATTAATGTTTATGCATGTCTTATTTATGACTAAATGATGCAATTAAGTAATGATGCATGCAATTTATTTTTTACGATGCATGATTAAACTAGTGGTCATTATTTGACCTTATTATGCATGATTTATACTATAAATGTAAATGGGGCTATATGATGCATGCTTATGCTGCAGGGATATAGTAAATGCCATGAGAATATTTATTTTCATGATTGGTGGCATTTTATTTTCTTTTTAGCGCACCCCTAATGCAGCTTATTGGATGATAAATGCAAATGCCGGATGCATGTACTACTTTATTTGATGCAAATGTGATGCCTAAAAATTACAGGATGACTATTAACATGATGCATGGGAATTCTTTATTCTATCGTGCATGTAATAATGCAAAATGCAGTACATATCTTTAAGATGCAAAATGCATTTTTACAATGCCTATAATGCAAAAACGTTTATCTAGATGCAAAACAATACAACAAATTTTATTTTTTTGTTGTTTGTTGTTGTTTTTTTTTTTTTTAAAAAGAACCTGTACAAACATTTACAATGCAATCTAATTTTATATGATGAAAATAAATTCAGATGCAGACTCAAGACGCACGCATAAAGCAAAGCTATATCGACCTAATGGGTAATGGCACGCTGTATCCCCAAAATGGATTTTAAAGGAATATACCTTCGGGCTTGAACAGGCTTCCCTTTTCTTTTTTTTTAGTATATGCGGGGAAAGGAAAAGGCAGTCACTTCCTGCTGTTCTCGGCCATATATTTGTTGCAGGGCTACTCTTGGCATAAGGCGATTTTCATAGCCCCTGCATTTTCTTCGCAATCAGACAAGGCAGCAATGAATGGTCGGAATCCAAGTCGTTTGGCTGTTTCAGGACAATGGCAGTGCAGCTGATGAATAGGACGAGGACACTTCTGGTGCTTCTCATTCTGATGAGACTGAGCCTTTTCTGTGCCTTGCAGAAGAAGTATATGAGCTCGGTCGGGCGGATGCCGCAGGTACTGATGGACCACCTTGGGGCTTAAGTTGCAAATGAAGGATAGTTTTAGGGGGAAACAAAGGGGGTAAAGGCAATATATAGATAGGTACAGGCAATTAATGTATAATCTAAATTTCTTTAGCAATCATTCCTAAGTTGCACCTTAGGACCTGTAATATTATATTTTAGTGTTTTATTGTGAGCTTCCTGTCGTGGTTTTTTCTTTTTTCTTCGCCGACGAGCCCCTTGCATGTCAAGGCGGAGATAAGATGCTGAGGTTTCAAAGAGTGCTTTCCCTCTCCTTATTCTCCTGATATATATATATATATATTTATTTGGCTCCAACTTGTGCCTAGGCCACCCTTTCGGGTTTTCAACCTAGCGAGCCTTTATTTTTTTATTCTTCTTTTTTTTCTTTTTTTTTAATGCTCTAATTTTTGCCTAGGCCGCCCTTTCGGGTTTTCAACCTAGCGAGCTCTTATTTCTCCTTTTTTTTCATCATTTTTTTTACTTGCTCTAACTTTTTCCTAGGCCGCCCTTTCGGGTTTTCAACCTATCGAGCCCTTATTTCTCCTTTTTATTTGTTTTTTCTCTTTTTTTTTAACTCTCTTTTTTTCTATGCCCTAACTTTTGCCTAGGCCGCCCTTTCGGGTTTTCAGCCTAGCGGGCTGAAGAGGGAAGCACTTGCCAGATAGAGTGACTCAAGCATAATACCTTTGAAGCTCGTTGAGATTGGAGGGCTGAACAAAGTCTTCCTTTTCCTGGCTTGCGAGGAGTACGACATCTCCCGACCGGATCTCTTTGACAATATACGGCACATCGTGGAAGAGAGTGGTAGCAGCCTTTTGATGAGTAGCCCCAGCATTTTTCTGGCCCAGGTGACATGACATGATAGCAGTAGGTCTCGCAATGGGTGGTGAATGAGATCCTTTCTTGGTCTCCTGCTGCCTTTGATTTGATTATGGCCCAGCATGTTGTTGATAAAAAAACTTGTTGGGTTTGGGAATGGTCACTACATTGGACAGCCGGATCGGGTATTTTCCTTCTTCTTCTTTTTTTTCTCTTTTTTCTTCTTTACTACCCGAATGAAGTTGACATGCGGTTGTTTCATGATTTCCCCCTCTTTTTTTTAAACTTGTAGTGACCATTCTGGCTTGATGCAGCAGAGCTTTTGTCTGATTGGCTGAGCATCCGGATATATGGGGATCTGGTATTTGACTATGGCTGGGTCTACCCCTGACACATCTTCATGTAAACATGTCCACGAACTTTTTGAGGAGATCCATGAGTGTTATCCTTTTCAGAACCTTGCAGGTAGTTGCCGATTTTGAATCTTTTGATTTCATTGTCCAGCCCCAGATTGATAGTGGGTAAGTTTTCAGTTGCTGTTGATGAATGATGTTGTCCCTGGTGCTCGACTGACTTTACAAGCTCAAGCAAATAGTTCTTTTTTTTTGTTCGGGTCATATTAAATGACTCGTTATTATAATGATTTAATGCGCCTTAATATAGGTGCAACTAAGAAATAAGCAAAGACATTTAGATTATTATTAAAAGCAAACCGTACAGGGTTTATTACATTATTGAGGACCTGGGGTTTGAGATCCTCAACTTTATGGAGCGGATCGGTAGATGACCAATCCGTAAGGCTAGGGAAAGGAATAGGGGTAATATATCTGAAGCGGTCCATCAGATCTGCGGGTGTCAAAAGTGGGCTGGTCGTGGTATACTAGTTCTGCAAAGGCTTATTAGAAACAAACTCAAACTCAGCAGAGAGTTTTTTTTTAAATAAGTGCCTTCATCCATCATACCCAGGAAGTTGTCCCCCAAATTTTCATTAAGAACTTCTTGGTTTAGAAATTTAAGCATCATGGTTTTCAAATTTTCGATGTCAGCCTCCATTTTGGCGGACGGGAGAGTTGGGTTTTGGTATATGCTGGCTGGATTAGGGTAGGCTGGGTTAATTTCTTGCTGCGGTGTCTGGTAAGGGTTTTGGACAAGAGATGGATATTGTGTTGGGTATGGATATTGGGCAGGATAGGGATATTGGGCTGGACATGGATTTTGGGCAGGATATGGATTTTGGGCTGGATAGGGATATTGGTTTGGATAAGAATTCTGGGTAGGATAAGGAGGGTGTGTTGAAAAATGGTTAAAATTTCGGTAATAATAGGTATTTGGTGGGTTGGTGTTTGGCTGGGAGAATTGGATTTGGAGGAACATGGAAGGTTGATGTTTCTTGGGGGACTGCAGGGGAAGATATTACCTCACTTTCTGCTACCATATTGCTCGGATCTGTTTCCTCTGTATTGATTCTGCCCTTGTCTGATATGATACGGATACCCTTTGTTCTGATTTCTGTACTAATTTCCCGTATCAACCGGCCAGTACTGTCTTTGCCTTTCCAAATTCAGGCCAGGTTTATGAAGAAAATGGGTTTGGAGGTATCAGAAGGCTGGCTGAAGGCTTTCTGGGTTTGGAGTACAGTGTGCCTTTATTAGTATATTTTATTATTTATTGATTGTTCCCTACAATTAAACGGATAAGCACCTGCTTTATTTTGACGGTCTCATGACTTTTCCTGGAACAGTGGGTTCTTTCTCCAAAGTATAGGACCAACGTATTCCACCTGTCTTTCGACTCCCCAAGATCGGACTGATCCCAGGCGAAGGGTCTATACTCTTTTCAGGATCCACCATTCGAAATGGTCTAGGTCAAGCATTAGAAAATAATAAATCAGCCCCAGTGTAT
Organism: Codonopsis lanceolata; assembly: GCA_013146195.2. Taxonomy (NCBI): domain Eukaryota; kingdom Viridiplantae; phylum Streptophyta; class Magnoliopsida; order Asterales; family Campanulaceae; genus Codonopsis; species Codonopsis lanceolata. Next base: position 109,511,985 of record CM028383.1, on the reverse strand, counting down.
TATTTTTTGTTTTGACTTGTGCATTTTTTGTTTTGACTTGCGCAGATTTTTTTGACTTGCACGCATATTTTTTTTGACTGGGGCTGACCCACAATTTAAAATGCAAAAATCGGTCGGTCTTTGAGGTGTCCTGAGAATCTATATGCAGTCTAACGTTGGTTTATGCAGGGGTAGGCTGGCCATGGTGTAGGGTAGCAGTTCGGAATATATTTATATGCATGTGCGCGTGTGTGCGGTATTTAAAAAGCAAAAAAAAAAAAGAGTTTTTTTTTAGATATAGAAATAGAAAATAAAACAGATACGACATGTCTTGCTGTTATTTGTGGATTTTCTCGGCTTTTTAGTTTGAGCGCAAGCAAGCAAGCATACCATCAAGAAATAGAAAGAAAAGTGGGGAATCCATCTATTTTTATTAATTACAAATGAGTCCTAATCCCCAAAAATAAAATGACAGAATGAATGCCTATATATATACGGAATGAAAACAAAGCAGAATAATATAATATATAAGGCCGAAAATGAAGATATTTTAAAAATAAAGCTCCGGCCATTTTGTTGTGCTGCCCAGAAATTATTGCACATAAAGTATTGCATATTTATATATATATATATATATATATATATATATATATTTTTTTTTTTTTTTTTAAAACAAAACAAATATTTTCAAGTATATCTGTAATAGTGTTTGAAATGAAACTGCTGCAAGATGGAGGATCATATCCACAAATATAGACACGATGTTAAAAGAACGCAATATTCAAGTGTTTAAATTAATATAACAAGCATACTTTTGCCAGAAACAAAAGAAAAAAAGGTTTGGTTACTGAGTCTAGCCCTCCATTTTTATTTATTAAAATAAAAACGATCTCCCCAGCAGAGTCGCCACTGTGGGTTCCCGGGATGCGTGCTCCCGCGCCCCGCGCGCCCTAGGATAGGGGTTCGTGTTCGTGTGGATGTGGTGACATCCACTGCTCCCGTTCCACCCTCCCTTCTTTACGGGAGGACGAAATCAAAAGTGAGGGAGGAGTGCTGCCTGAATAGCGCTGGAATGCGCCTCTGCTGCCTTTAGTGGATTTTGATCCAATATGGGAGCTTTGGGTTTCCTGCATCAAGTTATCCCTTTTTTAGGGGATACCAGGATATGGGAATGCATCACCCTTCCATTCTCATTCTCCCTTTTTTAGGAGAAAACGTGAAAGTGCAGGGAAGGAATGTTGCAGCGCCCCCACTATGGATGTTATGAAAATAGCCTTATGTCCTATCTCGGATCGCTATGGGTGCTTTTGGTTTTCTACGTCAAGTTATCCCTTGTTTAGGGGATACCAGGACATAGGATACATCACCTTTCCATTCACATTCTCCCTTTTTTAGGGGGGGAACGTGAAAGTGCAAAGAAAGATGTTGCGAGGCCCCACTGGATCCAAAATGTTTTTAAAGTCGCCATATTTATTTTAAGGAATAAATAAAACAAAACCAAAAAAAAGAAAACCATAGATAATGAAAACAGGCTCGGAGGCTAAGTTACGAGTTGGGAAGGTGCTAGGCACCCAACTCGCCCTTTCGGTCTCAAAACGGTTTTTGACTAAAGTATGCTTTTTGTTATATTTATTTAATGTATAAATAAAGCATTAACCGCCTACAAATACATCCATTACATCTATATTATTTACTGACTTGCAATGCCTCTTTTACAAATAATCACAAATATACTTGAAAATATTCGACCATAATAATAAATACATTAGTATTATTTCCTAACTAAATCCGGCAAAGATAACCGCTATATATTTACATTAGACCGGATTGAAAATAATACTTTTATAAGTAAAGATTTTAATGGATAAATAAAGCAAATAATTACAAATATATCTGAAAATATTTGACCATAGTAATGGCTATATTTAATACTATTTCCTAACTAAATCCGGGCAGCACAACTGCTTATATATATCTACATTGGGCCGGATTGAAAATAATACTTTCACAAAATGAAATACTTTAAAATAAAACTTACGACGGGTGTGCTCGCTTCCTGTCCTTCTGAGAGGGAGACTTTTATTGTGGCCGATGTGATTTGGGCGTAGTGACGCTTATATATGGTGTTTTTGGCTCACTCACTCTAGAATGCACGATCTTGATTTTTGTGGTTTTGGCTTATTTGGTTGGGCGGAATAACGGCTTATATGGGTTGATTTTCAGCCTATTACTCTGGGCAGTAACGACTTACTTTATGGTTTTTGGGCCGGGAAATATGGTGGATACCTAGTCGGGGGCTAAGGCTCACTCCTACCGGCTGGTTTTGTGTTTGGAGGAGATTTGGCGAGTTTTCGAGGCTTTTGAAATGATCGCCACTATTTATTTTTCAAAGTAACGAGGACGCAGAGAAATTTTATCGACGAGAAGGTGTGCCGAATGAGGAGCCGGACTCAGATTTATAGGAGGAACTGAGGATACCGAGGAATTAAAATTCCTTCTTTCGCGCTTCAATCGATTGTAATCGCAGAGAAATTGCATTTTACGGCAAATAATGAATCAAAACCGGCGCTAGTAAGAGAATTGGGCGCCATGCCCAAAAAAATTGGGAGCCACGCCCAATTTCAATGGTGGCCACACCCATTTCCAAACTATGCACTTTTTGTACACTTTGTCCCTCGCAGCTTCGTCCTTTTGCGCATCCTCGCTTTGTCCTTTTGCACTTTTGACCTCAGAATTTGACATTTGTTAATGTTTTAACAGGTCTTGAAATTTCATGTCATGTCACATTCCAGGGGTACGAAATTGGGGTGTCTACAGATACCAGGATATGAGAATACATCACCCTTTCATTCTCATTTTCCCTTTTTTAGGGGAAAACGGAAAAGTGCAAGAAAAGAGTGTTGCGAGGCCCCACTGGAGCCAAAATGTTTTATAGAGTCGTCATCTTTATTTTAAGGCAAAATAAAGCAAAACCAAAAAAAAAAAAACAAAGATTATGAAAACGGGTTCGGAGGCTAAGTTACGAGTTGGGAAGGTGCTAGGCACCCAACTCGCCCTTTCGGTCTCAAAAATGGTTTTTGGCTAAAATATGCTTTTTGTTATATTTATTTAGCAAATAAACAAAACATTAAAAGACAGGAAAATAAAAGAAAATACATCTGCGGCTACATTATTTACGGACTTGCAGCGGTTTCCTTACAATAATTACAAATATATTTAAAAATATTTGGTTGTTATAACGGCTCTTTTACATGTTAGATGGGGGAAACTGATAAGAAAATCAAAATGTAAGACTAAATGAATAGAATTAAAAAATGTAGTATCTAACATTAAAATCGGTACAAGTCAATGGATCAAAACTATTATTTAATTATTCATTGAATTAATTAGTGTATGACAAATTTACTCTTATGGTCTTAATTAATGGTGAATGATTTATTATATTTATGACAATTTTTGCCAATCATTATTATTTGGCATGGTAAATTTACGTGTATTGTCTTTTATTAAATGATGGATGATGTATTAAGTTTAGGGATAAGTTTGTCCATACATTAAGTTTTAAGAGACAACTTAGACTTTTATAGGTAGTTAGATTTTCTAACTAAATACGGGCAGCACAATGGTTTATATTGTTTACATTGGGTCGGATTTAAATAACAACTTTTATAAAAATAAGGCCCTTAAAGGCTATTACCTCTTAGAGCGGAGTGTGCTCGCTCTGTCCTTCTCGGGAGAGGGTGACTTGTGACGACCCGACCCGGACTCCGAGGTGGAATCACAAGTCAAGTCGTCCAAATAGGACAACAATACATGCAAGGACTCAATTATAGAAAACGACGTGACGCAACATTTCAGATGAAGCGCGACTCGGCACCAAAAGGCCGTAAATTTTAAAACTTTAAACCCGATATAACAATTAAAGACAAGTATATCAATTCATCGGCGACTTTACTACCGGAACCCAACACTACACAGTTCATGCAAATATACCTCGACGGCTATAACATGTCGAAGAACAACATAATTAAATAAGAGCTAAAGTAATGCCCAGCAGAAGTTTTAAAACCTGTGAACCATAATACATCTATACAAGGCTCGGCGTACATGCGCCGGCGCTCAAAAATAAGATACAAGTATAGACATAAAACAAATAAACAAAGTTCCCAAGCAAAGTCTAAATGACTTGCTAAACTCAACGTCCTTACAAAAGAGAACAAAATAAGGACATCTATAAACCACAACCTCGTCAAGGCGATCACGGACAAGCAAGAATCTGCTACACCTCAATGAGCGGTACGAACGGTTCGGATCTAAAGCAAGAAAGGGAGGGGTAAGTCATAAAGACTTTGTGAGTTAAGAATTATGCATGTCATGGCATCATGCAGCATACATAGCAAGATATCATCTTTAATATCAAGTCACTCAAAGCATTCATTTAATAAACACTTAAATCACATATCCATGGTAGCACGTTCTTTCACATAAGTGCTATAAAGTAAACCACATATAAGGAGGATATGTTATGGAACTGGTGCCGGTACGTAGCTCCTGCAATACACAACGTTAATATTCGTGCCAATGATACCCGTGATGAGTGTATCAAAGTGCCGAGTTCTCTACTCGGGTACCAAGCTCTCTCCTTGGTACTTAGACTTGCCAATGTGCTCTCTTGGTTACAAAGAAAGGTTACTTCCCCACCTGTGGCCATGGAGGCGTGTGTGATAAAAACCCGGTATAACAACCCATCTCTATCACGAGTCCCATAGCTAGTGACGGTGATGCATTGTCACACCAACGACTCAACCAAATATGCCAGCTGGACTCATGCAATGCCAAGTAGATGTTTACTCGTTATATAATCTCAAATAAGGAACAAGTTCGACAAGAGCAAACTTATTCAACAAGTAGTTGTTTACTCATAAGAAATCACATAGGAATTCGACAAGAGCGAATTCAACATGTCAAATAGATATATCATTCTACAACATGTTCTCAATCATGCATTTACTTCACACAATCATTTAAACCACATAAGAACTCAATCGAGTCTTATAAGCATTCATAACAAACATGCCCTTCAATCCATCCCAAAGTCACGTAAGCTAATTCATTAGTCTAACGCACTACAATCGTCGTAGGGATTGAATGTGGAGTCAGTATTGTTCATAACTCCCTAATTTCAACTCCGGTGAGTTTTACTAAAATTCAACCAAGTAGGTGTAGACACCCCAATTTCGTACCCCTGGTATGTGACATGACATAAAATATCAAGACTTGTTAAAACATTAACAAATGTCAAGTTACAGGGTCAAAAATGCAAAATGACAAAGCAAGATGCGCAAAAGGACGAATTGCAGGGACCAAAGTGTTCAAAAATGGCATAGTTTGGGAAATGGGTGTGGCCACCATTGAAATTGGGCATGGCTCCCAATTTTTTGGGCATGGCTCCCAAATTTCATGGGCTTGGCGCCCAAATCTTTTTTTACGGCAAATCTTCTTGCTACAGTTGCCGCAATTCACAACTCTCACAAAGACAACAGTACACTCGTTTGATGCATGAAGAAGGAAATGGGCGTGGCTACTAAAAGAATTGGGCATGGCGCCCAAATCCATGGGTGGCGCCTAAAAATGCTTTCTTTCTCGCACACTATTCATCAAACATTTGCCGTAATTCACACTTCGACAATGCAAGTTGTACCACCATCCGACGCGCAGAGAAGAAAATTTATTTCCGATGTCTCTCGATTCATTTTATAAATAGAGGCTTCATCGATCATTTTCAAAGACTCCTTCCTCAGAAGCCTCTCAAGTAACGTTAACGCTGAGAATTAGAGAGCGGTGTGAGATAGTGAGTGATCATCTCAAAAAGCCCCGAAACCCTGCCAAAATTCCTCCAAACACAAAACCCACCCGGGGAGGTGTGAACCTTACCCCCAGCTAGGTATCCACCCTTTTTCCCCGGTCCAAAAATCGTGGAAAGAACAGCTTGCTCGCCTCGATTTAAAAGGTCAAATCAACCCATATAAGCCGTTATTCCGCCCAACCAAATAAGCCAAAACCACAAAAATTAAGTCACTCGCCCAAATTCACACAACACACAACAAACAACAACATCGCAAGAAGAAGAATAAAAGTCCCGAGAGGACAGAGCGAACACACCCTAGGCTGTTAGTAAGTTTTACTTTAAAGCTTTTATTTTGTAAAATTATTATTTCCAATCCGGCCCAATGTAAATATATAAACAGTTGTGCTGCCCGAATTTAGTTAGGAAATAGTACTAAATATAGTCAGTTATTATGGCCAAATATTTTTAGGTATATTTGTAATTTATTTGCTTTATTTATTCACTAAAGTCTTTATTTATAAAAGTATTATTTCCAATCCGTCCAATGTAGATATATAAGCAAGCTTGTGCGCCGGATTTAATTAGGAAATAATACTAAATGTAGTCAGTATTATGACCAAATATTTTCAAGTATATTTGTAATTATTTGTAAAAGAGACAGCTTGCAAGTCTCAGAATAATGTAGACAAATGGATGTATTTGTAGGCGCTAATGCTTTATTTATCCGTTAAATAAATATAACAAGAAGCATACTTTAGCCAAAAACCGTTTTGAGACCGAAGGGCGAGTTGGGTGCCTAGCACCTTCCCAACTCGTAACTTAGCCTCCGAACCCGTTTTACAATCTCTCGGTTTTTTTTTGGTTTTGCTTTATTTTTTGCCTTTTAAAATAAAGATGGCGACTCTAAAACATTTTGGATCCAGTGGGGCCTCGCAACATCTTTCTTGCACTTTCACGCTCTCCCTAAACAAGGGAGAATGAGAATGGAAAGGTGATGTATTCCTATGTCCCTCGTATCCCCTAAACAAGGGATAACTTGACGTAGAAAACCCAAAGCACCCATAGTGATCCGAGATAGGCCATAAGGCTATTTTCATAAAATCCATAGTGGGGCCGCAACATTCCTTCCTTGCACTTTCAATGCTTCCCCTAAACAAGGGAAAATGGGAATAGAAGGGTGATGCATTCCTATATCCCGGTATCCCCTAAACAAGGGATAACTTGACATAGAAAACCACAAAGCTCCTCATATTGGATCAAAATCCACTAAAGGCAACCGAGGCGCATTCCAACGCGCTATTCCGACAAAGACTCCTCCCGCACTTTTGATTTCGCTCCTCCCTAAACAAGGGAGGGTGGAACGGGAGCAGTGGATGTTACCGCATCCGCACATACGCGCACCCCTATCCAAGGGCGCGCGGGGCTCGGGAGCACCCATCCCGGGAACCCACAATGGCGACTTTGATGGGGAGATCGCTTTTATTTTAATAAATAAAAATGGAGGGCTAGACTCAAGAATCAAAACTTTTTTTCTTTTGTTTCGCTAAAGTATGCTTGTTATATTAATTTAAACACTTGAATATTGCATTTCTTTAACATCCGTGTCTATATTTGTGGATATGATCCTCCATCTTGCAGCAGTTTCATTTCAAACACTGTTACGAATATACTTGAAAATATTCGTATTTTTTAAAAAAAAATTTGCAAAAAAAATAAATAAATATATATATATATATATATATATATATATATATATATATATATATATATATATATATATACACATATATACTATTTTTATTAATATGCAATATTTTGTGTGCAATATTTCCTGGGCAAAGACAACAAAAGGGCCTGGCTTTATTTTTAATATTGTTTCATTTTCGCCCTATTTATTATTTTATTTGCTTTTATTTTCATTCCGCAATATATATATATATATATATATATATATATATATATATATATATATATATATATATATATATATATATCATTCATTCTGGCCATTTTATTTTGGGGATTAGGACCCTTTTTTTTTTTAATAAGAATAGATAAATTCTCCATTTTTCTTTCTATTTCTTGATGGTATGCTTGCTTGCTTGTGCTCGAAATAAAAAGCCGAGAAAATCCACATACAACAGCAAGACAAGCCATATCTGTTTTATTTTCTATTTTCTATATCCGAAAAAACTTTTTTTGCTTTTTAGATACCGCACACACGTGCACATGCATATAAATATATTCGAATCGCTACCCTACACCATGGCCACCTTACCCCCGTGATAAGCCAACGTTAGACTGCATGTAGATTCACTTCAAAGACCGACCGGTTTTTGCATTTTTAATTGTGGGTCAGCCTCAGTCAAAAACAAATGTGTGCAAGTCAAAAAAAATATATGTGCAAGTCAAAAAAAAAATCTGCGCAAGTCAAAAAAATATATACATCTGGGCCGATTTATTATTTTCTAATGCTCGACCTAGACCATTTCGAATGGTGGATCCCTGAAAGAGTATAGGCCCTTCGCTCGGGATCATCCGATCTCTGGGAGTCGAAAACGTGGAATACATTGGTCCTATACTGAGAAAGAATCCAATCGCTCCAGAAAAGTCCCGAGATCGCCAAAATTAAGGTGTGCTTATCCGGTCAATTGTAGGAAAATTAATAAATAATAAAATATACTAATAAAGGCACTGCATCTAAGCCCGTAAAGCCTTCAAATTTCTCTCGATACATCCAAAACCCATTTTCCTCAGAAACCTGACCCGAATTTGGAAAGGAAAAAATAGTACTGGCCGGTTGATACGGGAAATAAGTGCAAAAATCAGAACAAGAGGGTATCAATATCGATCGATAAGGGCAAGATCCGCATAGACAAGCATAATCAGCAAGATGGCGCAGAAAATGAATGCCCCCCCTCAGCCCCTCAAGAAGCATCAACCTTCCATGTTCCTCCAAATTCAATTTCCCACCCAAACACCAACCCATCGATGCCTATTATTACCAAAATTTTAACCCTTTTTCATCATACCCTCCTTATCATACCCAAAGTCCTTACCCACTCCAATATCCTTATCCTACCCAATATCCATATCCATCCCAAAATCCATCTGCCCAATATCCATATCCAGCCCAATATCCATATCCAGCCCAAAATCCTTATCCAAACCAAAATCCTTATCCAAATTTCCAAAATCCTTACAGTACCACACAAATTAAATTAACCTCACCTTTCCCTAACCCCGCCAAAGATCTACCAAAACCCAACTCTCCCGCCCGTCAAAATGGAGGCTGACATCGAAAATTTGAAAACCATGATGCTTAGAATCCTTAACCAAGAAGTTTCTAATGAAAATTTGGGGAACAGCTTCCTTGGTATGATGGATAAAGGCATCTCTAAAAAAAAAAAACCTCCCTATCGAAGTTTGAGTCTATTTCTAATAAGCCTCTGTAGAACTAGTATACTACGACCGGCCCGCTTTTGACGCCTACGCATCCGTGGACCGCCTATATTATCCCTATTCCTTTCCCTTATCTTTACGGATTGGTCATCTACCAATCCACTCCATAAAATTGAGGATCTCAAACCTCATGTTCTCAATAATGTAATAAACCCTGTACGGTGTGCTTTTAATAATAATCTAAATGTCTTTGCTTATTTCTTAGTTGCACCTACATTAAAAGACGCATTAAATAATTATAATAATGAGTCATTTAATAGGACCCAAAAGATAAAAAATATATATATTTGCTTGAGCTTGTAAAGTCAGTCGAGCACCAGGGACAACATCATTCATCATCAACAACTGAAGACTTACCCACTCTCAATTTGGGGGCTGGACAATGAAATCAAAGAAGACAAAATCGGAACTCCCCGCAACGCTCGAAAAGGATAACACTCATGGAATCTCCTCAAAGAGTTCGTGGACATGTTTACCTAGTCCTATGAAGATGTGTCGTGGGTAGACCCACCATAGTCAAACACCTGATCCCCACATGTCCTGGATGCTCACCAATCGACAAAAGCTCCGCCGCATCAAGCCGAATGGTCACTACAAGTTTAAAAAAAAAAGCATGAAACAAACCGCACGCCAACTTCATTCGGGTGCAAAAAAAAGGAGTAAAAAAAAGGTGAAAAAAAAAGTGAAAAGAAAAAAAATACCCGACGGCCGTCTCCACATAGTGACTGCCTCAAGCCCAACAGAAGGTCCTGGATCCGCATAGACTCTCGCGATTCAACCAGCGCCGCCCAAAGATGACCTTTTCTACTCAATATCAATATTGTGGTAGACACGCTGTTCTTTCAGCCACAAAGTCGATCGATCTTTATCAACAACATGCCGGGCCATAGTCAAATCAAAGGCAAAGCAGGAGACCAAGAAAGACCTCATTCACCACCACCCCTCGGGGATCTAATGCTATCGCTATCATGTCATGTCGCCTAGGCTAAAAAAAAAATGTTGGGGCTACTTATCAAAAGGTCGCTACCACTCTTCCACGATGTGTCGATATTGTCAAAAAGATCCCATCAGAGGTGCCATATTCCTCAAGCAAGAAAGAAGACTTTGTTCAACCCTCCAATCTCAACGAGCTCAAAGGTATTATGCTCGAGACACCCTATCCGGCAAGTAAGCCTTTCTCCTCGCTAGGCCGAAACCCGAAAGGGCGGCCTAGGCAAAATTTAGGCATATATAAAAGAAAAAACAAATAAAAAAAAGGAGAAATAAGGGCTCGCTAGGTTGAAAACCCGAAAGGGCAGCCTAGGCAAAAGTTAGAGCAAAATAAAAAAATATATATATCGTGAGAATAAAGGGGAGGGAAAGCACTCTTTGAAACCTCGAGATTCTACCTCCCAGCCTCAAAGATGCAAGGGGGCTCGACCGATTTAAGAAAAAAGAAAACTACGACTAAAGCTCGCAATAAAGCACTAAAATATAAATTTTTCGGTCCTAAGGTGCAAGGAATAATTGCTAAAGAAATTTAGATTATAAATTAATTGCCCTGTACATATCTATTTATTGCCTATATCCCCCTTTGTTTCCCCCAAAACTATCCTTCATTTGCAGCTCAAGCCCCGAGCGGTCCATCAATGCTCGCGGGGCGCTCGGTGCCCATACTTCTTTCGCAAGGCACAAAAAAGAAAAAAAAAGGGGCTCGGCCTCATCGTAATGAGAAGCACCGTAAGTCCTCGCCCTATTCATCACCATCGCCATTGTCCTCAAATAAACAACTTGATTCCGACCATTCATCAAGCCCCCTGCCTCGATTGTGAAGAGAAATGCAGTGGGCTATGAGAATAGCCTTATGCCAAGTATAGCCCTCGCAACAATGGTATGACCAAGAACAGAGGAGATATCCGCCTTTTCCTTTCCCCCGCATATCAAAAAAAAAAAAAGGGAAGCCTGTTCGAACCCGGGTATATTCCTTTAAAATCCATCTTGGAGATAAGCCGTGCCATTACCCATTAGACATCGGATAGCTTTGCTTTTGCGCGTGTGTCTTGAGTCTCGCATGTTTTTTTTTATTTATTTTGCATCATATAAAATTAGATTGCATTGTAAATATTTGTACATGTTTTCAAACAAAAAAAACAAAAAAAAAAAAAAAAACAAAAAAAAAACAAAAGCAAAACAAAAAATTTATGTATTGTTTGCATCTAGATAAACGTTTTTGCATTATAAGCATTATTAAAATACATTTTGCATCTTAAAAATATAACGTGATTTTGCATTTTTGCATGCATAATAGAATAAAGAATGCCCATGCATCATGTTAATAGGCATCCTGTAATTTTTAGACATCACATTTGCATTAAATAAATAAGTACATGCAAAGATTTGCATTTATCATCCAATAAGCTGCATTTGGGTGCGCTAAAAAAGAAAATAAAATGTCACCATTCATGAAAATAAATATTCTCATGGCATTTACTATATCCCCGCAAAGATAAGCATGCATCATGAAGCCTCATTTGCATTTATAGTATAAATCATGCATAAATAAGGTCAAATAGTGACCACTAGTTTAATCATGCATCATAAGAATAAATTACATGCATCATTACTTAATTGCATCATTTAGGCATAAATAGGACATGCATATGCATCATTAATAAAGACAGGAATGCTTCAAGTGGCCAAACAAGGCCAAAATCTAGCAGATCAGAAGTATATCCAGAGCGGACAAAAAAAAAGAAGAAGAAAAAAAGAGATAATAAGCATGCAAATAAAGAGAAAAAAAATGGTGAGCATGCAAAATAAAAAAATAAAAAAAAGAGGTACAAGCATGCAAATAAAGAAAAGTGGCATGCGTACAAAAACAACAAAACAAAAAATCGAGAGGGAAAATGCAAGTACGAAAAAGAAAGGAAAATTTTTCGTACATGCAACAAGAAAATGCGGCGTAAAAGAAGAAGAAATTTTAATCAAGCTTAGAACGGAGCAAAAAGAAAACAAAGAAGAAAGAAAAGATGATTCAAACTAATACCAAGAGATGCTGCAGCAAGAAAAAAAGAAGTTTCTGACCAAGGTTAGAGGGAGCAAGAAAAAGAAAATGCAAAGAAGATCAAGAAAGATTTTTCCACTAAAGCCGAAAACATAGCGGTGAGTGGGAAAAGATTTTTCAAAGAAGGGTTGGAACAGGACAAAAGAAGAATCCCAAAAAGTGCATGAAGAGCAAAGAAAGAACAAGCAGCAGCTGCAACAAGAAGAAGCGCACTTGTCACAGTAATGTAAAGGTAAGAAAAGGAAGGTATATTTCCTTTAGCAAGCATTTGATTAATGTTTGGAAACTTTCCTTAAGGGGCACGCAACCCTGGATTGATAGGGAAAGGTCTTGTTCTTCGTTGAAGGCCGAAGTTCTCGAGGAGGCAATACATTCTATGCATTTTGGCTGTGGGAAACTTTCCTTTAAGGGTCGGCCCGGATTTATGGGAAAGGT
>CM028383.1:109462061-109499118 GCA_013146195.2 Codonopsis lanceolata | reverse complement strand
ATTGAAGACCGCTTTCCGAACTTCGCTATGGGCATTATGAATTTTTGGTGATGTCGTTTGGACTTACAAATGCTTCAGTTGCCTTCATGGATCTCATGAATAGGGTTTTCCAGAAGTTCGTCGACCAGTGTGTGATCGTATTTATTGACGACATCTTGATCTATTCAAAGATCCGGGAAGAACACGAGAAACACTTGAGGTCAGTGCTGTAAATATTAAGAGATGAGAAGTTGTATGCCAAGTTTAAGAAATGTGAATTTTGGATGGAGAAAGTAGCCTTCTTGGGACATGTTGTGTCCAAGGATGGAATTTCGATCGACTTGGCCAAGATTGAAGCTATTGTGAGTTTGGGAAAGGTCGCCGACAAACATGTATGCGAAGTTGGGTTTATAGCAGGATATCACCGTCACTTTGTGGAAGGATTCTCAAAGATCGCGACATCGTTGACTAAGTTGACCCAAAAGAACATGATATTTGAGTGGACAGAGGACTGTAAGTCCAGCTTTCAAGAATTGAATAAAAGATTGGTTTCAGCGCCAATCCTTACCTTACCGTCGGGCACGGACGGGTTTGTGATCTATAGCGATGCTTCTTTGAAGGGTCTGGGGTGCGTTCTGATGCAAGATGTGAAGGTGATTGCCTATGCATCAGGATAACTAAAGAACTTTGAGAAGAATTACCCGATCCATGACTTAGAGTTGGCCGCAGTGGTGTTTGCGTTGAAGATTTGGAGACGCTACTTATATGGGGTGACATGCGAGATTTACAGATCACAAGAGCACAGAAGTATTTTTACCAGAAGAATTGGACATGAGATAGAAGGTGGTTAGAGTTGTTAAAGGATTACGACTGAACTATTTTATATCACCCAGGCAAGGCCAATGTAGTGGCTGATGCCTTGTGTCGCAACAGTAGAGGAACATTAGCAATGATGCTGACAAAGTAGAAGAGACTTCTCGACGAGATCAAGAATTTAGGCCTAGAAGTGCGGGTAAGAGGAGGAAAAGGTTATTCAGCTCGTTTGAGTCTTTAACCGTCATTACTAGAAAGAATAAAAACGGCTCAGAGAGTTGATCCAGAGTTAATGAAAATTTGGGAAGGTGTAGAGATGGGAGCTTAGATAAATTTTTGACTTAGAGGGGATGGTATTCTACGTTTTGGAAGAAGGATTTGTGTACCATCGGATCCGGAGTTAAAGAGAGAAGTGTTAGAAGAGGCTCACAATTCAAGGTTTGTGGTACATCCTGGGAGTACAAAAATGTATCGAGACATGAAGGAGACGTTTTCGTGGGAAAATATGAAACGAGAAATTGTAGAATTTGTTGCTAAGTTCTTGGTGTGCCAACAGGTTAAGAGCGAACATCAACGACCGGGTCGAATGTTAAAGTCACTACCGATTCCCGAATGGAAGTGGGAACACATTACTATGGACTTTGTCGTAGGGTTACCTAGAACGCTAAAGGGGCACAATGCTATTTGGGTTATTGTAGATCGATTGACCAAGTCAGCTCATTTTCTTGCTTTCAATATTAATGACTTCTTGGAGAAGCTAGGAAAGTTGTACGTTGACGAGATCGTCAGATTACATGGAGTTCCAGTTCAGATCGGGATGCCCGATTCACTTCAAAGTTTTGGGGTAGCTTACAGAAGGCCTTGGTCACAAATTTGAGCATGAGTACGGCTTTCCATCCACAGACAGATGGCCAGTCAGAACGTACCATACAAACATTGGAGGATATGCTTAGGGCTTGTACTTTGGATTTACAAGGGAATTGGGATGACCATCTACCGTTGGTTGAGTTTATGTATAACAATAGCTTTCATGCGAGTATTGGTATGGCCCTGTACGAAGCATTTTATGGAAGGAGGTGTAGATCACCTACATGTTGGGATGAAATAGGTGAGAGGCAACTGTTGGGACCAGAACTTGTGCACATGACATCGGATAAGGTACAATTGATCAAATAGAGACTCCTTACGGCCCAGAGTAGACAGAAATCGTATGCCAATAAGCTTTGTCGCGAACTTGGGTTTGAAGTGGGAGACCATGTGTTTCTCAAAGTTTCACCGACAAGGGGAGTTAGGAGATTTGTCATTAAGGGGAAGCTTAGTCCGAGATTTGTAGGGCCTTTTGAAATACTGGATTGGGAAGTCGCATAGGCTTGCATTACCACTACGCTTCGAGTCCACAATGTGTGTGTTCCATGCGTCAATGTTGAGAAAGTACGTCCCAGATCCAAGCCACGTGATTGCTTTCGAACCCTTACAACTGCGAGAAGATTTGTGCTACGATGAACAACCAGTTCTTATTGTGGACCGGAAAGATCAAGTATTGAAAAGAAGCACCATTCCATACGTGAAGGTACAGTGGACTAATCACACCAAGAGAGAGGCTACTTGGGAGTTAGAGGAAGATATGCGAGGAAGACATCCAAGCCTCTTCGATTGATTAGGTACGTCAAGTTTAGGGACTAAACTTCATTTAAGGGGGTGAGAGTGTCATACCCCAATTATTATATATATATATATATATATATATATATATATATATATATATAATAAAAATAATTTACGTTGATTAAAATTATATTTTGTTTTGGACCTATTTAGTGACTAATTAAATTGGGTCGGGCTTGGCCCACTTTGGACTAAGATTTTAATATTAGTATTTACTTAACTATTTTCGGGCCAATCAACTTTAAGATTTCAATTAGGGTTAGGAATACCCTAGTAAATGAGTATAAAAGAAAGCATTTAGGGTGAAAACCCTTTACCACGCAACTCAAAACAGAAAAGAATCGGGAAGGGCAATATGCGCCACTCCTGTGAAGGAGAGTAAGAGAGCACAGCAAAGAAAAGGGGAGGGGGGAAGAAGAAGAAGATAGGTGATTCACAGAACCATCGCCAGGTAGAATAGTGAATCGTGATCAGAGGTATGGATTCTTCTATTTCTAATTGTATGATCCCCGGTTGAATTGATTAAGTTAGATCCTTGTTTAAGGAATAGAGAGAAGAAATAAGAAAAGTGGGGAAGGCTTCGAAAAGATTAAACCCGGGTGGAGGAAGCAGATAATTTAATTATGTATGTAGGTGTATGTATGCAACTGCTGCATGTTTAGGAATATTGAAGAAAGAAAATTTGATTGTGAAGTCATGTGGGTTGTATACCGAATGATTGTTAATTTAGTAAATGGGTTTTGAAAAGAAAGAAAGAAATGGATGAAGACAAGAAGGTTGGATTATATATTGTTGTGTGTGTGTGTTTCGACAGAATAGTAAAGGAAAAAAATAAGAGAAAGAAATAAAGAGAGGAAGAAATAGAGAGGACGCCTGGAAGAATGAGAAGAAAACAAAGAAAAAGACGAAGAAGGGGCAAAGTCACAAAGGTTGCAGAAGAGAGAAGAAAAGAAATGGAAGAGATTAGAGAGTACAGAACTGGCAGAAGAGAAAGAGGATAAAGGATCGGGTGTTTTAGTAGGAGTTAAGAAAGAATAAAATAATGATAATAAATCATTATTATATTAATATATGAAACAACCCCACAATCCAAATAGAAGTTACAGGGGAAGTTTCGGTGGAATGAAAATTATAGGATCATTCCCTAGACTTTGAGGGTTGACTAATAGTCTTTTATATTTTTAGGATTTTTCCCAAAGTTACAAAAAGTTGTAAATAGAGCCCTATATAGTTATATGAACTATATCTTCTACGAATGATTAATCATAGTTTAAATTTTAAATGTTATTTAAGGGTCCCTAAAGTCAAAATTATATTTTGTATTTTTTTTAGATTCGATTCAGCGCGGGTAGCGGTACATTGTGCTCAAGTAAAATTTTTCGCATCATCACTGAGGTAAGGGATTATACCTCTTTTAGGTCTTCAATTTTTATGTACCGTTTGTTAGGTTCTTATTACTTCCTTGATATCGATATTTTTGAAACGTACGCCGACTTTAAATCGACATTTGAATTTGAACTCCGTCGCTTACACTTCTTCCAAACTCACAATTTGATTATTTATTTATTCTCACATAATTATTGAATTTCTTGTGAGATACCTTTGATATGAAAAGTACGATTTTTGGCGATGCCTGATTTTGTAAAATTATTTGATTACTTGAAATTCTACCATGATCACTAAGTTGAATTTATGACACTAGGAATTATGAAACTATGATTTATGATGCTTATGAACGCCACTTGGCCCGTTGCGTGGTTATCGGGATATACCAATGATCTATGAATTATGATCTATGAACTATGAACTATGATTTATGAATTTGCTTATGTGATCATGAGATTCTGTGAGTAGTCAGTTGTCGCTAATTGGTATGAGACGGTTGGTGATAGTTAATTACTCGAGTCACATTTGAACGTTTATTTTCATTTGGATTCTTACTCTCTTAAATCGAAATATGATAATTGTTTCCGCTTATCGATTTTTTTTAAATAATGAATTTCGACTATTCTATTAATATTCATCTCTGAATTATTCCTGGTCAACTCCTCCTTAGTAACCGGAGGGGTTGTATATGAACTTACTGAGCATTGTTCGCTCACCCCTTCATACTCTTCTTTCTCAGGTAATGAGTAAGATTATTAGAAGATTTTGGCTCGGGTAGACCAAGATGACATCTTCCGATAATTTTAGATTTAGTCTTCCTTATTGAATTATTCGACAGTACTTTGAATTAATTATGGACTCATGTCAAATATTAGATAGATTTTGTATTTAATTAATTTGGGTTTATTTGACTTTAGTCAAGGATGTTTAAGATTTAATTATTGTGAGATTAGAACATTTATGATTTAAATTATGATTGTTGGTGACGTGGCCAAATTGTGGGACCGCGGTGTCGGTGCCGAATTTGGGGCGTTACAGTGCCAATTGCAAGGAATGACGTAGAACATTATCCAAAAATTAAGGTCGATCTACCGTTTTTCACAAACGACTTGAATCTAGAGGATTTAAATTTACTTGAACTTGCATTTGGAAACATGCTTGATGATGTAGAACAATTATTTTCTGAGCGAAATAGTTATGAGAAATATAATTTTGGGGATATAGGAGATTTTCGAATTACAAATTTATTTGATGCGGATGATATGTGACTGTCCGTGACTACTAAGGCATGCACACGATCACGTGTTATGCCAAGTGAGTTTCTGTTTAGTTCTTTTAGTTTCTTTCGAGTTTTTGAGTCATTTTCAATTTCAGATTTGTTCAAGGATTCTGAAGATTCAAGGTTGCGTGAAAAGTTATACTACTCAAAATATCTCTTTGTTTGACATGAACAATTTCAAGTTTCAGGTGTGAACTTGAGGACTAGTTCTTTTCAAGAGTGGGTGACTTATGTAGGACAAGATTGGATTAGTTTTAATTTTAAGTTTGAGTATTTTTATTTTATTATAATTTTAGTATTTAATTTTAATAGGGTAATATTTTTATGTTTAGAAGTAGATTTAGGTATATAAATGATGAATTTAAGTCTTATTAGGTTACTATATATGTTATGCTACTTTTTAGAAGATTTTAACTTGTTTTCCAAGCATTACTAGTCCTATAAAAATAAGTTTCATTGTAATTCCGAATTTAGTTGATATTTTAAACAAAATTAGAGTTTTCTCTTTTATCTGGTGGATTCCAGTTATCTCCTCCTAGTGGATTCTAGGTTGGTTAATGTTTGATGTATTTCAACCTTATTTTAAAGGGTTTCTCGTGGTAAGAGCTATTGTTGTTATTTCCGTTGCATCACCGCGACACATAATTTTTTGTATTTACAATTTAATTATTAATTTTATTTTCATAAATTGCAGTTATTCTAATTTATCTATTTTGTTAATGTTAATCAATTGACACAAATATTTTTTACTTATTTCCATAATAATTTTGATGTAATTTTAATTAAATTGAAATTGGATGATAAAAGATTAATCGAATGATATTTGGCTATTCATTGAAGTAATATCTTCTTCTTTTAGTTTGTTTTTCGTTTTCATTTTACTTTATTATAATTTGAATGACTATAATTTCATTGAAAATATATATTCTCTGTGCGTTTAATGCACGAATATAAGACTAGTTAAGAAATTATTTATGGGCAGTACTGTGTTGGGGAAGAATGCCTCTAGGACAATTTTAAAACTCTAAGGGTCTCGAATGTGAATTGAAATATAAGTTAGATTGAGAAAATTTCATTTTAGACCTTACTTAATGCAGGTGCGAGACACTTGGGCAACTTAACAGTAGTTGTCTAACGACATCCACCAAAATGACCGTGGTTGTGAAAATTTCATACTCATAGGACCAAACTTTTAGTAAAAAATGTTAAGGGACTATCTCTGTAATTATTTAATGTTAAGGGACCATGGTGTGATTAACCTAATTCTGAAGAAAACAACAAATACCATGTTAAGGCATTTGGGCAACTTAACAGTATTTGTTTAACGACTTCTATCAAAATGACTGCGGTTGTAAAAATTTCATACTCGTAGGACCGAGCTTTTAGTAAAAAATGTTAAGGGACTATATCTGTAATTATTTAATCTTAAGGGACCATGGTGTGATCAACCTAATTATGAAGAAAACAACACATACAATATAAAATGTCAAGTTGTTCTAGACTGCATAATATATGAACCACCAAATAATGGTAAGTTGTCATTAAAGACTCTTATTTTGTTTGGACTTTCCAACTTGCGCTTAGAATTACTATTGAAATAATCAAAATATAACAAGTGCTTTAAGGACATACGTACATGTTGAAAATATATTTTGACAAGCCCACGGAAAATATTACGAAAAATTAAAGTCAAACTTTTTTAAAAAATAACACTTTTAGTAGTTCATTGGTAATAAAATGACACTTTATGCCTTAATTTTTTAAAAATGGACTCTTTAAGTGAATCATCTCAAAATAGAATAGTGGACTCTTTCTCCAGAACGAAAGAAGTATATGAATAAATACAAAAAATAATATTCTAATATTAATTCACATATTAAATATAAGATAGTGTTAAACTTTAAATAATTTTTCTTTAGTAACCTTCAATTTATCATTAGTGAGGTCAATCTTTTTTTCAATCTCTCAATTATAAATAATTTTTTGATAATTAATATGAAAAAAAAAACATTTTAAAATAGAAAATGGATAATGTTTAAAATGTCCCTAAATAATATAGATGACACTAAATTTAGGACGTAGCGAGTATTTATTAAAATTATAATACATAAATAATGTGCACAAAATCCATTTATATTTCTAAACAATTTACTTTTTGAGTGAAATATTGTGTGTATGTAAATATGCGTAATTATGAAAGAAGGGGGAGGGGTGCCCGAACATTTGGAAAATGATTTACGGAAAATGTATCCGTAAGTCATTTTCTGGAAAAAAAAAGCATGCATTTTCCATTGACTCCAAAAAGCTTTTACGTTGATTATATGTTCCTGAGTTTACTCAAACACTGAAAATGAGAAAAACGTTTTATGGAAATCATTTTCCATGAAACAAACGGATAAGCTTTATATTATTAGTAGTAGTTAGTATAAAAGCATCCTCATTGTATGTTTTTTTCTCTTCTTATTTATAGAGAGGAGTGAATGCATAACCAACTAGGACATAGAGAGTTTTTTCTTCCTAAGAACGTCTCCAATGGGAGATGAGCGAAGGTTTATAAATGTTATAAACTGGCCTGTTGATAAATTTCTTCTTCCATTGGAGTAGATGATGTGGAATAAACCGGTTGGAATCTATCAACTGGTTGATACCTTACATTTTGCATTGTGGTGGAGCTCATTAATTTATTGGTAAATATAAAAGGTAAATTTGTATTAATTTTGTTTATTAAAATTAGTATACTATTGCATTATTATTATTAATTAACATTATGAATAAAAATATATTTTTCGAAAGATAAAATTAAAAAATATATAAATTATTTGTTGGACATAATATATTTTTTCTATAATTTTTTTATGTTTTAAAAAGATATTTTTATTTTTGAAAATAAATGTATATTGAGAAATAATAAAATATATAGTTATGGGTCCATGCTATAAAATTTTTATGAGTTTATGTATAGTGAATAATAAGTTTATAGATAAAAAAGTTTATAAGTTTATGATGTGGCATGAAAAATAAATTTTTTCAAAGGTTTATAACTGAGATGCTCTAAATAGGAAAAAAAAAAAGAATCTTTCTAAATGTCCTGTGTGTGACCAGTTTGGGTGGTGGGGGTGGGGACGCAAAATGAAATGGTTTTTTATTGGGATGCGTTAAAGTTAAATTTATTTTTTTAGAAGATTATATAATGAACAGATATATTTTTAAATGGATAAAAAAAGAAAAATATATAAATAAGAGTGAAACGAATATAAGAAGAATAATATTGTGGATGCTCTAATAGGGAGGGATTTGAGATTATGGCTATTGGTTTTCCCCACTCTCTGAATATCGTACCCCACCGAGTACTCTAGAGAGTCTTCTGCTATTCACATAAGGGAATTCATTTCGCTTTATTTTAAAAAAATAAATTTGTGGTGAAATTTTTGTTTGTTTAATTAAAGAAATTAACAAGAACAATAAATCTGTCGTAAATTTCTCTGAATATTTTGAATGTTTTGGATCAAAAGCGACTCATTAACGTGACCATGTATATTTTTTTACACAACTCAATATAGCAATTTTCCGCTTAAATTTTTTTTGTCAAATATGTAAAGTAATCTTTATACAATAAATAGTTATCGCTCTTTTGAAAATATGTTCACTTTTTTTGAAATATGAAAAGTTGTCCCCGCCTTAAAATGTGTAATTAGTTGAAATGTGAAAAAATGTAATTAATGCAATATATGTATTTGAACATATAGAACTTATACTTCTTATTTTTTTACTGTATTTATATTGTAAGTTATATTAAATACACAAATATTTAACTTTAAAACCCAGATAATATATACAATAGAAATGATAAAATTTATCTTAAATCCACTCAATTTTAGCAATTGAGAATCATACTTATATAACTTTTAATTTTGTTTTTAATTGGTTTTCACTTTGCTTAATATAATACAAACAACTAGGGGCTGGACCATGTGCCTCCCCATTCCCTTCCAACTCACTATTGATATAATTTTAATTCTTCCGCAGCCCCAAATTAAGGACCCAGTACAGAGAACTCCATTTTTACAAGTCGTGATTAATTCCCTAGAGCTTTCCTACATTATTTTTTAATTTATATTCCTTTGTTGGATAGCTTAACTAGTCTGTGAAAGCCTTTGGTGTATCAGAGGACTTAAACAGGTCCAAGGCTTTCACAGAGAACTTAAATATGCCCTCCTCTTTCTCCACCTCCTCCTCCTTTTCCTCGTGCTCCTCCTCCTTCTCGAGTGTTGGGTGTCATCACTTTTCACTTGATGAGATCAAAGACGCAACAAACAACTTTGACGAGAACAATGTCCTCGGAAGCGGGGGAGAAGGAAAAGTGTATTGGGGCCACATCGCTATAGGCTTTGACGAGGAAAAATTTCTAGTTGCTGTGAAACGCTTAAATAGAAAGCGAAATTCAATCGAGTTTGAAAAGGAGATTATGATCTTTTCCCAGATCCAACACCCCAACCTCGTTTCTCTCTTCGGTTATTGCACTGAATTGAATGAAAATATAGCGGTTTATGAGTATATGGAAAACGGATCCTTATCAGATTATGTAACGAAGAACAAGAGCAGTATTTGTTTGTCTTGGACGCAACGGCTCAACATATGCCTTGGTGCCGCGCGTGGTTTGCAACACCTTCATACTCCTACGGATGAATTGCCCAAAGGGGTCATTCATCGAGACATGAAGCCCGCCAATATTCTTCTGGACAAGAATTGGGTTGCTAAAGTTTCCGACTTTGGGATGTCCAAGTTGTCCCATCCTGGCCAAATCAATTCCACTCTACCTACTAGTAACCTTAAAGGCACAGGTGGGTATTTCGAACCACAATACCTTAGAACCCTTAACATAACAACGAAAATAGATGTGTATTCATTCGGCATGGTACTGTTCGAAGTGTTATGCCGGAAAAGACGGTGGGATCGAGAGGATGGTAAGAGTACATATGATGAGGATATAGGTGACTGGGCCCTGGAAAATGTTGATAATGAAATAAGTGGGAAAATCTCACGTGATTGTTTAATGAAATTTGTTGATATTATAAGAAAATGCTTGCGAGAAGAACGGATTGATCGGCCTACTATGGATGAGGTTGTGCTGGATCTGGAGGGGGCACTGAAATGCCATGAGCTTGAAAATACCAGGTAAAATATTTACTCCACTTCAGATTTAATTATCTCTATCTTTCTTCTATTTTTACGGTAATATATCATTTGGCATTGGTAAATTACCTATGATAAGGTAGGAAGAACCTTGATCTTCAAAGAATGCAAGTTTCACCCAAATTGCAACGAGAAGATCTATTGCTATGTGTAAATTTATTTTTATTTTTTTGAAAGAGGATTAATAGTGATTTCTTCACCTAGAGCATGTACAACAATGGATCTAATTAGATCCCTGTATAATACCCAACTCATTAAAAATAAATATAAAAATTCATTTGATATTTATAAGCTATCCAAACTAAAAAATACATACAACAGCTTGACACAAACCCAATAATCTGTCATGTCCCATTATATTTATCTCCAATAACTTCAAATTTTAAAAAAATTCATACACTGACCAAATGAGTCGATCAAGTCTCTACTTATAGATAAAAATGTGTATTGCTTAAAAATACTTTGTTTATAAATTGCAAAAAGCCAAAAAAGACCAAAAATAAAAAAAAGAAAAAAATTATTAAAGGGACCTCCCTACATTTGGAGAGAGAAATAGAATTGGCACGAAGGACAAGGCAAATGGGCTATAAATTCCCCAAATTGCACGGTCTCAACCAAAGAGACGAAAGCCGAGGAAATCATGATAGATTTCCCTTTGATTACACCATGATCTTGATCCCTATAAAATATACCATTGTACCTGATCTTATCTTATAATATTGGTAAAACATTTTACCACTAAACTGTACTTTATTTTCATTTGTCAGCGAAAATAATTATTCCTTAGCCCTAAATAATGCCCCAAGGAGTATATAAAGGAAAACAAAACCATAGCTAGCAAAAGCCTTGACAATAGGAGTTGTTTGTCAGTTTTTAAAAGGTAAGGGACCATCATTGACAATGGAAAAATAGCTAGCAAAAGCCTAAAAGCTTGCACCTTCCCCAATAAAAAACAAGTGCGGTCCAAGGCCTATCTAAAGATTAAAATGTCAGATGCTTATCTTTAAAAGATAGGGTTTTCTTTTCCCTACTCAGCCGTCACACCTACTTTAGCAAGGGTTTATGACCAGTGAGCGGTAACGCTTTTTTCTCTGTCCTAATTCTTTTATTAATAATATTATTATAATTTTTAAATATAATATATATATATATATCTTTTTTTGGTAATAGTTGTAGTAGTATAATTTTTAAATTTTTAGATATTATGATTTAAATGTTTGAATATATATATATATATATATATATATAATTAATAATAATAGTAAAAATCTTCTAACCAACATGAGATACATAATAATAATAGTAAGTCTTTTATTTTAATACTTTTGAAAAATACATTTATTCTATTAATAATAATAGTAGAAATTTTTTATCTTAAAACTTTTGAAATCAACATTATTTTATATCTAATATGGATATATCTTTTCTATTGTAAATAAAATAATTTTATCTACCAACTTTTAAACTAAAATAATTCTTTGTAACCAATCAGGAATAAATCATTTTTATTGGTTATAAATTATTGTTTATTTTATAAATCATTAAAGTATTCATCTAATACTTGTTGAAAAATTAGTGTTTTTTGTGAAAAAAATTGTTCAACTTGAGACATGAATTTCTTTACGTGTCATTTGTTTGTTGCCAAATGTAATTGTGCAAATATATTATACGCGGTGAAAACATCAAAATTATATATTTATTTGTACGAATCGAGTTTTTGATGAATAAAATATCAAAGTTTAAAGTATGGTGTTATAAATGAGTCATTAGAGTAAAGTACTCACAATACAAATATAATAATATTATCACATATTGGTTAAAAAATGATGTTCGTAATAAAAGTATTTCTATATAAGATTTCCACTATTATTAACAATAGAAGAGATTACTAGTAATAATTAATATCACAATATCATATTAACTATTATTTTTAGCTAATAGCTAAAAAATGAAAAGTCTCAAGTCAAGTGATGTGCAGGCTTGAAAACTCAACAATGTCAAAAGTTGGGTGATATGATACATCTTTTCTATTGATAATAACATAAAAATTCTTTTATCCAATGACTTTTATAATAAATATCTATTTCTAAATAATGTGGGATACATCTCTTTGTAACCAATGTGAGATACATTATTTATAAACATCTTAAATCAATATCATTTTCCTAAACCAATGTAAAATACATTTTTTTTCTATTGGTAATAAGTACTTTATAAAAATACTTTTAATACATATATCACTCTCTAACCAATGTGGAATACATCTCATCATTTAGTAATAATAATAGAAGTTTTTTATTTTAAAAATATATTAAACTAACATCTCTTTCTATATAATGAGATACATCTATTCTCTTCTCTTCTCTTTTATTGATGATAAAAATATAAGTTTTTTTTTATCTAAAGACTTTTAAAATCAACATTATTTTTTAACCAATGTAGGATGTGTCTCTTTTATTGGTAATAATGGTAGAAGTCTTGTATCTAATTTAAAATAATTTAAAATCAACGTCATTTTCTAACAAATGTAAGATATACATCTTCTATTGGTAATAATAGTGAAAGTCTTGCATCAAAAGACTTTGAATGACAACATCACTTTCTAATCAATGTATGATATACCTCTTCTATTGATAATTAATAATATTATTTTTAAAAGCAACATCAATTTATAATCAATGTGAGATATATCTTTTCTATTGTACATGTTAATAATAGTAAAATATTTTGTAACCAATGTGAGATACATCTATTGTAAGAGTGAAAACCTTTAGTCTAAACAATTTAAAATCAAACTTTTTTTTAAAAATAATGTGATATACATATCTTTTATTGGTAATAAGAGTAGAAGTATTTTATATAAAACTTTCAAAACTAATATTTTTTTTCTAAACAATGTAAGATGCATCTTTTCTATGGTGATAAGTAGAAGTCTTTTATCAAAAAAATTTTAAAACCAACATCATTTTATAATCAATATGAAATACATCTCTACTAATATTACCATTAGAAGATATGTTTCTTATATTTATTATAAATTGATGTTAGTTTTAAAAGTTATTAGAAGTCTTTTATCTTAAAACTTTTGAAACCAACATCATTTTCTAACGAATGTGTGATACATTTATTCTATTATTAATAATAGTAGAAATCTTTTATCTTAAAACTTTTGAAACCAACATTATTTTCTATCTAATGTGAGATACATCTCTTCTATTGTTAGTAAAAGAATTTTATCTAAAAACTTTTAAACTAAAATAATTATTTGTAACCAATGAGGAATGAATAATTTTTATTGGTAAGATTTTGTTTAAATGACTTTTAAAGCCAACATCAACTTCTAACAATTGTGAACTTATATCTTCTTTTGTTAGTTTAGTAAAAGTCATTTATCTAAATACTTTTTAAACCAACATAAATTTTCAATTAATGTTTGTTAAATCACTTTTTATTGGTAATTATAGTTGAGATGCATCTTACATTGATTATAAATTAATGTTGATTTTATAAATCGTTAAAGTACTCACCTAATACTTGTTGAAATATTAGTATTTTTAGTGAAAGAAATTGTGCAACTTGAGGCATGAAATTCTTTACGTGTCATTTGTTTGTTGGCAAAGATAATTGTGCAAATGTGTTCTACTCGGTGAGAGCATAAAATGATATATTTATTTGTTGAAATCGAGTTTTAGATGAATAAGATATCAAGACTTAAAGTATGGTGTTAGAAATGAGTTATTAGAGTAAAGTACTTAGTCAATGTCAATCTAATAATATTATCTCACATTGGTTAAAAAATGATGTTGATAATAAAAATCTTTCTATGCAAGATTTTCACTAAATTAATAATTAATATCACAATATCATATTAACTATTATTTTTAGCTAATGACTAGAAAATAAAAAGTTTCAAGTCAAATGATGTGTATGTTTGATGATTCAACAATATAAAAAATTTGGTGAGGTGGCACAACCGTAGTGCTCCTCACCAACTTTAAATATATATAGATTTTTCTCTTTTCTCGTTCCATCCTCCTCTGATAGCGTCGTTGTACCAGCGTCCAATAATAGCTCAGTCGTTCAATTCCATAGATTTTCGGGTCAGTCGAGCTAGTCATAATCGGTGATTTTTCCTGCAAATGATTTTTTTGGCCGACTTGAGGAGAGTCGTGGCGTTTGTGTGCCTCCTAATGCCTAGGCCGATTTTTAGAATCATGCCAAAAACTTCAATCGAACACGACATTCGATGCATCCTTAGCCAGATTAACATCTACCACACTGAACTCTGCGCATTCAAGTAACTTCACTAGGTCAATATAGCATGTCACGGAATCTTTTCGTACACAACATAGAAAAATGGTCTTTACGTGTGGAACAAAATAACATTGTTAAAAATGAACTCAATATATGATAAAGCATGATCCCGCTCCCTCGGTTAATTTATTTGCACAAATGTAACGAATAAGATTACCAACGATTGACAACCTCCATTTTCCCGTTGGTCTCTGGGTGAGCTGTGTTGAAATTCAAAGAAGTATCAAACATCTACCACAAAGTGATTCAAAAATGACTAAGAAACTTTGTGTCGTGATATGAAGTGATTGACTTAAGAACAACATGCAAATGAACCACGGGATAAAGTGCACCATCTTTGAAAGCCTATCGACGAAAATGAAAACTAAATCCACCCTATGTTGAGTCTAGGGCAACCAAGAACAAAATGCATTGATAGATCCTCCCCAATAGCCTTGGGTAAAGGCTTATAGAGCTCCGTATTTTGAGCTCATCCTTTGGCCTTTTGACATGTATGGTACCTATTCCCAAACTTTGTCCCGTCCCTCTTCAACTAAAGCCAATAATACCACTATTCTAAGCTAGTACTAGTCTTCTCACACTCGAGATGGCCACTTAAATTGACTCTAGTAAATCCCTGACCATTTTATCCCTCAAAGATGTGTGAGGAATACACAAACGATTGCCTTTAAAAAGGTAACATTTGTGCCTATAACAATCTTCAACAACGTAGCACACTTTCTCAAGGCATTCCCAAGCTTATTCTAAATCCCTTTTATGCTTCAATATAAAAGGAAACTGTTGTAAGCAAGCAATCTATCTAACATGTTTTTTTAAATACTTTTCCAAGTACGAATATACTGTAACGCTTCGTTATCGGTATACTAAACAAATTGATCCTCAAGAAGGTAAAACTCCTGATGCTTCAAAGCTCAAACATTGGAATTAAATTCTTAATCATAAGTAGACCATCGTTGACGTGCGTGACTAATTAATAAGACGTCCTTCTTGAGAAAGAATGACTTCGACTCCCATACCACAAGCATCACATTCTACTATGAACACATTATCAAAGATAGAAAGTGCAAGTCCAAGGGCGGTGCATAAATTTTCCTTAATCAGCTCAAACCTCCTATCTTGCTCAACTTCCCATCATTGAAACTTCCCCTTCTTCGTTATTGACAATCCGTCAAAGGTGCAACAATAGTGCTGAAATTAAGGACGAGCCACCTATAGAAGGCTTAGGTAGCTAGCCCATGAACACATTAAAGACTACACAAGTTGCCTTTACCTTCTCTTCCTCTACACAAGTTCTATCACTACCGCTCAGGAATCCCTAGATTTTAAGACACGACTACACAAAACTTCACTTATTTAGGTTGATGTACAACTTATTTTCTTGCAAAACATTCAAGACTTGTCGTAAGTGCTCTTCGTGCTCAACCATGTTAGTGTTGTAAATCAATATATCATCAAAATAAGCCAATACAAATTTACCTGTAAATGGCATCAAGACTTCATTCATCAACCACATCAATTTGATGGGTGCATTAGACAACCCGAATGGCATTACAAGCCACTTGTACAATCCCTCCTTTGTTTTAAGAGTTGTTTTCCACTCATCTCCAAGTCTAATCTTGATCTTGATCTGGAGATCATACCCACTCTGTGAATCTGATTTTGTGAACACCTTTGCCCCAACCAACCTATCCAACAAATCGTCAAGTTGTGGAATGGGAACATGCACACTATATTCTTATTTATTGCTCAACCCGTTAACACACATGGGCAAACTTCCATTTTTCATTAGGTTAACAATGCTCGTATTGCACATGGACTCATGCTTTTATGAATCTACTCTTGTTCTAGCAATCCTCGAACATCTGCTACAAAAATTCACTCTCTTTAGGAATCATTCGATAAAGGGTAAGATTGGTAAGGTCGCACCAGGAGCCAAATTGACCACATTTTGAATAGTCCTCATCAGAGGCAAGTCAACTGTTAGGTCGTCATGTACAAACTCCCTGAATTCCAACAATAAATCACAAACAACATCTTGAATAATGTTCACTCGTTCCTTTACTTCAGTTAAAAGCACATCCTTGACTACTAAGACATGAATTTCTTTTGTAACCCTCACATCCACCGCCAAGACAAAACTTGAACAAGTGCAAGTTAGAAAGTTTTTGCCTTAGTCGCACATATTTCTGCTTGAAACCTGCGGGTTCCCATTGGATGACTGAATGATTGGTAAGTCCGACTATTTAACCCATTACTCATGAACCCACAAATCATATATAACTTGTTAATTACCCAACCCAATCCATTATATTATGCGGGTTAAGACGGGTTACCCATCTTAACCCACAAAATTTCGCAGGTTAAGACAATTTACCCATCTTGACCCAACAACCTGCTAGTTAATATCTATTAATTTTTTTTGGCATCGATGAATGTTCACGGGGGGCTTAGGATATGATTGGAGAGTTTTTCCTCTATTTGTTCCTTAATCAAATGTTTCCATCGTAATTTACGACATTGTCCTTTCTTTACAGCTGGAAAGTGACACTTGGGTAGAATTTGTGATTTGACAATAACAAAATATAAGTTTTAAATATTGTATCTATTTTTACTAAGAAACACAACAAATAAAAACAAATTTACTTCCTTCGTCCCTAAAAGAAAAAAAATCATCAATCTTTTTTAGGTGGATAAAAATAAGTGTTTATTTTCTAATTTATTTTAAAAGTTATTTTAATCATTTTACTATTGATTTGATTTTCACTTTAAACGATAAACCCACTGTCACATGATTATCTTTGGGAAGCACACATTATCCAAATATTTGAAATAGAGTTACTTATTTTTTGAGTGAGTATTATATTATCCTTCACCCTATTTTTAAATTTTATATATATATATATATATATATATATATATATATATATATATATATATTAAGCTATTTAAAAAAAATTATGTACTCTTAATCTATTTTATAACTCATGGCCCTACTAGATGGCCACCTTGGTCTCCCGGTTTTTTCCACCAAGAAAAGGCCCTTTAATATCAATTTTTAGGGGTGAAATTTCGGCCGATACCTTTTCTCAAATATATTACCCCTCTAATCCCTCATTTATTTTCAACGACTGAAATCCATTTTTCAAATGTTGTTCCAAAACGCTCAGATCGTCATCTTCCACAGCTTTGGCCACCAATTTAGAGTTTTAAAATCACTATTGCTGCAGTAACGTATAAAACAGGGATTGACCTACCCGGTCAGGTTGCATGGGTCAAGGGGGCAGCGCCCCATCATGGGTGTTCAAGGGCAATGCCCCCGAAAGGTAAATGATTTTTCCAATTCATAAAGTATAATACTGGAATGGACCTGAGCTAGGTTGGAGGATTTTTAGAAAGGACGAAAGCGAAGGAGGAGGAAGAAGGCTTACGGCGGAGGAGGAGGGAGAAAAAGGTGGAGGAGATGCATTACTAACCAGTTTGTATCACAATGCATCAATATTTGCAGCACGATGCATTAATTTGTTACTTGACTTGTTGCATCCCGTTGCAGATTTGGATTAGGTAATTAAAATTGATGCATCGTGGTGCATACATTTCGTGCAACGCGATACAAAATTGGATTAGATAATTTAAATTGATGTACTATAGTGCATAAATTGATGCAACGTCATGCACACCGAATAAGTAATCCTTGTGGCCCTTAGGGTCAATAAGGGTATCGTAGTTTTTTTAGTTCCAAAAGTGTCTTTTCCAGTTTAAAAAAACATAGAGTATTGTATTAATTAAAAATTGGGCATTGCAATTCACAACTGAAGTCAGTCCAAATTTGGGCATCGCAATGCGAAAATCATCGCCCAAATTTGGGTATACCAATGCAAAAATTGGGCATCAAAATGCATAATTGAAATCTGTCCGAATTTGGGCATCGCAATGCAAAAATTGGGTATCGCAAGGATATAAAAGGACTCTACCTCGAAACTTGGTCTACCATGAAACTTGTTTATCCGCTTTGAAAAATGGAGACTCTTTTCACGTTATACAATCTATCATGATGGAAGGGGTGGAAACCGAAAATGATAAGAATTGCATTAGTCTACCTCCCTTTCCTTGAAACTTGCACATCTTGAAACTTGGTCCATCTCCTTTAATCAATTCACCTTCTTTCAAATCTAAAGAAGAGAAAGAGAGGGAAACGAGCATGGAAAACGTTAGAGGTGTAAATCGGAACCACCGAACCATTGAACCAAATCAAATCAAATCAATCGGTTTGGTTCTGCTTTGGTCGAAGACGTTTCGGTTTCAAAAATTGGAAAACCATCTAGTTCGGTTTGGTTCACGGTTTTTGGTATCGAACCGAACCAAACCAAACCAACCTATATATTTTTATTTATTTATTATATAATATATATTATATTACATTTAGCAACTATTTTGAACATTTGAATAATATATGCATAATTTAGGCCTTTGATTTATATAGACACATACTAAACCAAACAAAATCTTAATTGTTGGAGAACTATTATTTCTTCCATTGTTTGTCTTTATTTTGGAATTTGTATTGTTTTCTTTATGATAATTTGTTGTTAGTAGGTTATTTTCTAATTTTGATGTTAATTCCAAATTAAAATCTTATTTTTATTGTTATTTTTAATGTTGGTTAATTTGATTAAAAATAATTTATATAAACTACAAAACCGAATCAAACCAAACCAAGTGGTTCGGTTTGGTTCCAAGCCTGACTTGATTTGGTTCGGTTTCAGATTTTTGAAACCAGTAGGGGCGATTCGGTCTGTGGTTTTGGCCTAAACCAAACCAAATCGAACCACTTACACCCCTAGGAAACATAGTAATGTAGACAAGGAAGAGAAAGGTACGAGAATCCTCTAGAAGTCTCTGATTAGTCTACATTTGACGAGAATCCTAATTTTATCTTTTTTAGCTCGGGGTTCCTCTAGTGTTAACAGGAAGCTTAGCTGCCCAAAGCCGACCTCGATTTGAACTAGCTCAATTCCAGGTTTAATGCTAATGGCTTGATCCATACCGACATGATTGCTCTCTCAGGTAATTAATTAACATGCCCCCTCCCGACCTCTCTCTCTATCTCCATCCAAACATTATTAATTAAGCAGGATTGCAAATGAATCAAGTTGAGCAATTTCTTCATTTTCTCCCTTTCTCTTTCTTCATTTGAGATGCCTAAATTTTACACTGCGATGCCTAAATTTTACATTGCGATGCCCAAATTTGAGCTGTGATTTTTTCACAGCGTATTGCGATACCCAATTTTTGCATTGCAATGCCCGAATTTTTGACAGGTTTCAATTATGAATTGCGATGCCCAATGTTTTCATTGTGATTCCCAAATTTTGGGTGTG
Organism: Codonopsis lanceolata; assembly: GCA_013146195.2. Classification (NCBI taxonomy): domain Eukaryota; kingdom Viridiplantae; phylum Streptophyta; class Magnoliopsida; order Asterales; family Campanulaceae; genus Codonopsis; species Codonopsis lanceolata. The sequence continues at coordinate 109,479,111 of CM028383.1, read as the reverse complement.
GGCTTTGTCCCCACGTTTGTTGTTCATTAAATTATGAACCACATGGGCATGAACTTTAAAGGAAACTACACATTATATTAATATTTATAACAGAGTCAATTGTTTTTTTTCTAAATCCATGTGCCGGGTCAAACAAGACAATAATTGGGAAAGAGAGTGGCTTTAACTGTGAATGATTTTGTGTTTAAATATTTATTTGTCTATGTAAGGGTCCTATTGTTTATTGATTTATTTTTTCTTTCGAACTAAAGCTTTAATATTTTTTGGGATATAACCGAGTCGGTACCATGAGATGAAATTATAACTGGAAAAGTCCTTCATATTTGTTTTCAACCGATAAAGTACACTTTTTGGGGTAAAATGTCGAAGATACCGTTAATGAATAAAAGACATGCGCACTGGCACACAATGTCCTGACCAAAATTGGGCATCGCAATGCAAAATCTAGGCATCGTAATGCAAAATTTGGACATCAAAATGCAAAATCTGGCATCGTAATGCAAAAGTTGGGCATCGTAATATTAAAACCGTGCCTAGCGGTATACGAAGTTAAATATTAGAAAGACATAATTTCGCTCTTCTCATTAATGTCTTTCTCTCTGTTTGTACATTTCTCTCTCACTCCCACTTTCTCATTAATTCCACCTAATTTCTCTCTCCCCATTCACTCTCTTTCTACTCCATTTTCAACGAGACTTCTATTTTCTCTCCATTTCTCTCTCCTCATTCACTCTCTTTCTACTCCATTTTCAACGAGACTTCTGCTTTCTCTCCATTTCTCTCTCCTCATTCACTCTCTTTCTACTCTCTTTTCAACTAGACTTCTATTTCTACTCCATTTTCCTTTACACTACTCTTATAATATGCTCTCTCGAGCTCCTCTTCAGTGGCGAAATGGGCATTGTCCTATTGTAAGAGTCAGAGCCCACCCCAGGATATCAAGATTGAAAGTCATAAGCAGAGAGCTAAGAGTTTCAGGCTAAGATCTGATCTTCTCGTTGGTCCTGAGACGCTACAACGCAACATTGGAGCCTACGACGCAAGCATCAGGCATCACAAGAGATACGATGCAGAAAATAAGAGGCAACGACGCCCACATCGGAGGCAACGAAGCCCACATCAGTGGCAACACGCACATAAGAGGCAACAATGCTCACATAGGAAAAAGAAGGAAGGAAACTCACCTGCTACATATTTTACAACGAAACATGTTATCTCTTCTATATATTATGTATCAATTAAATGAATGAGCCAAGTCGTCGACTTTCTGATGATGTGTAAGTTGCAGTAACCAATTGAGCATTAGTGTTCCTCTCCGTCTTATTTTAGTTTTAGTTATTGTAATTTTGTACATTATGGTTAATGACATTTTGATCTAGATCAGGGCACAATAGACAACAAAGATCGAAGTGCAAGGTTATTATGTTTGGTGCAGACTGTTTGTTGGATAAAGGAACCAATAGTTTCATTATACATAATAGACAACAGAATAGATAATTGTTAGAAGTTCTGTAATAGCAATTTTCTTGAAGTTTGTTGGCGGGGGGATGGCAATGGAATTTTTGAGAAGGAACGACGGGAGGAAGAGGAGGGGTATTTTAGGAAGAAATTAACAAAAATGCACTTAAGCAGCTGGGAAAAAAAGATGGCACTATAGTGGTTATAATTTCAACAAAAGGTACCGGCCCGCAATTATTTCATATTTTTTAGAAAAAATTGCAGGACGGTCCACTTTAAAAAGTTTTTAATAGCTCGAGTCCCATGTCTTTTTTCAAACCGAAAAAGGACACTTTTGAGGGCAAAAAGACTATGATACCCTTAATGAGCATGAGACGCGCTACAGAAATGAATCGCGGTGTATTGACTATTGAACTGCGATTCATCAATTTTATTGCATTAATTTTTACACTGCGGTTCAGTAATTTAATTGGTCTGTCTAATTGTATTGCGATTCATCAATTTTATTGCATTTATTTTTGCACCGTGATTCAATAGTTTAATTGTCTAGTCTAATTGCACCGCGATTCAAGATCGTAATGAACGAGACCATGTCCTCAATCTTCTTCTTCTTTCTCCTCCGTCGTAAGCCTGATCATATTCCTCCTCATTCGCTGTCGTCCCTACTGTGAAAATCCTCCAACCCAGTACATTTTCATTAAGTTTCGATCCCTGTTTTTGTTGCCTAATAATGGTGATTTTTGAATCAAATGTGTTTGTCGGAGCTTTTGAAGGAGACGATGACATTTTTAGAACAATATTTCAAAAAAATGTTTTTTGCGGTTGAAAAAATAAATTAGGTACTGAAGAGGTTAGAAACTTAAAAAAAGAGACCGACTAGAATTTCACCCTATTTTTTACATGTATGGTTGGGCCTCGTTTTTTGTGTTCATCTAAAGCCCCCAAAATCTCAGGCCCGCGTTGGTAGATACATAGCTTGTCTAAATGTGTGGATAGAACACTCCAATAGTAAGACATAAACATAGTACTACCCGGGTTGATATTGTTGATTAGGTGAAACATGAATGTATTTGTAGCAGTAAATTATAAGCCTCGTGTGTGGCACTTTGTTCAAAGTCTATGTAGACACTTTGCCTCAAGTCTCTGTAGACACTTCGCCTCAAGTCTCTGTAATTTACGAGTTTTGTCTTTCAGGTTTGAATATTTTTGTAGTTTAAGTTGGTTATGTGTGAGCTGAAAAATTTAAAGCTGGTTCAATCATAATACACACATTTTAGGGGTGTATATATATTTCTTTACTAAAACAAAAAAAAGAGGAAAAGGGGAGGTGAATAGCCTATCACCCAAGTTTGAAAATTTCTTCCGAAACATCGTTCTTGGATTCACATTAACTTCTAGAGGTCCACCAATGGTAGACTTGATTAGACCATCAACTTAAGACACTCTATTACTCTAATCCTAGTAACCATAAGAAAAAAAGGGAATGAAGGAGAAACAGGTGCACATCATTTCGCCATATCACCACAAACAACTGTTCAAGTTCTAAACAGAAGCTCTCTCGGCCTAATTAAGGCGTGGGCACGCCTTAATTATCAGTCGTGGAAATAACCATGTTGCTCTGCATGAATAAGTGATGGTCAAGGACTTGATGAAGACTTTTAGATTACCTAATAAGGCCTCTAGATGTAGCTCTACTAGTTGTTCAGGCCTAAAGCTAGTGTATAAAGATTCAATAATCTGCATAGTTATTAGCACCAGGATGTTTGGCGAATCCACATTTAACAGTTGATTTTTTTGCTAGACTTTTCTGATATAATAATTCTTCAAATATGTTTAACTTTCTTCCAAATTCGCACATGTCATGTGAAACCCTTTTTATTTAAACATTTGATTGTAGGATATGTGTGGGTTGCAGTGCAGTTGTACGTGGACGATTTCGGGAGTGCATAGGAGTTTGGCATCCCGAATGCTTCCGTTGTCATGCTTGCAATTTACTGATATCCGATAACGAGGTCCAAATCTACTCCTTGTCACTTGGAATATTTTAGAGTTCGTAACATATTTTCAATATACTCCTGTGCTAATGTTCAAGGTTCCATGAGTTGTATGTGATGAAAATAATCTGTTTTCCCATGGTTTTATGTTGTGTTAGGTTTATATTTTATCTCTGCACAAGCTTACTTGATTAGTGTGATAGGATTAATTCTTGTTGTTGCTTTATGTAGTTTTCCATGTCAGAGAACCACCCATTCCACATCTCATGCTACATGAAACGCTATCAGTCATGCTACATTTGCAAGACCGTTGTAAGTGTCCCTTGTATATCAGTCATGAGTAAATACTTTGATTATGTTTTTGTCGATGCAATCCTCAATCTTTGGTTGGGAATCTAGGCATTGATCTTATGCTCTTACAATCTTAGAATTTATATTTGCTCGGTTAATGTTTGTCTTCTTTGTCACATCCTAAAACTATACTAAAAAACTAGACTATTGTAGCTCTGCATGTAATAAGGGCTTGCCTGAGCTCAATTCATTAGATACAAGCCAAGCTCAAATTATCTCGATCTCAACTAGAAGCAAGCCAAGCTTGAGAAACCAAATACTCACCATGAATTCATGTCAAACAAGTAATTTGTCGTAGGTTAATTCATTAGATACAAGCCAAGCTAAAAAACTAGACTATTGTCGTGGGTTAATCAACATCATCATCTCTCTACCTTTCAACCTATATAAGTGTAGGTTGTTTCTTTGAAATTAATGGATGGACAAAAACAGTCATATACCTAATAAACGCACCCACAATTGAATTAAAGTAGGTAGTTAACAATATATTCAATATATATGGCTTTTGCACTATATTCAATAACACCTACGTACAGTACTCTAGTACTATACGTGGCCCGCCTAACAGTTAACATTTTATTCGGTGTCTAGCTATCTTGATTTTTCCTTTATTTAATTTTATACAGCTCAACCAAACAAATGTAGATGGTGCTATTGAGTACAAGTGCCATCCTTTCTGGCAACAAAAGTACTGCCCATCACATGACCATGACGGGACTCTCATATGTATTAGCTGTGAAAAAATGGAGGTCAGTTGATCCGATGAAGACAAACTGTGTACTTCCCAAATACTTACTTATGGGAAATTCTCTTGAGACTTAGGCTAAAACACTCGAGGCTTCCTAATTTCTTTGCATGCAGCCAAGAGGCAAAAAATATGTGTATTGTGGTTATGGTAGGAAGATATGCCCGGAGTGTTATAAGTGTGCCATCAAGTCTACGTATGAAGGCCTACCTCTTTACCGTGAATTACTAGAATTTTTCGATGGATTGAATATGAAGATTGAACAACATTTTCCTATGGATTTGGTTTGGAAATACGAGCTAGATGAGGTCATGAGACTAGAAAGAAAGGTGAGGCCTCAGGCCAGTGCTTTGAAATTATTATGCTTCTATGGCTTCTTTTTTTCCTTGGCCATTCTGATCGGTTTGTTATTGGCAGCTCGGTTACTATAAAATCTTTGAGACTCGTGGCCTTATCTTGTCAGAAGACCAAAACGTTAGCATTGTATGAATATATTCTTCCTCGATAGTCAATATTTTTTGTTTCTGAATGAATGGAGTTAGTTTAGTTTTTTAACTACAAACTTTTTGTTTCATTTATTGTTTCATGTGAAATAACCAGATTTCACCGTCAGAAGTTAGCAGGGGTTGGGTAGGGAAGTTGTTTACAGAGCCTAATAGGCCCATCCGTAAATACAAAGCGAAAACCATTCTTATTCTGAAAGATTTCCCTAGGTAATTTGTTTCCTCTTTTTGTCAAGTCCGCTAGTCATAAGTCGGGCTTAAACTTTCTTGAATACAACCAAACCTCTTTACAATTTCAGGTTATTGACCGGGTCAATCCTTGCTGGTTTGCTGATGCAAGCATGGCTGCGTATTAAAGGTGTTTGTTTAATAACTCTTACAATAATGATGATGATATTTTCTGGCTTCATTTGCCTCTCCAATGTTCTAAATTACAAGTTTCAATTACGGGTGACTTTTGCAGGTTACCACCCTTATCTTCCCCTGGATGTTGAACAAGGTATCTGCAATGTGCTGGCTCATATGTGGTTGGATTCAGAGATCCAAGCAAGTTCCGGTAGTAGTGATGCTTCGACACCACCATCATCTTCAACTGCTCACGCGTTGTCGAAGAAGGGTAACTTATCTCAGTTCGAGAAGCAACTTGGTGAATATTATAAATGGTGTATCGAGTCAACCGATGGAAATGGGTTCAAGGAAGGAAACAAGGCAGTGCTCAAGTATGGCCTCAAAACGACTCTTGACCATATTCGGAATAAACAAAATTTTCCTACCGAATAAAACTAGTTTCATATATGGAAGCAAAACCTTGGTAAGATTAAATATAGCGTGACTCAATAAACATCATTACTTTCAAGTTTCAGCAATGCCACTACGGGTCTTTATATTGAAATTGAAACAAGTTCATATACAGGGGAGGAATGAATATAAAGAATATATCATTTCACCAAAAGTATCAATTTGCATTATAAATTAAAACTATCACTTTTTGCTTCAAAAGTATCACTTTCTAGCATCAAAAATGTTACTCGTGGACCTAAAAGTGTTACTTTCTAGAGACTCAATGCATGTGTAAGTTATTATGAATGGAAAGACGATCCTTTTTAGCATTAAATATGTAAATTTTACATTTAAAAGAGTCACTTTAAACCATCAATGTCACTTTTTGGCATTAAATGTGTCACTTTTTACATTTAAAGGTGTCAATTTCAATCCTAAAAATGTCACTTTACATCTTCAATGAAAATTATAATTTTTTTCTTTACAAGTATCACCATTGGCCATAAAAAGTATCACTTTTGACATTAAAAGTGTCAATTTTAACTACAAAGTGTCACATTCAATTAGAAATGAAGTTGATCAAAGTTTTAAATTGAATTAGGACTAGAATGCCAAGTCTGGGAAGAAGGGGACTTCGGCAGCCAAGTTCTTAAAGTAAAAGGGCACCACCGAACGATTTTAAAGGAGTGCACCACAACAATTCTGAAAACTTTTCATTAATGCGGTGGCATGCTCACAGCGTGCCACGTCGTTAGCTCCACACACGAGTGACCCGCCTCCAAGCATATTCAGATCCAACTCGGTTCTCCTGGCCCATTTTTATCCTTTTCCGCCCGTTTTTGTCTCACAATCTGAAGTATTTCTCTAGCGGATAGTCCACATATCTAACATCCGGGTCGCCAATCGACAGCTCGGCCCATTTCTTCTTGAATAATGGATTGAGGCTCCGTCTTACAGATTAGGATCAATAAGACAGTTTTATAGGAGACCTACTCCATCTAAAACTATCAAACCCTGTTGGAATATGTGTACTGAATCAATACATATTCATTTGCATATTTCTGAACACTTTTGATTTGTTTGCTCCCATTACTGCGTGTCTTAACAAGTGGCTAAACATGCTGCGTACTGGTTAGTATGGCAACTCACTAGACATCACTTAGGTCTTAGAATAGGAAAGTCCTTATCTTAGTCATACTCTTATACCGGACTAGCAATCCCAGTACACCAGCACCAGCAGACCTGCTTCAGCGTGATACTTCTTTCGAAAATACGCCATCAGTAGAGTTGCTCTACCAACAGACCTTTGATCTGCACGTACGAACTATAATGAGAAGGTTGCAGCTGTTCAAAAATGATAAAGTGTTGAAGCGTTAAAGGTCAATCTGACTTCAAAAGCAAGACACCTCAAAACCTGCAAGATCTAATTGGATATTGTTCTACATTATCCAATAGATATCCTCTCTCTACATTTGGTCCAAAAAGTAAAAAAGAATCTACTTCATTGGACAGACTATTAATCAGTGTACTATTCATCATACCTACTCTTCAGAGACACATCAACTCAGTCTGATATGTAACTATTTAAGATCTTCAGAGTAAAATCTTTATCCAACAGACTTCAACATCAACACTGTTCCAACGGATTGAAGATCACTCAACATATCTCAACGGTTTAAAGACCTATGTCTATAAAAGATAATCCCTCAATCCTTTCTCAAGCAAGCGAAGCATTAGCATTCTATATAGTTGATCAAAAAGGTCGTAAGATCCACAAGGAGATCGTCCTCAACAAGCGATCAACTTAGATCTTCACTAAAGATCACAGTGAAAGAACCCAGACCTTAGAAAACACTTTCTATGGATTGCTAGAATGAAAAGAGAAAAGGAGAAGGGAGAGATCAGAAAATCTACAAGACAGAGATCAGTGTCTTGATCAAGAACTTACTTCTTGATTTGAGTTCTTCAACCTCCTTCGAAGATCTCAGTCTCTAACAAAGCTTCAAAGACTTCATTCTTAAGCTAGAGGCCAAGCACTTCAGATCCGTTCAAAGATAGATCTTGAAAGATGCCCAAAGAAGATGAAGACTTATTTATCTACATTGCATTCATACTTCCAGACTTATACTCCATTGCAAGTGGTGTTGGTTGTGCAAACATTGATCAATCGTCATAGGGAGTCGAGTGCTCTGCACTCAATCACTCAGATATCTTATATCCGAGTGACCCTAAAAATTTTCTTCTCATATCTATCCCTCGTTGTCGTCTCCTACTACTACCTTTGCTTAGGAAATTTTGTTATGAATTCTTGAATAATGGTTAAATTTCTGCACCAAGAGGATAGACAAATTACATAAAGTGTCTAGGTTGATGTATTTTGTAAGTTTGTCTTTGAACAAACTTCAGATGAATTAAGATATCTATCAAACTCAGCCTTGATTCCATATATCTGCATTTGGAGAAGGAATAAGTACATTGTTGTTCTGAACATATATTCGTGTACAACTACTTAAGACTTCTTTGATAAATCTATTTAGCCTTGATCTTTCCGCTGCTATACCCTTTTTATTGGCTTACAATTTATCAGCAATTTGCTTGCAGAGCTCATTACTTTGTCTAGAGGAAGTCTCATGTTCCGTGTTATCAGCAGGCATGGTTCCTCTGCAGATTGCTTATGCCTTTAAATATGTTCTTTCTTATTCTTTATGAATATTAGAAGATGATTTTAAAATTTGCATTATAGGCTATTCACCCCCTATAGCTTATTTGAGCATACTTGTAGACCAACAAACCCTTTTAATTCATACTTCTCCATCTTTTTTTTTTTTTTTGGAGAAGCAGGGCGGCACCTGCGGAAATATATAAGATAAAAGGAAGGGAACAAACTAGAGGGGGACAACCAGCCTTACCCTAACAAGGGGGGACAAAGGGGCCTTACCTCGAAAAGGAAATAGAAACCAAAAAAACAACAAAAGGACCAATCAACTTCTACGAAAAGTGTGATAACCATAAGAATACATCATGAAACCCTTCTTTACCGCAGCTGGAAGATCCAAGAAGGAAGAGAACACCTTTTTACTACCAGTCTGATGGGCCTCGGCAGCAAGCTGATCAGCCACTGAATTCTGTTATTTAAATACATGATGTAGTTGAAAATTAGAACACAGCTGCCTATAGTCACGAAGAACATAAGTATACTGCCAAGGAGCCGAATGATGATGAGCAAGAACATCAATAGTAACCTGAGAATCCGATTCAACAACAACATGAGATAGCCCCAGAGAACGGCACATAAGCAAACCATCCCGCAAGGCCATGATCACAACCTTCATATTAGAACCAAGCTGGAAGTGAGAAGAAAAAACACTTAAAAAATCTCCCTTATGATCTCTAATGATACCACCACTAGTACACTGACCGTTAATAGAAGAACCATCCGTATTAAGCTTCACATAACCAAAATCAGGAGGATGCCAATGAAGCCATAAGCCCTTTCGAAGAGGAGGAGACAATAAAGGCATACCAATACTTGCAAAGCGATAGAAGACTGAGGACCACATAAAGCCTTAGGTTTATACACATAGAACATGTCCCGAAGGTTGTGTAAAACTTTATGAAAAATCTTATCTACTCTCATAGGAACACCATCAAACAGCGCATCACAACGAGCTTTCCAAATTTCCCAACACAAGAGAACATGAATATACCAAGCTGACAAGCTCCAAGTTGGCTATGAAGAAACCTGCGAGACCAAATATCGAATAAATGAGAAATATCAGAGTATATAGCCACTTTATTGAAGAGCTTAGTAAACCAAGACCAAATACCCGTAGCAACTTCAGAGAACACGAAAAGATGCAACAAGAACTCTTCATGGTGATGGATATAACTATAGGTGCATTTGGACACTATCTGGATTCTCTTAGATCAAAGATTTATATTAACCTGAAAAGCGTTATGAAAGAGCCGCCAAAAAAAAGCACTAACTTTTAAAGGAATCCATGATTGCCAAATTTTTCGAGCCTAAGTAAACATTGGGTGTTTCAGTCTATGATGCTTCCAGAAGGCAGATGAACTGAACAACCCACTGGGCGTGAGAGTACAAACTGGTCGATCAGGATCCTCACTTAACCGAAGCTGTAAAATATCCGGATCAAGAGTGTCAGGAACAAATTTACACAGCTCTTCGAGAATTGGGGTGGCAGTCCGAACTGTCAGATTGCGATCCATAGGAAGTGGACCAACCAGACGCATACCACACCAGTTGGAATCCCAAAAGGATAAGTCACCTCTACCAACAACCCATCGGCTGCAATCCTAAATATGACCCATCTGATTCATAATAGCCCTCCATGGTTGAGACCTGTTTTGACATAGGACAACTGTCTGATCAGTCCCATATTTATGATGACAAAAATGCGCCCAAAGGGACTGCCCATCCAACGGATTCCAAGCAAGCTTTGCATGCAACGAATCCATCACTTGCTGAAGAGGGCGAATACCCAAACCCCCTTCCTCCAAAGGACGGCAAACCAAATGCCACGCCACCCAATGAGTTATGTGATCCCCTTTGGTGCTCCATAGAAATTCCACAATAGCCTTTTCAATATTGGTTCATTCAACAACCCTATACTAAACCATATATCACAAGGAATCTCGAATTAAAGGTACGTAGCAAGCCATGTGTAGACACTCCAATTTCGTATCCCTGGTATGTGACATGGCATAATATATCAAGACATGTTAAAAAGGCTAACGAATGTCAAGTTAAAGGATTGAAAATGCAAAAGAAAAAGCAGGATGCATAAACAGTAAATTGCAGGGGGTCAAAGTGCCAAAAATCAAGACAAAAATGGCCCTGGGCACCGCCCATAGCCATCCCAGGTGCCGCACCCAGCATCATTATGGGCAGCGCCCAATAGTGCCCCATCTCATGTAGAAGTTTACTTTTGGTGTATATTTCTCAGTGTACGGTACAAACCGATGAAGCTCAAAAGGAAAAACTTAATCACGAAGGAAGCCTCACTCCCAGCCAATAAATAGAGGCCCACTACTTGTGAATTAAAAAGATAGGGCGAAGATACAGAACGCACACAGTGAAAAACACACAGTACGCAGTGAGTTCACCGCCCAATTGAGAGAACACCGAAGGAATTTCTTCCTCTAGCCCTGAAGCTCTGCCAAATCTCCCCCAAACACTAAAACTCTTCGGCCAAAGTGAAACCTAGTTGCCCTTCTAGGATTCCGCCCTATTCCACCAGTCCAAAAATCTCAAAAAGAGCAGTTGCCCTGTCCGAATCCAAACGTTAAATCAACAAAAAGCAAGCAGTTGCTCTGCCTGATTTCCCACGCTAGCAAGCAAACAACACCAGCAAAAGCAAGCAATTGTATCGCCCGGATCCCGAGGTGAAAAGTAACTAATCGAAGCAGTCACCCTACCCGAATCCCCGTAACAACAAAACAACAGCAAAATACTCTCTCTCCCCGAAAGACAGAGTGAGCGCACCCTAGGACCTACCAGACAGTAGCTTGGTACGGGATAAAACCCCAACGCTTCAAGATGTAGGTTTATTAAAGTTTTTATTTATAAAAATTGCTATTTAGACTAGTCCAATGTAAGCAAAATAAGAAGTTGTGCTGCCCGAAATTCTATAGAAAGTAGCACTAAAAAGAGCCATTAGTATGACAAAATTTTTATAAATGTATTTGTAACTCCAAAAAGGAGGCTGCTGTAAATTTTTAATTATTTCCTTATATATATATATATATATATATATATATATAAATGCTTTTGTTGATTCCTATTTCTAGATTTGGTTGAGTCATTCCCTGATTCTATTGTACAGTGGCTAAAAGGTCTGCGTACCGATTAGTGTGGCAACTGTCTTAGAATCAATTTGTTTAGAACTGTTTTAGTGTTAGTCTTAGGCGCGATTTTGCTAGCCTCTTCAGCAGCCTTGGAAGAACAGCGGACTTTGAAGTCTGCTCAAAGCCGGAAAATCAAATTTGCCAAATCACGAAATATTCGACACGTGTACACTCAACAAAATATTTTCGAAAATACCTAGTCATTTTGTCTTCATCGGATTTCACTTTCAAGAAGTCAACTCTACATGATGACAACTGTTCAGACTGTCTCTGAATCCTGAAGACTGAAGACATTACCCGTTTTGGCTAAGAAGACTTTCTAAGCTGCAGAGCCTGCAATCTAAAACCTTACTCAAATTGGGAATGTCCTCTATGCACATTGCATCTCTGATGACTGTGGCTGCTACATCTTCCAAAGCGCCGAATTGCATTCAATGCAAAAGAACGTTGGATACAGTTCACCCTGTCTCAGTCCAACGGTCCATAGATCTCTTCATGGTATTTATTCAAGTTTTGAAGATCTGAAGATACAACTCTTGCGCATTAAACTCTCAAGCTTCATCTTCAACACTCAAACATTCAAGAGATCAAAGGACAAAGACTAACACTTCACCAAACTTTAAAGCTGCGGATCTACCATATTACATTTGTTTCACTTCATTTAGTTTGTCTTTAAAACTGTTCTTTAATTATGCACGTGAAGAGAACAATTAATCATTGATTGTCTCTCTCACCTTTATACACTTGGTTAAAAACTTATTTTGTACACGATCCATTAGTGATCTTACTCATAAACCTAGTGGATAAACAAGTGCACTTTTAAAATCCAAAGCTAACCACTTTGGTAGTGGATGTAGTACTATTCACGATTTAACCACTTCAATTCGTGTGTTGTTCAAACTGTTCTTTATCATTCTCTATATTTGGTGCTTAATTGCTTCGAATACGTACTACTTTATCAAGGCACTCTTTATAGTTCGATTCTATCTTGTTTCCATTGCCTTAACACTTCTATTCAAACCTTTCAAAATATTTAAGAAGTGTTTAAGAAAAGTTTTATAAAAACACAACTAGGCTATTCAACCCCCCCCCCTTCTAGCCTAGATTGAGGCTATTTTGGGACCAACAATTGGTATCAGAGCTTAATTCTTTGAAAAATCATTTTTCCAAGCTTAACCTCTTGAGAATAGATCCTATGGCTCACTATATGCTGCCTACTTCAAATACCAGCCACGTCCCAATATTGGACGAAGGCCATTTCGAAGTATGGAAAGATAAGGTTATGAGATATATGAACTCTATTGACAATCGGTTGTGGCAATGTGTTCTAACAGGTCCTTATATTCCAATGAAACCCAACCTACTTCTTTGAAGTAACCGGTGGTCCTCTGAGATACCTAAATCCATGAGCGAATGGACGAGGCGAAGAAAGGAGGCTCGTTGAACTCGGCAAAGGCAAGGCTATTCATATTATATCCACTCGTCGACACAAGCACATATCAACAGATCATCAGATGCAAAACTGCCAAGGAAATGTGGGAAGCCTTGGTGGAATATCTTGAAGGAGATCTACCCACCAGAGACAACAGGAAGTACAACTATATTCAACAATTCGATTCATTCAGAAAAGATCCTAAGGAGACTCTACGGCAAGCCTACATGATGATTCTGTGAGGTAGTAAATAGTTGTTACTCTTTAGAAAAGAATATAGTATTAAAGAAGTAAATATGAGATTTTTAGCTTCTTTAGGAAGTTTGTGGCATGTAAAACCATCGCAATAAAAGAGTCCAAAGACTTGAACTCCATGCACCTCGTAAGTTTGTATGAAGTTTAATCTGCCTATGAGCAAGAATTACTTCAAGCTCAAGAACAGACAAACATTTTAAACTTCCTTCCTTCTCCGCTATTTCTCAGGAAATTCCTGCCCAAGAAAATAAACCATCTACTTCTTCAAATGAGAATGAAATTCTTTCTGACGAGCAATTTGCCATGTTCGTTAAGAAGTTTCAAAAGTTCTCAAAACTTAACAAAAGAAAGAACAAACCAGACTTCGTAAAGTCTGCCAAAACTCACACAACAATGAGTTAGTTTGCTACAATTGCAGAAACTTTGTCACTTTGCTTCTAAATGTCCTAAGCCTAAATATGAAGCCTATAAAAGGAGACCTTCTAAATCATTTTCTAAACATAGAGGTCTTCGGCCGAGGACTTAGAAGAAAACCATGTATCCAACTTGGTTTAAACCTGTTCTTGACGAGGATGATAGTGATGACTCACCCGAGCAGCACACATTTGCTCGTTGCTCTAGAGTCACCTCCCACCTATGACTCGATAGTGAAGTTAAATACTTCCTTTTCAAGCTAACATAGAACAATCTCCCAAGAGCCTTCAAAGAAGAAATCCTCAAGGATGCACAAGACATGCTAGAGGAATTCAATGAATTTAGGAAGGCCTATGTTAAGTTAGCTAAAAGTCATGAGAAGGCTGAACCGAGAAATCCATCTTTGGAAACCGAGTTAAAAACTCTCCATGGAGTCCAGCAGAGAAAATATCAAGTTAAAAAGAAGAGAACAAGTTTCTCAATGAAAGGTTGCTGCCTCATTGATCATGCCAAAGAGATATCTACCGAGAAAGATGAGTTGCAAAAGACCATCAACTCATGGAATAACTCAATGGCGCTTTGATCAAATTCTCTGAGATCGAAGCCCTCAATGCAGATAAACTGGCTAGGATTCTCCGAAAATACTTTGGTGCAACCTCGAACAGAAAATGAACATCTTACGGTGAATAGTAATATTCTGCATAATATCGAAACCTAACAAGGGTAAAGAAGGAATTGGATATTCTCGCTACTCCTTATAAATACCCTAAGGTTCAAATTATCAAAAAACAGTGAAGCTTTGAAAGCAAAACAATCATTCACGGAGATAAATCGCTAAAGGTGGAGCGGACTTACAACGGCCCTCCACCAAAGACTTACGTGAAAGCAAAGGCTGTTGCCATTTCGGGGCCTACTTAAAAGTACGCTCAAACCTATCGATTCATCAACGATACTACAGATGGTGCTATCGCTGCTACAAATGTTGATACCAAACTTAAAGGAAAATGCATGAGGTATCAAAGTCTACTATCAAGAAACATTCTTCGCTTAAAGCAAAGGCTGTATCGTGACTCAAGAAGCCTCATACAGATGCCCCTAAGCCTTGCTATCAACAAGTCTGCTTAGTTCAAAAGCCGTTATGAAAAATGTTCAAAGACTTCTTACAACACCCAAAGATGATCATGTAGACTTACGTAATTTTCATCACTCTGTACATTTTGTAAGTGTTTTGGCCACTTGGTCCATGAATGTCTGGCTGAAATCCATCATGAAGCTCCGCTTTGGATCCCCTATTCAAAAAATCGGGCAAGTATGGGTTCCAAAATACGCTAACCATTTGGACCCATAAGAAAAATAAAGGGGACCATGATTTTCTTACCTTTACATCTCGGGTGTGCTTCATGGCTGATTCCAGCTCGTAAAAGAAAGATGTATGGTATCTAGATGGGCCGACACATGACCGAGAATCCGCCTTTCTCGCTAACATCTCAAGGTAGGTCCTCCGCCATCTGGAGACAATGCTAAAGGAAGAACAATTGGCTATGGATCCATCATTCGAGGAAATCTCTCAATTGGAAAAGTCTCTTTAGTAGAAGGCTTGAAACATAATCTCCGAGTATTTCAATTTTAAAGGGCTTATCCGTCTAATTCTTCAAACGATGTGATATCAAGGATCCGCCTCGCTCAATCTGGTTATGACACGCAAAGGAAATGTCTATGTGATAGATTTGAATGCCCATGGCAAAGCCGCAATCTATGTCTTCAGGCAAACTCGCCAAGACAAAGGTCACTGCGGGCACTATCCGCTGATCGATCGCAAGGCGGCAGCTTACAACCGGGAAAGCTCAAAAACGCCATTCAAAAGCAAACTAGGACTCAACGACAAGACCTCTTCAATCGCTACACATGGATCTTCTGATCTACCACTACTATCGCCTATGGTGGTCATGATACACGCTAGTAGTTGATGATTACACCGATACACTTCGGACGTAGATGATGTTCGAAAGATCACACTTACGATCTACTTACAAAGATTGTTCGTAAGACCGCAAACGCAGAGCTTCGATGAAATCGGTGGCGTTCGATCGAGACAATGGTATGGAGTTCACCAACAATGGAATAGCAAAGTCTTGTGAGATCATGACATTGGTCACAACTTCTACTGTGGAACACGCGACAAAATGGTGTTGCTTGAGAAGGAAAAACAGAGAACACTATCGAAGGCTGCTAAAACTATGCTTGCTGAAGCAAAGTTGCCCAAACTTAAAGGCGGCCGTCAACACAACTGCTTCACTCGGGCAGATCATTGATCAACAAATTTCACGGTAAAACCCATGAACTTTGGAGAGGTAAAACCCCAAACATTGGATTTTTAAAATCTTCATTTGCAAATGTTTGTAGTCTACAATGGTAATGACTACAGAGGCAAATTTGATCATAAAGCCGATGAAGGTGTATTTTTGGGTTATGCTTTACACTCCAAAGCTTACAGGGTTTTCAACAAACGATCATTAAAAATAGTTGAATCTGTTCATGTCTCGTTTGATGAATTTGATTTATTAGAGCCACATGTAAAATGTTCTATGACTTTGTTAACATTGAGACAGGTACCTCCCAACCATCAACCTCTCATATACCTAATCCATCATCAACAACTCAATCAAATATTCCTGACCATCATTTATTATCAAACGGGTCACCAGAAGACTTCAACTCTGCTCAAGAAGACTCAAACCAAGAACCCTTTGTTTCTCAACCTAAAAATCCTATTCCTCAACTCACCTATGAACCAAATTCTGAACAAAACACTTGTCAAGACACAGCTGATCTTCCTTCTAGCCCTCCTTCTGAACCTTGTCCTGAAGAAACAGCAGCAACTCATCACATTCTATGCTGTCACAAGAACATGTAAAGACCATCAATCTCTCAAATCATTGGTGACATTCATGTTGGATTAAACCGAAGATCCTCGAATGAATGTATGTTATGTGCTGCATTTGTCTGAAGAAGAGCCAAAGAAGATCGAAGCTCTTCAAGATCCAAGTTGGCTGGAAGCCATGCAAGAAGAACTTCGACAATTTGAGCGATGCCAGTATGGAAGCTAGTCCTGCTGATCATCTGTCATTGGCACAAAATGGGTATTCAGAAACAAGAAGGATGAGGATGGGAACATAGTTAGAAACAAAGCAAGACTTGTTGCACAAGGATATCGTCAAGAAGAAGGAATAGACTATGATGAAACGTTTGG
>CM028383.1:109417148-109461961 GCA_013146195.2 Codonopsis lanceolata | reverse complement strand
AGGCATCATCGAGGCTAAAATTTTCAATCCACATATTAAAAAACTCAATCTAAAACAATAAGTTGTTACTTTATAAAGGCTACGAGCGATCAAGGGTTTCGTTTTTCTTGTCCATCTCATACCACTAGATTTGTTGAAACAAGGTATGCATAATTTTTAGAAAGCTAGCTGGTTATAGTAGGAGTACACCAAGAAAAATAAATATAGAAATTCAAAGACATTGTTTCTATTCAAGTTCCTCAAAATGTTTGTAGCACCCGGTACCTTATGATGAGGATCAAATCTTAGATCCTATTGAGAATGTTGATGCACGAGATTGTACCTAATGTTCAGCCCCATATTACTTGAGTCTAATGAACCTCACGCTAATGAACCTCCTCGAAGGTCAAAGAGGCTAGAAAATCAACTAGATCGATGAATTTGTATACCTTGATGAGGTTTGTCTATGATCTTGGCATTGGAAATGATCTAAGTTCTTCTAAGAACCCTTATAAGTGACCATTAAACTCGGTGGCTTGATGTCATGAATGATGAGTTAGAATCAATGAAGAAAAATGATATGGGATCTCGTTGAGTTGCCTAAAGGAGCCAAAGGCGTAGGGCTGTAGATGGGTCTATAAAACTAAGCTTGACTCAGAGGCAATGTTGAACAATGTAAAAGCTAGGCTGATTGCTAAAGGGTTCACTCAAAGGGAAGGCATAGATTATTTTAAAACTTTTTCATTGTCGAAAAAGGATTCTTTTCGTATAGCTTGCGAAGCTCATTACGATTTATAGTTACATCATATGGATGTTAAAAGCGCATTCCTTCATGGTGACTTGTTTCCTAAAATCTTTATGAGACAACATCATGGTTTTGAGGTTGAGGGCAAGAGAACACGTGGTATGTGAGTTAAAAGAAATCTATTTATGGTCTAAAACAAGCCTCAAGACAATGGTATTTGAAATTTCATAATGTGATTAGTAAATTCGGATTTATGAGAATGTTGTGGATCAATGTATATACCTAAGGTTAGTGGGAGCAAATTTATCATCTTAGTCATGTATGTTGATGATATTTTGCTTGCAAGTAGTGATAAAGACATGTTACATCGGACAAATCTTTTCTTTCAAAAAGAATTTTGATATGAAAGATCTTGGTGAAACTTCTACGTCTTAGGCATTGAGATTCACCGTCATAGGTCTCGGGAGTATTTGGGCTTATCTAAAAGATTATATTGATAATGTACTCAAAAAGTTCAACATGCACGCTTGTTCTCGATGTTGGCTCTTTGTTAAGGGTGACAAATTAAGTCTCTACAATGTCACAGGAACCAACTTGAGCTTGATGCAATGGAGCACATTCCATATGCTACGGTTGGGAGTATAATGTATGCTCAAGTTTGTACTCGCCCGAATTTAGCGTACACAAGCGGTATGCTTGGGCGTTATCGAGATAAACGAGGGAATGGGTCAGCGGAAAGCAACCAAGAAAGTAATGCACTATTTACAAGGTACCAAAGACATTATGCTTACCTCTGGAAAAAGCAGAGATAGCCTTGAGGTTATTGGCTATTTTGATTCTTATTATGCTAGATGCAACGATACCAAGAAGCACAGTTTATATTCATGCTTCTTTGGAGGACCGATTTCATGGAAGAGTGTCAAGCAATCATTAATGGCTTCTTCCTTATGGAGGTAGAGTTCGTAGCATGCTATGAGGCTACTTGTCACTGTTTGGTTAAAGAATTTCATTACATGACTTAGAGTGGTTGATACCATATCTAGACCACTTTTGATATATATGTGATAATCAAGTTGTTTTTTTTGCCAAGAATAACTAGTCAAGTGGTGCTACAGAATCACATCGATATCAAGTATCTTGTTGTGAGGGAAAGAGTCCATGATCAAGTAGTATCTATTCTGAGACATTAGTACATTCTCTATGCTAGCGGATCCCATGACGAAAGTCTTACCACCCAATCTTTTTCGAAAACATGTTGCTAGCATGGGTTTGGTAGAAAGTTTTTCCTTTTAGATAATGGGTTACTGCTATAAAACTATTTTGTAAGTGATCGCTTTATGTTTTCTTGATTTTGGATATCATGACTAATCTGCTAGTTACTTCTTGTTTAAAGTGCACATTTGAGGTTTATGAAACTAACACTTGAGTTGAACCTCATGAACATGGTTGTATCGTTATTTTTATGAAACCATTAGATATTTGTTCATGCTATTAAGGTATTTGAATGTCATGTTTTATTAGGATATTGTGCTTATAACCGAAGGATGGATGGTTGTGTGACAATAATGGACACATATACTGCTTTCGATTTGATTATTATATTTTGTAAAATTTGACCAAACTTAAAAGATGATATTCCGTTCTTATTAAACCACACTTATGAGGTTATTCTAAGTATGACCTTGGTCAAGTGGGAGAACGTTAGACCCGACGGGGTCTAGCCCATGGTTTGTGACCTACAGGTTTAACTTATAATAAACTAACTATTGGTTACGAACCTTAATTAATTATATTAGCCAAATAACATTATGAGCTTATATAATTTAGTCATCTAATATACTTAAAGTATATTAAATCTTAATAGGCCCAATAAATCTCTATACCTTGATGGACGGTGGGAGATTGATTAAACTTTAGGTTTTGGTTCCACCTCCTATTTATTTAATGTCTTTTGGGGATTAGGGTTTGAACGTTTTTTACCCTAACGTTGTGTCTCCACAAAATGCATACGTTTGCATGTGAAATAGATAGAGGGTTGAAAACCAAAATCCACTTGAATTGAATACTCTCGCTTCAAAGCATTATAGTTAATCGGATTCATTACTCGTACTTAATGGCGTCCAATTGGTTCCTAGATGTCTTTCAATTTACGTTCATTATGCTTATGTGAAAAACATGATCCTGTTCTTGATTGTGTGTACAAGTCTTATGTAAATTAAATGTTCTAACAAGTGAATCTTGGATATGAGTGAGGAGGTGGGGGAAGGGAGGGGAATTGATGATTTGGTAAGAAATTAAGTGACAATGGTGTTATTCAGATACGTTGGTGAGACAACGAAGCGCAGTGTAGTGGTAAGACGCTTCACCTATACTTAATAGGTCGTGGGTTCATGTCATCATGAGGGTAAGTGGGGAATCACTACTGATCCTCTTTAAAAATAGAAGAAGAAAAAAAAGATACGGTGGTGAGAAAGGTTAGTGATGGCGATGTTCAACGGTGGTGCAGTTGCTGTGGTGGGAGCATATTTTAATGGTTAAAGACGAAGTTTGAAGTGAGGATATGATAATCAACAACACTAGCACATGATACAAAAGTAAGGGTAGAAGTAGGGGTATTTTTGGGTTTTTAAAAATATTTTAAGATTTTCATAAAAAATGAAGTGATGAACGTGAGAGTTCATGTCAAATATAATGATCAAATTGAAGAAAAAAATATGATAGAGTGAGCTTAACGAATAATGCGTCAAACCAGTGTGACCAAATTAGGACTTAAGATTATTTATAATAATGTTTACCTAAATTTCACTGTAACAAATGTTAAACATATTAAAAAAGATAGAAACTGAGCTGCCCGGCCCAATACGCCCAGGCATCGGTCACGTGCATGGCACATTTTCCACATTACGAGTAGCGCACGTGCATTCCACATAGTCCAAGACATGAGCGGGCAAGGACCAGCGTGTGGCTACCATGACTTAAAAGGCGAGCATCTATTCCATGGAAGTTTGGGGGCTAAGTGCTTAGTGAGATGGGGGTCAAGTACCCGGCAGGAAAATACATAGCGAGCATGTTCATCATGCATGGTTTCACAATAACAGTTGTCTTGGACGTGTGTAGTTACTTCCAGGAAACCCGCCTCCACATTCAAGACGTGGCCGTTAAGTTGGACATGGCAGTCAATGTGCCGGCCTGACACGCTCCGGCATTGAATGGAGGTTTTCCCCAGCTTTCCATGAAGGCTATATAAACCCCTCGATATTAAGGAGGGAGGTACGTGATTTTTTACCTAGGCTATACTCTGTCAAATTTCTTACTCAACTGAGTGTTTGCTAATTCACATGCCATAGCACATTTGCAAGGAAAGCCCTTGCCTAGTTCACAGTTGATGCTTGCATTAAAGGTTTGGGCCTTTAAGGTTTTGGATAGATTGAAAGCCAGATATCCAGATTGTTAAGCCCAATGTGTCCGAGGAATATTTGGACGCATCAGTTGGTTCCGTTGCTGGGAAAAAGACTTTGCTAGTGCAGCTTCGTTTTCCGACGACTTTATCAGTTTCAGATATGGCGGCGAATGGTGTTCACGGTGGAAATCAATTGCAAGATGGACACACAACCACACCTTGTGTTGAAGTTCAGGCTGATAACATCCTTCATCCTCCTCCTCCTCCCTATGATGCCTGCCATCAGTTGAATCAAAGGCAGGGTTTGGATTCTTTAGTCCAGAGCGTTGTGGCCGCGGGCGACTTGGCTAACGAATTCCAGGAGTAAGCTCTGCGTTAGAGGGCAATATATTTGGGTTAGATGCATCAGCTGAACCATCAGTTAATCGTTATGGGAAAACCGTTGTTGCCCAATGAATTGGAACCTTTCCCAGCCATATCCGCGCCAAGTCAGGGAGGAACCCTCAGCATCGGATTCATTCGCAACCCCACGCATTGAGGCGAACGAGGCGTAGCAGCAAGAATGAAGCGATCCAGGGTTACTCCAAGTGTACATTCTCGTTTGGGCCCACGGGTAGGAGAGGACTCGGCTCAGTCTCGTCACCGTCAAAAGTCACCCTCTCTGTGAAGGTCGCATGTTCAACGACCTCGCTCACCATCTCTGCGTCAGTCGCATGCTCGTCGGCATCGTACACCATCTCCCAGGAGATCACATGTTCGTCTGCATCAGACACCTTCACCTGGAAGGTCACAAGCTCGTAGGCGTGAGTCACCTTCACGCCATTCCAGGGTCAGGCATGAGGTACCTCACCTTGGTGGCCAGAACAGCGGGGCAGGGGTAGCTGTGGATCAAGTGCGTCAGGCCACAGATGTAGCCCAGGGACAAGTGGCACAGGCCGTAGGCATAGCTCAGGCTGTGGGAGCTATGGGATCCCGTGCCCCTTTGTGCCCAGTCTGACCTCGGCCGGGGTGGTTTGCCTGCAACCATTAATATGCAGGAGTTTGAGGAGCTGAAGCGGCGTATGGAAGCATGGGAGCAAGACAAGGCCCTAGATGGAAATTTTTTGGGCACTTCAGCTAGTCCTTTGGCCCTCTGGATTGAGAATGCTCCTCCAGCTCAATGTCTCATCTTCCCCAACATTAAGGAATGTACAGGGAAGACCAAGGCAAGGGATTGACTGATGTCCTTTGAATCACATATCGGCCTGGTGACCTTGGATGAGGCGTTGAAAATCCGAGCTTTTGTGGGCTCATTACAGGGAAAAACATTGACTTGGATGGGAGCTCTTCCTCGCATATCTATTAACAACTGGGCTGATTTGCTGGCAAAGTTCTTGGCTGATTTTGGGACCTAGGGGGCCATTGTGAAGACAAGGGCAGACTTGTCGAAGGTTAAGAAAGGGGCCCATGAGTCAACTTCCAGTTATTTGGAAAGGTTCACAAAGATGCTTGAGCAAGTTCCCAGTTTGTCCGAGCAGGAGGTTATGTTATGCTTTGAAACGGGTTTGCTAGAAGGTGAAGGGGTCCTGAGATTGGAGTTGAGCATGAGGGAGCCAAAGACACAGGCAGAGATGTTGATGTGACCTCAGAAGTGGTGAGCGGTGGAGACCGCGAAGAAAAAGAAGAAGAAGGAAGGCACCGAGACTGGGGGAGCCGGAACCAATGCCAAGAGTAGCGGCCAGGGTGCAGGCGACAGTTATAATAGAAATAAGTCACGGTATGACCGCCCAAGGGAGTTTCTTGGAGAAGGTGATCTCACCCCGCTCAATACCTTGCGGGAGGATATCATGTATGAAATACGGGACGAGCTTCCCCGGGCACCGCACATGAATCCAGAAGCAACTAATTCCAGGGATCAGACTAAAAGTTGTGCATATCATGACGATTATGGGCATACCACGGCGGAGTGTTGGTTGTTGAAGAAGGCCATACAGAAGCTGATAAATGAAGGCCGGTTGGACCGGTTCAAGAGAGATGAGAACAATAGGGGGAATACCCCTTGCAGAGATGCACCCCAAATCCGGGGGGTAATAAATGTGATCATGGATGAGGAACCTACACTTACCCAGCTGGGCAAGCAGATTTATTCTTTGTCAAAGGTGGTGGATTGCCCGACCACTTTGCAGGCAGGGGAGGAGTCCATACAGTTTACTCGTAGCAAGCTGGCGAGTAGCATGGTTGGGGAGCAATCCTTGATTGTTTCAGGTTTGGTTGATGGCTAGGTGGTGCATAGGATTTTGGTGGATACGGAAGCCTACAGGGATGTGATGTATTACTCTTGTTTCCAAGGTTTGGAGTTGAAAGACGAATGCCTCAAACCTTATGCAGGAACTCTGGAAGGATTCACCAATCACAAGGTGCCCGTTAAAGACACAATCGAGCTAGAAATCTTTATTGGTGAAGGCAATCGCACCCGAGTAGAAAAGGTTATCTTCATGGTGATCGACCTGAAATCTCCCTACAACATAATTTTAGGGGTGCCCAGCATGACTATGTTTCAGATGGTCGCCTCTATCCCTCACAAGCGGGCAAAGTTCTACACTGATCAAGGAGTGGTGGTCCTGAAGAGTCAGCCTCAGACAGTGTTGGAATATGTTCGAGATAGTCAGAGGAAGAAGCAGAAGTTGACTCTTGAAGATAGAGAGCAAAAGGTCACTATCAGTAGCAAGGAAAAGTCTCACATGACTGTGGGCCCATTGTCGATTGCTATGATTGGTGAGAGCTCAGCTCAGGGCGAGCAGCGTTTGTTGGAAGAAAATACTTGCCCCTTACTGACGATGGGGTCGGGGGGACAAGTTGAGCAGGCCATTGGCATGTAGCTTGATCAGCTTGATAAGGTCGAAAATCGAGCTGAAGAAGATGAAAAGTTGGAATGTGACACACTGCAGATGCGGGATGAGCCCAAGTTTAGAGCCCAGGACGAGCTTGAGGAAGTTGTGATCAATTCAGCCTATCCCGAGCAAAAGATAAAGATTGGAAGGGCACTTTCGGTTGAAGCTCGGGATAATTTGATTATGCAACTCCATAGCAGCTTGGATATTTTCACATGGCAACCGGAGGACATGCAAGGGGTCAGCAAGGAGGTGGCAGTGCATTGCCTTAGTATGGATCCAACTTTTAGTCCAATCTAGCAACGGCCTAGATTTTACTCCATGGAAAAGGATAAGGCAATCAAGGAAGAGGTGGAGAAGCTGTTCAGTGCGGATATAATTGAGGAAATTCACTACCCCACTTGGTTGGCCAATGTGGTTTTGGTCAAAAAGTCAAACAGGAAGTGGGGGACATGTGTGGATTTCACCGACCTTAATAAAGCATGCCCGAAAGATTGCTATCCTCTTCCTCGCATTGACAAGTTGGTTGATGCTGTAGCGGGCCTTGAATTCTTGAGGACACGATCATATCGTCGATCTGGAGGAGACCTTTGGCAATCTCAGGAAGAATAATATGAAGCTCAATCCAAGCAAGTGTGTGTTCGGTGTGAATGGTGAGTGAACGAGAGAGGGATGAAAAAATCAAAGCGTTGGTCATAATGAAACCTCCTCGGTGCATCAAGGATGTCCAGCAGCTTAATGGCAGAGTTATCGCTCTTGGTCGCTTCATTTCCAAGTCGGCAGAAAGGTGCCTACCTTTTTGCAAGGTGCTTCGGGGGAACAAGGGTTTTGAGTGGATGGCAGAGTGTTAGGAGGCTTTCAAGCAACTGGTGGAATATCTGGGACAGCCTCCATTGTTAAGTAGCCCGGTTATGGGTGAAAATTTGTTTGTGTACCTGGCGGCCACAAAGCAGGTTGTGGCCGCTGTTCTAGTTAGGGAAGAATGTAATCTTCAAAAGCCTATTTATTATATTTCCAAGGCTCTCACAGCACTAGAAGGGCGCTATTTTAATGCAGAAAAGTTGTCTTATTCACTTGTTGTTGCTGCTCGGAAACTTCGAGCTTATTTTTCTACACATCCAATCGTTGTATACACAGACACTCCTTTCAGGAAAATTCTTTATAAACCAGTTTCTTCTGGTCGCTTGCACACCTGGTCGATTGAGTTGACCGAATTTCAGATAGATTATCAGCCTTGGCGAGCTATCAAAACACAGGCTCTGGCAGATTTCGTGGTAGATACTAGTTTTAACAATCCAAGCGAGGAAGAGACTTCCCCACAAGCTACGTGAGAGCTTGTTCCCATTCAACGATCTCGTCCGAGCTATTGTTGGGAGTTACATGTGGATGATTCAGCTAGCAAGCTAGGAAGTGGAGCATGTCTCTTATTAGTTCCACCCGAGCAAGATGCGGAGTTTGAAAACGCTTTACGCTTCAAGTTTCCAGCATCCAACAATCAAGTAGAATATGAGGCTTTGATAGCGGGGCTGGAACTCGTACAAGACGTCGGTGTGCGCAAGATCGTGATTTATTATGATTCGTAATTGGTAGTGAATCAAGTCAAGGGCGACTATGCTGTCCATCATCCAGTTTTGGTTAGATATTGCGCGATGGTAAAAGAAATTTTAAAAGATTTCGATTATTGGGAGTTAGTCCGAATTTATCGTGAGGATAACATGCGCGCGGATTATCTCTCTAAGATGACTGAGGAAGAAATTCCGTTTTTGCATCCGGGTGTAATGATCGAGTATTTGGAAGTTCCGGCAATAGAAAAGGAGGTAATTATAGATATTGAGCCTGCAACGAAATGTTCGATCGATGACTTAAAGGATTACATCAAGTTAGGAATTATGCCTGAGGATAAGTCCGAGGCAAGAACCATTCAGAAGCGAGCATGCTGGTATTCCATCCTGGATAATATCCTTTACAGGCGATCATATACTAGGCCGCTAATCAGGTGTGTGCGACCATAAATGACCGAATGTATACTTGGGGAAATTCATGGAGGAAAATATGGGGGGCACCCGGGTCAGGGGTCATTGGCAGAAAATGTTTTAGATGCAGGCTTCTACTGGATTACTTTGAGGCGAGATGCAGAAATGTACGTTTGGCGGTGTGATAAGTGTCAACGTTACACTGATATACCTCGGTTACCTTCTACCGAGCAGACTCTAGTGGTGGCGTCGTGGCCATTTGATATGTGGGGAATAGATCTGATTGGTCCTTTCTCATTAGCTCGATCAAAATTAAAGTATGTAGTGGTCGCTGTTGATTACTTCACCAAGTGGGTAGAAGCTAAGCCTTTGGCCACTATCAGTGAGGTGAATGTGATCGACTTTGTACATGAGCACATCTGGTGTCATTTTGGCGTACCTCGGGCTATAGTTTCCGATCATGGAACTCAGTTTTCATAGAAATTTACAAAGGCATGCGAGCAGATGCATGTGAACATTGGCAATCTTCTGTGGCATACCCTCAAGGAAATGGATAGGCAGAGGCAGCGAACAAGTAGATTTTACATGTCCTCAAAAGAAATTTAGAGGATAAGGCTGGGAAATGGGTAGATGAAGTGCCATTAGCCTTGTGGGTGGTCAGAATGTCTGTCAGGGGGCCTACAGGTGAAACATCTTTTTCCCTCGGTTACGAATCAGAAGCTATGGCATCGGTGGAAATGTACTTGCCGAATCATAGCGTGTCTCATTATGAAATAGAGCACAATGTTGTAGCCTGAGCACTTGATCTTGATTTGTTGGAGGAAAAGCGGGTTGAATCTAAATTGAGAATGGCCAACTATAAACAGCGAGCAAAGGCCCACCACAATAAGAGAGTTCGGGGTCAGTCGTTTGCTGTGGGCGGTTGGGTTCTTCGTAAAATTGAGGCAACATGCTATCGAGCAGAGTAGGGAAAGCTTTCTCCTAACTGGGAAGGTCTTTTTCAAGTTACGTGGGTAGTCAGGGAGGGAACCTATATGTTGCGAATAAATGAGGACAACGAGCTCAAATATCCATGGCACGCATATCATTTGAAGAAGTATTATCGCTGATTAGTAGTGTATAAGCTGTTTGTTTTTCCTTCTACTTGGTTGTAAGTTGGGATGAAATAAATGAGTTTGTGTTGGGCTTCATTTCTTTTTATCTCAGCTGTTGCATTTACTGCTATCTCGATTATGCATTTTAAGCGTGCATGTTTTTTTTCCTGCTCAATTAAAAAGTTGGTGTTCGAGTGGTTTCCAGCATTGTCTCGATTTTTCTCTTTTTCATTGGTAGGAAATATATCTTGCTCGTGAAAAAGGGTTGGTGTTCGAGTCGGTTCTCGATTATACCTTTTTCATCGGGCAATTTATCTCTCTACTCAATTAAAGGGGTTTGATGTTCAAGGGTTTCTTTGTCGCCGAGCTCAGTGTGAGTTTGCTCGATAGAAAAGACGGTTGTTTGAAAAACATTAAACCTTATTGAGCAGGCGCATGCATTGATATTGAAAGGGCAAAAATGTCAAAATTACATGCCAAAAAATGTTTTAAATTGTTTTGTAGGAAACTTCAGAGAAACAATTGTCATGGCATGCAGACCGGGAAAAGGTCTAGTGGTTTGAAGAAATATCTAGAGGAATGGTCTGACAGGCCTTTGCTGTATCTTCATTTGTTGCCTCTTCGATCACGACCATATCTCCACTATCTCCAGCTCCGTGGGCGGCAAGGGTCACGGCTTCTTGGTTTGTTGCCACCCAAATCTGGGTCATCAAGTCTGTCACCGTAGTCTCAGCGGCTTTAAGAGGCGTCCACACAGCCAGCTCTTTTTGAGAATCAGATTGGGCTAGGGACTTCAGCTCGTCTTCTGTGTAGGGCACTAGGGCATGTCCTGGGCGAGCAGATGTGCAGAAGAGAAAGTTGGTACCCCATCTTGCAAGCACATCAGGAGAAATGTCCATCCTGCTACAAACTACTTGCCTTAGGACGTGGTGTACCCCTTGGAGATAAAAGGGGTACGCTTCGTCCTCGACGCAAGCACTTAAATCTTCAATTTTTTTGTACTCGGCAATTATGGTTTGCCTTTGCTCCTCGTTGGGTTGGCTTAGTTCCTCCCTCAACTTCTTCTCTTTTTCGGCGGCTTCAATCTTGGTCTCCTCTAGTTCGCTCACCAAAGCTTTGAGCTCCTTCCTAACTGCCCCAATGTTATTGACGACATTGAAAGCTCGGTCACTTTCATAGTTACGGCCTCTTCGCTTTGCTTAAGCTCAGCTCGAAGAGTGTTAACCAGTTCTTCAAAGTTGCTTTTCTCCACGATCAGCGAGCTAGAGGACTTAAGGTTTTCAAGGAGCCGGTCGTATAACAACTCAGTTTTGGTGGCCACTTGAAAATAAAAGACAAAGTCAAAAACAAAGCATGTAGGATTTACTCATTCTCACAGACAGCAAGGGCGTTAATTACCTCGACCATGCACATCCCGATCTCACCAACCAAGACCGAGCTGGAATGCTCGACATTTATTTTTCGAATGCCGATGTGACGAAGCCTTTTCACTATGCCCAGCCCGACGGTGGTAGCATGCCCTCCGCGTCTGTTTGCATTAATATTGGCCAAGTCAGGAACATCGGTCAATTCTGCAATTATATTGGCAGCAAGCTCTCGACTCTCAGGCATATGAAAGTTTTCTTTGTGCCATGAGGGCACTCATGAGCTAGACGTCCCAACCTGATCGCTTCTCTCTATCCTCAATCTGGTTCTCCTATCAGTAGGAAGTTCATGGGCTGGACGCTTGGTTGACAGTGTTTCAGTGGCAGGAATGGCCGAGGTAACAGCAGCTGGAGTAATGATAGAAGGAGTTGCAGGGGCAAGGAACAGCTGTAGGGACAGGAGTGGCAGCCCAGCTAGGCTCGTTTCATCCTCGACTCGCTCCACGTCCCGTGTTTACAGCAGGGACGGTGGGAAGAGGAGCAGGCTCTTGGGTGGCCAGCTAGGTATTCCTCCTCGTCGAACCCCTCTTCATGGCTTAAAGAAATTTGTTGGTGTCTTCCAGCTGCCTCATATCTGCAAGTGAATTCACGAAGAGCTCATAAAAATTAAGGCTGAAGTAAAACGTAGGATGCATACATAAAGAAATTAATATGCAGACCATTCAGTGAAAAGACAGGGGTGCAGTTGGTCCCAGCTCGCTCGCAATCTGGGTACTCGCTAGGGAATTCCCCTCCATGACAATTGCCCCAATAGGAGTGAGGTACTTCGGCATCAATGGTGACCCTGGGCACAACTCCCTCTACGGGCCAATTCAATACACCGGCTAGATGAAGCAGGGGAAAGTCAGACGTAAGGGCCACCCAATCTAGCACCCAGTCTTGTCCACCCTTGCCTTCCTTGACACCGAGCAGCTTTCTGAAGGCTTTGGTTATTTCGGGCTCTCCTGCTCGAAAAGCATTCTTGTCATACTTAGCAATCTCCAAATCTTCAAAGTATGAGGAAAAAGGCCATCCAACCCGAGATTCGACGAGCAGGGCTTGTTGGGGCCTTCAGTGAGGACTTTGAAGTAATTGGAGTTGGATCAACTAGTAATACGACCGCTCTTTTTGGCTAAGGAAAATAAGAAGAAATTTCTAAACAAGGTCATGTCGAGTTCGAACCCGAGTAGCCGGCAAGCAACGATGTATACAACTAGGAATCTCACGGTTGTGAGGGTCAGGTCGCATGGAAGGGCATTATTCAAGAGCAAGAATTCAGAGAAAAAAGGGTCTAGGGGAAGCCTTAGGCCGACAAGGAAGAAATCAAAATAAAAGACCATACGATCTCCTTGAAAGTTGTGCCCGTTTTTCTCGATGTCCAGGTCGAAGGCCCTTACGTGGTAGTCTTTGGGGTCTATACCCAGTGAGTAAAACCAAGCAGATACGTCTTCTTCACAGAATAAATCATCCCATTTAAGCGGGGCAGACGTGTTGGCCACGATTTGTTTGCCTTTAAGGACATCAGGTTTCCTCTTTTGAGCTCGAGGGACACTAGTACTTGGGGAGTTATTTGCAGACCGTCTGTCCTCATTGAAGTTTGTTTGCTCGACCTCGATCAATTTAGTCTCCAGTTCATGTTGGGCTCCAGGAATTCCTTCACATAAGAATCGGGCCCTTTGAGGATTGTCGGGGCCTCTTCCAGCTCGGTCTCTTCAGAGCTGTGGGATTCAGTTTCGAAGCTTTCTTCACTTTCAGTTGAGGCTCCATGGTAGTAACTACGCCCCTCGATCTCGGAGTTAGTTACATCGCCAGAAGACATCCTACATGAATCGAGGAATACATATTAGTTCCTGCTCAGGTAAGCAAGCAAGAGCAGACAATCAAAACCCCCTGATTAGGGTTCATCCTAAGACCAATGAACAGGGAACCAGTCAGGTATTCCTCGATTTCCACTTATGGGGCTGTGTAAGAAGCCTGTGAAACGGACAGACCCGTGGTGTTATGAAAAGAACAAGGTTCGTGACGCTTAAGTAAGATTGAAAGAAAACAAATCAACGTCAAGGGAAGGAAATTGGGTGTCAGATCGTAACCAATTCGTCATCATGTACCCAGCCAGCATCATCGAACCCTAAAATTAGGATTCTAGCAACAAAAATGAAAGGGGACTGAGATTTCAATTTCGTAAAATAAGGATGTAAGTTGAGAAATACCTATGGATTGTGAGGATGGACACAAGCGATCTCTCTGAGAATCTGGATTTCACGTGTTTAAGAAAGGAAGGATTCCATTTTTATACCGTGAAAAGCCGTCACAGGGTGGGAATCAAAATAGCCAAGGTCATCATCACGGCACAGGGAACGAGGCATCACATTAAATGATGCCTTGGGGCATGGGGTACGTGAGGGTAATGGGCGGAAAAAGGCGGCTCGTCCCTTTAGTGTCAATCACACCACCGGCTGGCATTCAATTATGACCCCTGGCCTCGATGCAAGCACTTATAAATGATCAAAGTACACCAAGTCTTGCCAGCGACTTGAGGGGGACAACCAGCATTGCCCTTATAAATGGGAGGACAGAGGAGCCTTACCTCGAAAAAGGAAATACAATCATTTAATCCTAATGTAAGGGGTCTTAGATTTATCAAGAAGTAATAAACCACGAATATGACTGGGGAGAGAGGCCATGGAGCTGAAAAAACTATTACTCTTGAGATCACAACCAATATTAGCCAAAGCGTCAGCCACCGAATTAGCTTCACGAAAGCAATGAGAGAAAGAGAGATTTAGCTGGACCGAAATATCTAGAATAGCCTGGATAATGTAACCACAAGCCCAAGGAGAGCAAGACAAACCAGAGATACAGTCGAAAAGACATTTAGAGTCAATTTCCACGATAACGTTAGAAAACCCCTGACGAAGCAGCCACTGAAGCCCGTGAAGAATCGCCTTACACTCTGCCAAAAAACTGGAAGCAACTCCATAAAAATCAGTAAAAGCAAAGACCAAATCCCCTTGATCATTGCGAAGAATGCCACCTCCAGCGCTAATCCCTGGATTTCCTCGACAAGCACCGTCTGTGTTAAGTTTGAGGCGACCTGCTGAAGGCATAAGCCAAAGCACAGTTTGAATAACTCTAGTTTTAGGCCGAAGTAATCTAGGACCAGCATGCCAATTCTCAGGGCTAGGAAGATGAAGACCTGCACAGGAAAGAATATCATAGGCCAAACGCTTAACCCACGAGATAAGCACTTGAGGGGGGCAGCGCACTCCTTCAGGGTACCGCCCCTGTTTCCGTAAAAAAAAAAAAAGTCTTGCCAGCGACTAGACTACCAGAAAGTTCCAAGCTATCATTTGCTCCTCGCTCCGAGTAAATATTCTCGCCAGTCAAGGAGTAGGGGGACACTGAGCTGCCCGACCCAATAGGCCCAGGCATCGGTCACGTGCAATACACATTTTCCACAATTACGAGTAGAGCACGTGCATTCCACATAGTCTAAGACATGAGCGGGCAAGGACCAGCCTGTGGCTACCATGACTTAAAAGGCGAGCATCTATTCCCTGGAAGTTTGGGGGCTAAGTGCTTAGCGAGATGGGGGTCAAGTACTCGGCAGGAAAATACACAGTAAGCATGTTCATCATGCACGGTTTCACAATAACAGTTGTCTTGGACGTGGGCAATTACTTCTGGGAAACCCACCTTCACATTCAAGACGTGGCCATTAAGTTGGACATGGCAGTCAATGTGCCCGCCTGACACACTCTCACATTGAATGGAGGTTTTCCCCAGTTTTCCATGAAGGCTATACAAACCTCTTGATATAAAGGAGGGAGGTACGTGATTTTTTACCTAGGCTATACTCTGTCAAATTGCTTACTCAACTGAGTGTTTGCTAATTCACACGCCGGAGCGCATTTGCATGGAAAGCCCCTGCCTAGTTCACAGTTGGTGCTTGCATTACAAGTTTGGGCATTGAAGGTTTTGGATAGATTAAAAGCCAAATATCCAGATTGTTATGCCCAGTGTGTCCGAGGACTATTCGGACGCATCAAAAACCATTTTTTTTTAGATTCAATAAATTTTTGGTCGGTCAAATTAATAGTGACTAGTGAGAATGACAAGAGGGGAGAATCTGACTCAAAAAAATTGACATGGATCGAAATTAATAGAATTATAAAGGTAGAACCTAATTTAAAGTTAAGTACAAGTTGAGTGATCAAATTATTATTTCATTCTACTTTTCCCACACCCTGAGACCTTGTCCCTCCTTATGATATTATTATAGGTAGGTTGAATTTACTTGTTTAGTTTTAATTAATAGAGAATAGTTTATTAAATTTTGAGATATTTATGTCTATACATTAATTTTTAGGGAAAAATACCAAAAAGTCCTACTAAAAAAATCTCATATCCAAAACATTCCAAAGATAATTCTTCTATTTAAAAAGTCCTAAAGGTAAACTTTTAATACCAAACAGTTTAAAACTTAATGTTTATGCTAAGGTCATTAGGACAAAAGCTTGTAATATTTTTTTTTTTTCAATGAAGCTAATGGTCATAAAATGGTATTTTATATAATAATAATAACAATAGCAACAACAACAACAATAATAGTAGTATCATCTATAATTTTATTATTATTATTATTATTATTATTATTATTATTATTATTATTATTATTATTACTATTATTACTATTACTATTACTATTATTATTACTATTACTATTACTATTACTATTACTATTACTATTACTATTACTAGTACTATTATTATTACTATTATTATTATTATGATGATGATTATTATTATTATGATGATGATTATTATTATTATTATGATGTGATTATTATTATTATGATGATGATTATGATTATTATTATCATTATTATTATTATGATTATGATTATGATTATGATTATTATTATTATTATGATTATGATTATTATTATTATGATTATGATTATGATTATTATGATTATTATGATTATTATTATGATTATTATTATGATTATTATTATGATTATTATTATTATTATTATTATTATTATTATTATGATTATGATTATGATTATTATTATTATTATTATTATTATTATTATTATTATTATTATCATTATTATTATTATTATTATTATTATTATTATTATTATTATTATTATTATTATTATTATTATTATTATTATTATTATTATTATTATGATTATTATGATTATTATGATTATTATTATTATGATTATTATTATTATGATTATTATTATTATTATGATTATGATTATTATGATTATGATTATTATTATGATTATTATTATTATTATGATTATTATTATGATTATGATTATTATTATGATTATGATTATTATTATTATTATTATTATTATTATTATTATTATTATTATTATTATTATTATTATTATTATTATTATTATTATTATTATTATTATTACTACTACTATTATTATTACTATTATGATTATTATTATTATTATTACTATTATTATTACTATTATTATTTTGACAATCACTACTAATACAATTACTACTACAACTTCATAAAGGTATAAAAAATAAGTTTTTTGAATTTGTTAAATGAAAATATTTAAATTAGATTTTATGAATAGATTAGTTCAATTTTTTTTTTCTTTTTGAAATGATTTTTTTAAAAGAGACTTTTGGTATTATATTTCAGTAATAATAATATTGACATAAATTACTCATGTATTTCCTAAATTATGTTCCTACACATTACATATTTTATGAATTTAAAAAATGCATGTTAAATTTTAAATTTAAAAAATATGAAATTCGATTAAAAAAACTAACCAAGACAACAATTTAGGAATATAAGAAGTGTAAAATAATAATAATATAATTACACTATATTATTATTATTACCCTTAACTATTATTATTATATACAATACAATCTTATCACCGTTACCATTATTGATATATTTTTTTAAAGATTTTATCCAAAATAAAAGATTTTACTCTAACGGCGTTAATAGTAGTGTTAAATTTTGGACCATTTTATATTGAAAGTCTAACTTTGGGAGTTTTTAGATTGAAGAATTATTTTTGGAACTTTTTGGACATGATGATTTTTAAATAAGTCTTTATTGTATTTTTTCCCTATTTTTTATTTATGAAAAATTTATTTGTTTGACATTAATTCAATTGTGATTGTTTTTCTTAGGTATATAACTATTTTTGTCTATGCACTAATTTCAAAAAAAACAACCTGCACTTATTATCGGTTGAGAGGTACAGAGATGATGTTGATTAATCACTGACAAAATTACTTGTCTGACATTAATTCATGGTGAGTAGTTTATTAAATGTAGGACTATTTTTTTGACCTTAGTTAATATTGAATGCTCTATAACATGTAGTGCTATTTTTGTCTCTACATTAATTTGTACGAAACAACTCGCTTTTGATAGATTGAGAGATGAGAGATAAATGTTGAGAATGGAATGACTCGGTTACCCATGCAACAGGCTAGCCCCCCGCGGTACATATTGTCAAGTTTTGGACAAGACGGTCGCTTAGTGTTGAGGACTAGGCAACTGCCTAGTCATAATTGTTTCAGACCAAGCTTCTGTAAAATGCGCGGTCGCCTAGTGTCTAGTCTTGTTTTTTGCAGTTTTGTCCAACTTGATTCATTATTTTCCTGGATGATTTCAGTGTGCAGTTTAGGCGTTCTGCATTAAACAAAGAGGGATAAGGACTACAGCTATTTCAGAAACCACTTTTGCCTTCTCAACCTAGACGACAACAAGTATAGGCCCCCTAAAGAGTGTTTTTGGGGGGGGCGTTTGTGTGGTGAAAGATCGAGTTGTGTACATTGTACAACAGAGGGGCAGACCACTCATAGTTCAACCGAGCATTTGGTTTCTCAAGCTTGGCTTGCTTCTATTTGAGATCGAGGTTTGAGCTTAGCTTGCATATAATGAATTGAGCTCAGGCAATCCCTTATTACATGCAGAGCTACAATAGTCTAGTTTTTTAGTATAGTTTTAGGATGTGACAAAGAAGACAAACATTAATCGAGCAAAGATAAATTCTAAGATTGTAAGAGCATAAGATCAATGCCTAGATTCCCAACTAAAGATTGAGGATTGCATCAATAAAAAAATAATCAAAGTATTTTCTCATGATATACAAGGGACACTTACCAGAATAAAGCCTTCGGCATAACATGACATGTGGATTGGTTGGTTCTTTGACATGAAATACTACATAAAGAAACAACAAGAATCAATCCTATCACACCAATCAAGTAAACTTGTGTAGAGATAAAAAATCTAAATCTAAACCTGACAAAATATAAAACCTTGGGAAATCAGTTTATTTTCATCACAAACAACTCATGGAACCTTGAACATTAGCAGGAGTATATCGAACAATATGTTGCAAACTCTAAAATATTCCAAGTGACAAGGAGTAGATTTGGACCTCATCTTCGGATATCAGTAAATTGCAATTTGCACATATCCTACAATCAAATGTTTAAATAAAAAGGTCAGGTTTCATGTGACGTATGTGAATTTGGAAGAAAGTTAAACATATTTCAAGGACTATTATATCAGAAAATCATAGCATAAAGTTCAACTGTTAAATGTGGATTCGCCAAACATCCTTTTGCTAATAACTATGCGGATTGTTGAATCTTTATGCACTAGCTTTAGGCCCGAACAACTAGTAGAGCTTGAAAGAATAATTCTCAATATATTATTCAAGATTGATAACACCTACTTATACAACATAGGATCTCTATGATACATTGAATAAATAATAAAGAATTCTAGGACAACTAAACAATTAAGCATAAAAACAGTGAATGTGGAAGACTGAACAGAAACAATGAACCATGTGAGAGGATTCCATCTATGAGCTTTCAGAGCTACATCTAGAGGCTTTATTAGGTAATTGAAGTGTCTTCATCAAGTCCTTGGCCTTCTCATATTCATGCAGAGCAACATGGTTATTTCCACGGCTAATAAGGCATTCCCATGCCTTAATTAGGACGAGAGATCTTCTGTCTAGAACTTGAACAATCGTTCAGGTAATATGGCGAAATGATGTGCACCCGTTTCTCCTTTATTCCCTTTTTTCTTATGTTTACTAGGATTAGAGTGTCTTATGTTGATGTTTGAATCAACTCTACCATTGGTGGACCTCTAGAAGTCTATAAACATAATTAGTCAATTCAACCTATTGCAATCAATATCTTTTATTTATCTGTAAACTTTCCAATCATGGATTTTGGTATCAATCTTAGATCATGAAATTTGGTATCAATCTTTGAATCATGGAATTTGATATCTCTACGTAACTACTAATCTTTCTCTTGTTTATCGTTATATCAACATGTTAACTCTTGATCTACATCAAGTCTACCATTGACATACTAATATCTTTCCCCTTGAGCTGGTACCATTTTATGTAAATCTTGAGGTGTGAGAACCCAAAACCTACTTGTATAACATGTCTTCCATACTTGTCTAATATTCTCATTATGTGCCTTAACATGTTTTAGAGTTCATATTTTTCATATCATGCTTGCAATAGGTCAACTATGATTGTAGTTGCTTGTATGCCTTCTCTACGTTGCATTCTTTGTTATACCTGCTTCATGTGTCGCATTAGTACTTAACTAAGTCCTACTAGAGCCTTAGTACCTTTATAACATGTTCTATAACTTCAATCTTGGTCATTGTATGCTTGGTTGATGGCTCGGAAGCCTTCTTGCTTCATTTGACCTTTTGACTCTTAGGGTCTCTCGGTTTTTCATTCCTTGCCTCCTTTCGTGTCTTTGAGACTCGTGAGATGTTAACTTGAATCCTAGACCTTGTATCCTAGTCCTAAACATTTTTAAGAATGTTCATTCATGCTTGTTGTATCTTTGTTTAACTTGTTGTTGATTCGTTTCATGTTCCTCGCGAGTTTCGCCTCATTCCTCCTTGTTCGGGGTGATGTTCAAACCTATTTTGGACATGTTTTGAGTGTGTTAAACATCCCATATGGTTTGGGGTTGAATTGGACACATTTAGGACTTGTTTTCTAGTCAATTTGGACATCCAAACCCTTGAGCGCTCGCTCAACCAGTGCCTGACCGAGTGCACAAAATCCAGCAAGTCCAGGAAGTGGAAAGGGGACTAAGCGCTCGCTCAGCCTTACCCCTGAGCGACCGCTCAGCCTTAGAACCAGCCCTACTGGATTTTTCTACAATTCTATTTTGGTGACCCATTTAACCATTAAACCCCCCATCCTTAGTGATCCTAATCCATTGTTTTAGACCCTAACTAAGTTTACTAATCCTAATCACTTTCATCCTCCATGTGACAAGTGGATTCCCACTCATCCTCCATGTGACATGTGGAGTTCCACTAACTTTGCATGTTTTATAAATACTCCTTCCTCCTTTGTGATCAACCATAAACCCCCATATGCATCCATTCCCTTCTCTCTCTTCCTAAGACCACCAAATTGAAGCTATCGACGAGGAGCACAATTCTATCTGATTATATTTTTTTTCATTTCATCTTTTTCCTTGGTGTAAGGTAAGCTATTGATTCCCCTTATGATGTATGCTAGAAAGGCCATGCTATCCCCTTTTTCTCATGATTCTCATGCTCCTACCATGTCTATATTATGTTTGATGATAATTTGATATTTTGGGATTTTTGAGTGATATACTCATCTTGTTGTTTTGGTCCTAAGCCTAGAAATAAATGTGTTCTATACCTCATTTGGAATAACTATTGTTCTTGAACCATTGACTTTTGACAACTTTTAGAAATTATGATTCTAGGGTTCCATAAATTATGAATTGATGATAATTCTTGGCTATGATTGTTATTTGGATTCATGGCCTAGTCTATCCTATACGAGAACTTAGAAAAGAGTTTAGAATACATTTAGTGTTTAAACTCTAGTGGATGAATTTATAGAGACGACTCAACGGAATCTATTTTAGTGAGCCAATGAACAATACCGGCCCAATGATCAATCCCTACGACGTTCTAAATAAGTTTCACTAAGAATATTAATTCTAGAATCTTGAATTGGATTGACTACCATGCTTGATTTTAAATGTCATATAATAGAATGCCTATTTGACATGTTGAGTTCGCTCTTGTAGAACTCAATCCTACTTGAATTATTGATGAGAATACTTACTTGTCATGAACGAGGTCGCTCTTGTCAACCTCGTTCACTACTTGAGAATTTTTTAAGTAAACACTACTTGGCATTTGAATGAGTCCAGCTAGCATACTTGCACTTGTACACACACGCCTCCACTATGGCCGCAATGGGGAAGTAGCCCCTTTGTTGTAACCATTAGAGCGCATTTGTGTGTCTATCCCGGGCATCTCTTCGGAAGGTCGATGTACTCACAACCATCTGACACCTCACATTCCAGATAACGCTTTAATGCAGGAACTACATAGCGACACTGATTCTCCATATATCATTATCCTATGTGATTTACTTTCGAGCACCTATGTGAAACAATGTGTATCTTGGATATATGATCTATGTGCTTATGTGATGATATCTTGCCTTGTATGTTGCATATTGCCATGACATGCATGATTGATAGCTTACAAGTCTTTATGACTTACCCATTCCCCTTTACTGTTTTAGATCCTAGCAAAGCATGTCATTCTCATTGAGGCTTGCACTGTTCGTGCTTCCCTTATTTCCCTTTTAGTCCGACGTTCCGGTTGAAGAGGTGGTTTAGATGTCCTCTTCCATTCTTTGTATTTTGCAAGGAAGATGGGTTTAAAAGCAAGTCATTTAGACTATGCTTGGGAATGTGTATAGAACTTGTGCTTGCTCCTTTAATTAGCTATTAGTAGTTTTAACACTTGTAGTAATTGTATTCCTTTTGATGCTGGTATTGTGTAAGCCGAGCTTGGTTATCATGTTGATTATTTCACTATGTATAAGTCTTCTGCTGAGTATCCTATTAGCTTTTATTTATTTCTTGCCCTTTTAACTGCTAGCTTGGGTTCCAGCACGTAGTGTCGCCGATGACTTGGTTTAATTGCTTAACTGTTATATTAGGAAATGTTTTTAAAATTTCGGCCTTTTGGTGACGAGGCGTGTTACGTCTCCAATGCTGCGTCACGTCGTTTTCTTAAATTGAGTCCTTGCATGTTTAGTTATTTACTTGCTTGTTTCCCCCTATTTGGGTGGTCCGACCCGCGCTTCCACCTCGGGCCCAGGTCAGGTCACCACATGAGGAACTAAATGGCTAAATCTATTGGTGTCATAAGTACTACCACATTTAGTAGACATGAGTGACTAAACACTACCATATTTATTGAATATCATTCGCCATCTCTTCATAGCTGAACGTAATCATTCCACTACCTCAACTGATTAAGTGAATACTCTAGAAGTTCAATCAGTGAAACCAAGGGCGATGTTTTGAAGAAATTTCAAACGTGGGTGATAGGCTAGTCACCTCCCCTCTAGCCTATGGGGTTGGGTCAGGTTAGGGAAGGGTTGGAACCTGGCTCAACCTAAATGATAAACGGGTTAGATGGGTTAGGGTGGGTTAGGGGGAACCAAAACACAGCTTAACCGAAAATAGGTTAACAAAAAATGGGTACCTTTTTTTTTGTTTTAGTAAAGAAACTGATATACAACCCTTAAACAACGACACAAAAAAATAAAGGTAATGCAAGTAAGAATAGACTGAATAAATACTTTTGATTCCTTTTGCATCTAGACTGTGCAGCTAGTCTTCTTACAAAAGGTGAACCAAAAAAAGTAACTCAGTTATGTGTGTATTATGACTAAACCAACTTTAAATTTTTAAGATCACACATAACCAACTTAAACTACAAAAATATTCAAACATGAAAGAAAAAACTTGTAATTTACACAGACTTGAGGCAAAGTGTCTACACAAACTTTGAACAAAGAGCCACACAAAGTGTCTACCGAATCTAAATGTGTCGGCAGTCACTGGGTATTAAAAGTTAAACGTCATGCAGATGATACTCTTGAGTGTTACAAGGCTCGTCTCATCCCTCATGGTTTTAGTCAACGAGAAGGGGTGGATTACAACGAGACTTTCAGCCATATTGCCAAGCCACCTAATGCCCGCACTATCTTGGCTATTGCCCACTCTAATCACTGGCCCATTGAGAAACTTGAT
The DNA here is from genome assembly GCA_013146195.2 of Codonopsis lanceolata. Lineage (NCBI taxonomy): Eukaryota > Viridiplantae > Streptophyta > Magnoliopsida > Asterales > Campanulaceae > Codonopsis > Codonopsis lanceolata. The sequence continues at coordinate 109,438,323 of CM028383.1, read as the reverse complement.
GTCCGCAATGCTTTCCTCAATGGCATTTTTTCAGAGGACGCATATATGGCTCAACCACCAGGATATGTTGATCTCCAACTTCCTGATCATGACTGCAAGCTACACTGGGTAATTTATTGTCATAAGCAGTCGCCCCGAGCTTGGTTCGATCGCCTATGTGAGTTTTTGCTATCCTTAAACTTTTTAGACTACAAGTATGATAGTTCACTTTTTCTCCTGGGAATACTACTATTGTGTTACTCATTTATGTCGATAACATTATCATTACTGGGAGTTCTGCACCTGAAGTCTCTACCGTCATTGATGCTATCTGTTCCACCATTGATAGCCGATGTTTGGGTCCACTGAGCTTCTTCCATGGTGTGGAGGCCACTCGTACGTCAGATGTTCTTACTCATAGTTTATCTCGGTATGCTTCCGACTCACTTCGCAAATCAATATGGAAAATTGTAAACCTGCTCCTACCCCGCTTGTTCCAGGTTCTCATATCTCGGCTCACCTCAGGGACCCTATTCCAAATATCACGTCTTATCGCAGCATGGTTGGTGGCATTCAGTACTTAACCCTTATGAGGCCAGATCTCACTTTCTTCGTAAACCAAATCCGTCAATTTATGTATCAACTAAGAACCACACACCTTGAAGCAGTCAAGCGCATCTTGCGTAATGTCAAAGGCACTATTTCTCTTGGGATCTCTTATCAGTCGTTTACTGATTTGTCACTCCGTACATATTCTGATGCTGATTCGGCTGGTTCCCAGACGATCGACGCTTAACTACTGTTGGTTATGTATTTGTGGGTTCTTGTTGAGAATGGGATGACTCGATTACCCTGGCAAAATCGCCAAGGCCCTGGATGATGGAGTGAGTATGGCTTGTTTCTTAATAAATGGATCACCAAGGGCGTCACTAGAATGCAAGGTCCTTGAAGAGGTATGGATAGGTTCTGAGGTATTCCCTGAAGATGTATAGATAGGTTTTGAGGTAGACTACTCTGATATTCGGGTGTTTTGGTGTCCATCCTACATGCATATACCTAGTGAAAAAAGATTGAAGCTTGACCCAAAGTCAAAACAATGCATCTTTCTCCGCTTCACGAAAGGGGTAAAGGGTTACAGACTTTGGGATCCCAAGTCAAGCAAGGTGGTAATCAGCACTGATATGGTTTTTGATGAGAAATCCATGTTAAAGTGTACTCATGAAGAAAAGGAGAAACAGGTTCCAGAAAACGAAAAGGGTAATGAGCATGTCATTGAGGTGGAGCTACCAGAGTTGGATATGGATTACACTCTTCCTGATCCCGAGGTAACTACACAAGCAACCGAAGAAGAAAGCTCAAGTGGAAGACCCAATAGAACAATCGGACCACCAATCAGATATGGATTTGAAATTTTGGTTTCTTATGCTCTTGTTCTTAGTGGTGGAGATCCTAATACTTATCAGGAGGCGATAAAAAGTCCAGAAAAAGATAGATGGGTAACTGCTATGGCGGAAGAGAGATGAAATCACTTCACAAGAATAACACATAGGAGTTGGTGGAACTTCCCAAGGGGAAGTGGGCGATTGGTTGTAAGGGGGTATTCAAGTGAAAGGAAGCAGTATCAGAAAAAATAGGGGCAAAAGTTCAAGACATGGTTAGTGGCAAAGGGGTACTCGCAGCAACAAGGTATCAATTATAATGAAATCTTTTTGCCTATTGTGAGACACACTTCGATCAGAACTGTGTTGGATCTTGTATCACACTATTATATGGTGTTGGAGCAAATGGATGGGAAGACTGCTTTTTTTACGCGGTGAGTTAGAAGAACAGATCTTCATGGAGCAGCCACATAGATTCAGTCATCCTTTGTAAATTGAAAAGTCACTTTAAGGGCTAAAGCAGTCTCTGCAACAGTGGTACAACAGGTTTGACTATTACATGGTTAGTATTGGCTACAAGAGGTGCGAGTATGATTATTGCATGTATATGAGAAGCCTTGATGATGGCTCTATTATTTTTCTGTTACTGCATGTGGATGATATGCTTATTGCTAGTAAGAGTGCTAATGGGGTCAAGAAATTAAAGGCCTTGTTAAGCAAAGAGTTTGACATGAAAGACTTGGGGGTTGCCAAGAAGATTCTTGGTATGAAGATTCGTCGAAACAGAAAATTTAGAAGATTGTGGTTGTCTCAAGTTGGCTATGTTGAGAAGGTGTTAGAGAGGTTTAGCATGAGAGATGCAAAACCAGTGAAAACACCATTGGTAAATCATTTCAGCTTATCTACCTCGGATTCCCTAACTACGGTTGAAGAAATTCAATACATGTCAAAGGTTCCCTATAAAAGTGCATTGTTATGTCTCATGTATTCCATGGTATGTACTAGGCCAGATTTGGCACATGCAATCAATGTGGTAAGCAAGTATATGGCTAATCTAGGTAGACAACATTAGGGGACAGTCAAGTGGATATTCAAATATTTGAAGGGCACTATGGGCTATGGCATCATGTTTGAGAAGAAGAGTGTGGGGCCTTTAGTCATAGGGTATGTTGATTCAGATTATACAGGTGACTTGGATCGTAGGAGATCGACCACAGGTCATGTGTTTATATGATTCATAATATTATTGCACTGTTTACAACCGAGGTGGAATACATGGCAGATGTTGAAGCTGCAAAGGAAGCCTTATGGCTTAGGGGCTTAGTCAGAGAATTGAGTGTTCAGCAACGTAGAGTTCTATTGCATTGTGATAGTTAGAGTGCAATATACTTAGCGAAGAACCAAATTTATCACTCAAGAACGAACTACATCGATGTGAGGTTTAACAAGATTCGTGAGTGGGTTGATAATAGGGATATTCTGCTAGAGAAAATTCACACCATGGAAATACTGCAGACATGTTGACGAAGCACGTTGTAACTAATAAGTTCACGCATTGCTTGGACTTGTTGCATATCACTATCTGTTAGAGATGTGGGAGGTCAAGTTCTACAAAGGTGCTCATGGAGGTTTCGAGTGTTGAGTTCTATGTCTTCTAATGGGTTGGGTGAATGCTCACCAAGGTGGAGATTGTTTAGAATGAGATGGCTCACGATTATCCTGGAAAAATGGCCGAAGTCCCTTCGCGTTACGGACTATTGGGTTTTGGTGAAGGTGACCACATCTTCAGGATACAAGGCGACCATGTCTGCAAAGTGGCCGCGTTATAGGTGAAGGCTACTGCATCCGACAATGACACGATCACGTCTGGATGTGTTAGGCGAGCGTGTTGCTGCAATAACTTTATTTGTCCATTTTTTTAAATTAGGCTTTTAAGATTTGGTATTGTATCCCTATATATAATTGTAACCCTAGAATGTGCTTAAGGTTGGCATAATAGAATTTTGATAGTCCGTTGGTCCCAATCTCTCTCTCTCTCTCTCTATCTCACTTCTTTTTGATTGATCTTGCTATTACTCTGTTTCTTGTCTGCAAAGTCTTTCGATGTGCACAATAGTACTAATCTCATTGCGTGGACCGCAAAAAAACAATCTACAATTTCTCAATCGAGTAGCGAAGCCGAGTACCATGTATTGGCTTCTACTATAGCTAAGTTACGATGATTTAGTTACTTGTATCGTGACTTGGATATTATTCTTATTGCTCCGCTACTCTTTTGTGACAACCTCTCCGTGCTCCATATTTCAAAAAAATCTAGTGTTTCATGCTCGAACACGTCACATTGAAATCGACTATCATTTTGTGCGAGAATTGCGACAATGTGGATTTCTCCATCTGCAATTTGTCTCCACTCGCGACCAGCTCACTAATGTGTTTGCAAAGAGTTTAATTATCCAAGTCCAATGTTGAAGCTAAAGGCACTAAAGAGGATTCTGAAGATAAGAAGAAAGTTTTCAAAGGACCTAAATGTTGTTATATGAATGGCACAAGTAACAAAATAGACTTGGAGGGTGTCGAGTGTACAAAGGATAAAGTTGGAGGTTAACTATTGTGTTTATAATAGATAGTTAGTTAGCATGAGAGGTAGTTAGTTAGTGAGTTCTCATGTAACAGGGAGTATAAAATCTAGGGCTCAACAGTTTCATTACTATCAATTCAGTTTAGTAAGCTTGAAAGCTATTCAATGGAGATATTTTTTCTCTCTTCCTATCGATCTTTCAATTCAGTTATTAACATGGTATCAAAGATTCTATAATCCAAATATTATTCCATTGAAACTCTGATTCAAAATTAAAATCGATCTCAGTCCGATTGGAATCAATAGCTTGAAATCGATCACAATTTCTGCTCCTAATCAATGGCGAGGACACTAAAAAACGTGAGCACTAGGAAGAAAAAGAAGAAGCTGTCGACGAATATGATTTGGATGTTTCAATAATCGAGCTTCATCCTTCGCACCCACTGTTTCTCCATCCAAATGATCATCCTGGTATGGTACTCATAACACAAATTCTGAATGATTCAATAAATTTCAATCAATGGAAATGATCTGTAGTCATTGCTCTCACGACAAAAAGTAAACTAGGATTGGTAAATGGAAAAAATAAAAAGCCTCCCTCACAATCAAAGTATCTCGACCAGTGGAATATATGTAATAATATGGTGGTGATTGCATGACGGACGAATGTCGTGTCACCAGAGATTAAGTCCAGTATTGTAAATTTTCCCATTACAAAAGCTATGTGGGAGGATCTTAATATGAGATTCTCATAGAGTAATGCCCCTAAGACCTTCAAAGTGAAAAAATTGTTAGCTAGTGTCATCAAGGATCACTAAGTGTGTCTGCTTATTTCACAAAATTCAAAAGCCTATGGAATGAATTGACTAATCTGAATAGTATTCCAAATTGTGTGTATGATTGCCACTGTGGATCAATACAAAAGCAAGAAGATTAGGAGCATGACCAAAAATTATTTCAGTTCTTAATGGAACTGAATGATAGTTTCACTACCACTAGGGGTCAATTATTAATGATTGATCCTCTACCTAGTTTAAGTAAGGCATAAAGCCTATTGATCCGGGAAGAAACCCAAAAGAACTATAGTAATTTTATCTACTGCTTTGCTAACCAAATCATCTGAAAGTTCAACATCTTGAAGAACACGCTACTAGAACTTCAAGAATAGACCTAGTACAAGAAACAGAGGCTACAGACAAAAGGACAAATTTTTTGGTGTGATTTTTGTCATGGAGATTCATACACCAAGGAAAGGTGTTTCTAATTACATGGATTCCCAGAGTGGTACAATTTACATGGCATCAAACCAGATCTGAGCAAAATTCTCAAAAACAAAGTGAAAGGGATGGCTGCAAATGTAGTAAGTGGTGAAATTCTACAGAGAAAAAAATCGTGTATCCCATGCTTGAACAACTCAATACAACCAGCTTATGAAACTACTCTCATACATTCGAGGAATGCTTGAAATCCCTGAATCTCACATGGCAGGTAAGGTTATAAGATGTTTTAGTTTCATGTTTCCTAAGGACTCATCTAGTCATAGCATACAAGACACAAAGTGGATCATTGATACTGGTGCCACAAATCACATCACCACTAACTTTGATTTACTTTTTAATCTTGTTTACATTAATTCTTCCACTCTTCTTCCTAATGGAAACACTACCAATATCACTCACAAAGGTACAGTCATTCTTACTCGGTTTTGTTTGTACCAACCTTCAAGTTTAATCTACTATCTGGAAGTAAACTACGTATTGATAACATTTGCAACCTTGTTTTTTCTTCTTGTGTTTACTTCCTTCAAGACCTAGCACACAAGGAAACCAAGGAGATTGGTAGATTGGCCGGTGGATTATATAGGACTTTGATCTTAAGGAGTTGTTCTAACAATTCCATCTATTTTGTTTGTTCTAGTACTACTTCTGTTAATTGTACTGATTCATGTTATAATACTTTACATAATCCTGTAATGTCTTGTTCTGCGTCTACTTCTGTTAATAAAGGAATTTCTTTATGGCATCTGAGACTTGGCCATATCTCTTTTACGTCATTAAAGCATATGATGTTTGCCCTATTAACCATGACTTAAGCACATCTCCCTATGACATCTACCACTTTGCTAGACAAACCAGACAACCTTTCCCTCTGAGTAAATCTCATTATGATACACCTTTTGCTCTTGATCACTATGGTGTTAGGGGGCCTTACAAACATTACACATACAATGGTCATAACTCTTTCTTAACAATAGTTGAAGATCACACAAGAATAACCTGGACCTTTCTCCTTAAGTTAATAACACAAGTCCCCACATACCTTTAATACTTCCTTAACCCTATTAAAAATTAATATAGTGCCCGTGTTAAACAAATCAAGTCTAACAATGGTACTGAGTTCTTTAGTACCACTGTCACTTCCATCCCTGAACCCCTTGGAATTATATAGCAAAACAGTTGTACTGATACCCCACAATAGAATGGAAGGGCAGAGAGAAAACATAGACATCTCCTAGAATTTGCAAGAGCCCTTAGGTTTCAAGCACATCTTCGTATATCTTTTTGGGGTGACTGTTTGTTAACTGCCACCTACGCTATCAATAGGTCACCCAGTTCTATCTATCCTCCAATGGAAAACACCATATGAAATTCTCTTACGTTATAAATTTTCTTATGCTCACCTTAGGGTGTTTGGTTCTTTATGCTTTGCCTTCAACTTACTTCATAATAGAGACAAGTTTGGACCAAAAGCAAGGAAATGCCTCCTTTTAGGATACTCACATGGAAAGAAAGCATATAAACTATATGTCTGCCACCAAGTAAATTTTCTATAGTAGAGATGTCCTATTTTATGAAAATCATTTTCCCTTATGTTTCCTCCTTTCTCAAATCTGTTTGTTTGTGGATGACTTGTGTTTCTCTACTTCTTCATCTACTCTGATGTTCCCTTGACATCTCCTTCTAGTGCTTCCCCTTTATCCTCCACACAGACTTCACCTCCTCCCACTACAGAATCAGTTACACATCCTACACAGCATACATCTGATCCCATTCCTGTTAGACCTGTCAGACAGAGGACAGTTCCTGTGAAATATAAGGACTATACTAATCTACCCTTCAACGTATCATCTTCAAGTGGGGCTTGTGTACAAAGATACATTCCCTATTCGGTCAATAGTGTAATGCCTTACTCTCATCTTTCTTTTTCATATTAGTCTTTCATTGCTAATATTAGCCGTGCTTTTGAACCAAAAATCTATGCACAAGCAATGAAATGTCCCCAGTGGTGTAAAACTATGACTTTAGAATTGGAGGCCTTAGAAAAATATAAAACATGGACACTACAACCATTACCTCCTCGAAAGAAGGCTGTAGGTTGTAAATGGATCTATAAAATTAAGCACAAGCATGATGGTTCAATTGATAAATTCAAGGCCAAATTGGTGGCTGAACAACTGGCCCTTGTGCTAAATGGATGTCTCCAATGCTTTTGTGCATGGTGATCTAAATGAGGAGGTCTTCATGTCCTTACCACCTTGTTATTGTCCCTCTACTCCTGCTCAACCTGCTCTTGTGTGCAAGCTGGAAAACGATCACACATTATTTACTCAAACACCTTCCACTTTCTTTCACTGCTCTCCTTGTATATGTTGATGACATTGTCATCACATGGTCTAGTGCTCAGGCTATTACTTCTCTTAAGTTTCATTTGCACTCCCACTTTTCCATTAAAGACTTGGGAGCTCTAAAATTCTTCCTTGGTTTGGAAGTTGCTAGAAATTCTTCTGGTATTTGGTTGCATCAGAGGAAGTATTGCCTTGATATTATTTCTAAGACCGGTCACTCCAATGCCAAGCCCTCTCACATCCCAATCTCACAGAAACATAGTCTTTCCTCAGATGATGGTTGTGTATTGCTCAATCCAGACATGCATAGAAGGTTGGTGGGCAGGTTACTATATCTTACCATTACCTGGTCTGACATAGCGTACACTGTCTATATTCTTAGCCAGTTCTTAGCTCAGCTAGAAAACCTCATCTGGATGCAGCCCTCAAATTGGTCGAGTTCTTGAAACTTTCCTCTAGCCAGGGTCTCTTTTTCTCTGCTCACTCCACTCCTGCTCTCTCTGAATATATTGTGATGTATATTGAGCTTCTTGTGCCACTACTAAGAGATCAGCCACTAGGTTTTGTGTATTTTTGGTTTCTTCTCTTGCTCTTGGAAGAGCAAGAAGCAGCCTACAATCTCTAAGTCTTCAGCTAAATCCGAATGCAGGGCCATAGCCAGTACATGTTGTGAACTCACTTGACTTTCTGCTTTACCCAAGGACTTCTGTCTACCAAGTCTGGTTCCTATTCCTTTGTTTTGTGATAATAAAGCAACTCTGCATATCGTTGCCAATCCTGTCTATCATGAGAGGACTAAGCACATAGAGATTGATTGCCACATCATAAGGGAAAAGATTGAAAGATGGCTACTGCTCATATCTCTACTCATTTGCAGACCTCTTTACAAAGGCTCTTTCAGTTTCTCAACTCCATTACTTTCTTCCCAAGTTGAGAGTGTTGAACTCACCTTGAGAGGTGGGGTGGGGGAGTTGTGATGCTAAAGACACTGAAGAGGACTCTAAAGATAAGAAGAAGGTTTCCAAAGGACCTAACTGTTGTTATATGAAAGACACAAGTAGCAAGACAGACTTGGAGGGTGTCGAGTGTACAAAGGATAAAGTTGGAGGTTAACTATTGTATTTATAATAGATAGTTAGTTAGCATGAGAGGCAGTTAGTTAGTTAGTTCCCGCACGTGTGACAGGGAGTATGATATATAGGGCTCAACAGTTCCATTACTATCAATTTAGTTTAGTAAGCTTGAAAGCTATTCAATGGAGATATTTTTCTCTCTCTTCTTGTCGATGTTTCAATTCAGTTATTAACATCCCTGTTTGACCTGCTGTTTTCCAAGCTGCAACTCTGCTTTGTTCCGCTTGGCTTGAGGGGGGTGTTTGCACACAGAAGACTACATAGCTTAAGGCGTGACCACGCCCAAGGCAAATTGGTCTTCTGTCATCTCACGCTTGTAATTAGATGTATATAGCTTTTTTGGTAATTTCCTTAGATAGCTTTATTGATTTGGTATTGTCTTGTGTAATAACAATCGCAATATACCTAGGTCTCTCATATATAAAAATATTACGACCGCAACCTAAAACTTTTAGGTCGGATTCTTCTCTTTCTCGGTCATCTATTGTTTTCTTCCTATCCGATGCTTCTGCTCTCTTCTTTTACACTTTCAATGTTTCCGAGTTTTGGCATTATCATCCTATTAAGCCTTTAGTTTATATATCTGGATCACTCGAGGTCAAGTTATTCTAACTAAAGGAGGATGATGCTGACCAACATCGTAAATCCCATGACTGATAAGGAATGCCCAAGATTTATGCCGAGAGAGCTTATGGGTGGGATTGGATGCAACTTATAAGGCGTGCCCACGCCTTATGCTAAGAGAGCTTCAGTCTCGATTTTTATGCTAAGAGTCTACGTTTGGAGTTGGTCATAATCACAAATAATTAAGGAATATATTAATGATATACTAATATCATTGGAGTTAGTCATAATTACAAAATACTTAAAACCAATATGATTACAACACAAGTGGTTGATAAAAATAAAAGATTATGAAAATTGTAAACATAATTTTTGAACGTAAACACAAGACAATACCTGCAATTTAAGGTGTTTAATTTCAATACACTAAAATGAATAAGAACAAAAATAAAAAGTTGGGACTCAAAATTCTATGTGATATTTTGAATGGGAAGAGCAAGATTTTTTTGACGTATTTTCCGATGCATTTCGACAATCAAGAAGAGTTTGCAGTATCATTCATGTCTTCAACACTCCATCAATTCCTCCATTTTTTAAAATTTCTTCCCCCTAGTCCTCTCTCTCTCTCTCTCTCTCTCTCTCACACACAAAAATGAGATCACCCCCTCTTCTTCTTCCTCTTCCTTTCTCTTCCTCTCCCTCACACCCTCGTCCAAAATTCCAAATCCCGGACGAGCAGAAGCAGAGAAGACTGCATTCTTATTCCATTCCATTTCTCATTCCATTAATTTGAAATCCTCAAATACTCAAAAGAAATCCACTAATCCTGGATTTGGATTTTTTTTTTTTTTGTTTATAATCTTGAAATTATTTTTTTTTAAAAATCTCAATTTATTGATTTATATCATTTATTCTGTAAATTATATACTTAATATTGATAAAAAAATCTTGATAAATGAAATTATTTTTCAAATTTGTTACTGTTTACAATATTTTTTAAACTAGGAGAGAGATAAAATTCCTCGATCTGCCCCTGATTCAAGGACTGTTTTCTAAATGAAAAAAAAAAAAAAAAGTTGACTTTGAGGTCATTTATAGTATTTCCTTGTATATTGACATTACTGTAAAACAGGGAGAGAGATAGAGAGAAATTAAAGTGGAGTGTATACTATATTACCTGGATCTAGAATTATCAACAGACCCTTCATGATCTTCATGGCATTTCAGTGCTCTCTCCAGATCCATCACAACCTCATCCATTGTAAGCCGACTGCCTGGGTCTTGTTGCAGGCTTCTTCTTATAATATCAGTAAATATCTTTAATGAATCACCCGAAATTTCCCCATTTATTTCAACATCAACATTTTCATGGGCCCAAACCCCAAAATCCTCATCATCCCTGATGTAGTAGCTCTCATCCTCCCCTCGATCCCACGGCCTTTTCCCACATAACACTTCAAACAGTACTATACCGAATGCATAAACATCTATTTTCCTTGTTATTCGACCGTATTTAATGTATTCAGTGCGTAATACCCAGATGTGCCTTTAAGAGCATAAGCATCTTTGGAATTGGTTTGGTCGGCATGGGATAACTTGAACATACCAAAGTCGGAAACTTTAGCAACCCAATTCTTGTCGAGAAGAATATTGGCGGGCTTCATGTCTCGATGAATGATCCCTCTGGGCAATTCATCCGTGGCAGTATGAAGGTATTGCAAACCACGCGCGACACCAAGGCATATCTTGAGTCGTTGCTTCCAAGATAAACAAATACTGATCTTCTTCTTTAGATAGTCCGATAAGGATCCCCTTTCCATATATTCATAGACGAGTATCTTTTGATTAGATTCATCGCAATAACCGAGGAGAGAAACGAGGTTGGGGTGTCGGATCGTGGAAACAATATCAATCTCCTTTTCAAACTCGATTGAATTTGGATTTAAACGTTTCACAGCAACTGTAAAATTTTCCCCGTCTTTTCCTACAGTGATGTGGCCCAGATACACCACTCCTTCTCCCCCGTATCCGAGGACGTTGCTCAGGTCAAAGTTGCTTGTTGCCTCTTCGATCTCAGCTAGTGAAAAGTGACGGCACACAACAATCGACAAGGGGGAGGGGGAGGAGGAGGAGGACATGTTTAAGTACTCTGATCAGCCAAAGTCTTCGCAGACTACTTTAGCTTATTTGCAAGGGAAATGAAATATCAGAAAAGCATGGGGGAAATAATCCCGTTGACCGAAATCAATAGCGAGTTTCAAGGAAAGGGTTTTTGGGGGTGCAGGGAGGCATATGATGTAAATGTATTAATTGAAACATGAATGGTATATTAATGTCATTTAATAATAAATTAAATTACAAAAAAACTTATAAATTAGTAAAATAAAATTTAAAAGGTTGTCAATTAAGAAAATAATTGATTATTTTCACTTTATTATTATTATTAAATGATTGATAATTCTTATGGTTACATGAATTATTGTTACAATACCCTTAATTATTGTCCATAATTAATGCAATTGATGGTCATTTTAATGTCATATTAATAACATAATGAGAATCAAATTATTATTCTTCTTCATCCCCTCCTTTTCAATCTAAAAGACCCTTTGCATTTCCATTTTTCGTATGATTCATTATTTTTTTTGCAAGTTGTTACATGTCAACTATTGTATCGATTTTGGCATGATCAATCCATGTGTATACATTTTTCTACTTGTAAAATGACATTGTGTTTGATGACTTCAGTTGTTTTCCTTGTATTAGTTCAAAATTAAAAATAAAGGTAAATCAAGTCTACTTGTTATTTTATGTCTTAATATTTTATAGTAAATACATACATTTGGTAGTAATGCTTGTAAGCAATTGTATTTAAACAAATATGTAGATATTTTAATTTATTAAAAATATTTTAAGGTTACTACACAATAAATCAAACTCAATAAATTATATACCAAAATTTAAATTTAAATTAAAAAAAAAACTAAAACGATCAAATGTCAAAATCAAGAGCAAAATAAGAAACTAATTTGTATCGAGTAGCAAATATTAGATTTGAAATCAATAGGGCATTGAAGAAAGAAAATAACACAAATAAAATTATAACTAAAAAGACATTAATAAAAATAAAATAATTGTTTTGAAAAAACAAAAGCGACAATCAATATCAAAACCAATATAAAAACTTGCACAAAAATATAAACTAAAACTAAAACCAGTGTCAAAGCCAAATATTAAAATCCGTCAAAATCAATATAATTTTATCTAAATAGAATAAAATTGAAAGGATTGAACCGAGGGATCTACCCTCGGCCCTACCCTCGTCACAAAGGGGGGTCCCACCTTTAAAAAATCACCAGCAACAAGGGCAAGAGCACGTGCCTATCAGATAAACACTTCAACCTCGGCATTATAAACCTCGGCACAGTAACGGGCCCGGCCGCGACTGACCTAAAGAGACCGCGGGCACCCTCGGCCCCGCCACAAAATCATTCTTCATTACCCTCATCCTCGGTAACTAAATAAAAGCGTTCGTCATAAAGACCGCTCGATCTCGACATCAGATCAATCATCCGCCCCGACAAACCATTTCCCTAGACCCTAGAAAACCGCCGCACGCCAATACCAACCCTCTGACACACGCACAGTCCACTCATTCCTGACGAATGCCCTCAACACATTTAATAACGGCCGTTTTATGCTCCCCAATAACAAACTGCCACGTCGCCATCAAACTTCAGGTATAAATATGAGAGCCCTTATTCAGGGCAAGGCAAGTAATTTCAGCGATAATATAACTCTCTTATCACAGCTCCCTATCAAACCATTATCACGGCTCATTTATTACCAAAACTCTACCGGAAAACTGATTCATACACCGGAGGGTTATAGTCGGGCCAACCCGACACCTTAACGGTGTTAATTGTTTACATTGTGCAGGTTAACCGCTGAAACGACAGCCGCCACCTCATCCTCGCCACACGTGGGCGTCAAGACAAGATCACCACAAATATTGTGTGATCGGTTTGTTCCGTTGTGGAAACGACTTTTCCCGAGACAGGCGTCCACGGTCGAGAAAGGATGGTAAAATCCAAAAGCAAGCCTCAAAGAACGTAACCCCGCCGCATCCACCCACCCGAAAAGGAGCAAAGCCGAGCACATGATGAGGGACGCAGGGGAGAACTCCGGTGCCTCGCTACCCGAGGTGTCGGCCAGGGACCAAAGAAGGATCGCTCTGCACAAACGACTCTCGAACAAAGATAAAGACACTGACGCCGACCTCCGAGAGGTCGAGACTTCCAGGGCCAACAAGGAGGAACCGCGCGGTAAAACAAAAAGACCAACGGCTCAAGAAGAGGCCGAACAGGAGTATGCGTATTGGGAGCACCAAAAGACCACGTGCACGAAAATACAGGCCGAGACTAAGATGCACGAGCTAAGACAAAAGCCGCCCGAACCCGAGCCCATAATCAACGCACAAAGCACCCCTCTGCGATCCAACTCGGTTTGGCGGAGGGTGGAAACCACAAAAGCCAAAAAGGCAAAGTTTACCACCAACGTCAAATCGAGACTTGGGAAAAGGGTGGCCGGCGAGGGATCCAGGACGAGTGTTCATTCTCGCTTAAGATTCCCCGCCGAGACGGATAATGGTCGAGCCCATAGCGAGGAAGGGGAGTCTCGGCCCTACGCCTAGTCCTCGAACAAAGCCCCCTCAAGGTCTCGGCATCCTTCTCGCCAAATTGCAAAGGAGGCTCGTTTGGGGTCCCCTGTGAGAAATATGATCGAGGAAGAGCCCGGTACCACAGTGAAAAAAGGGGCCAATGCATCCCCACACAAGCCGTCGGCCTGAGGCGAAAGGCCGATGACAGGTGCCGAGATTAGGGCATGGATGGAAAAATTGGAAGATCGGCAGAGCTCTGGGTTAACTCGGTCCTCAAGAAAATTGGGGGGCCATTTATAAAGCAGATAAGAGAGGTGGAAGTTCCTTCGAAAGTAAAAATTCCACACTTTGAGGACTACACAGGTAACACAACGGCCCTAGACCACGTGTCGGGGTTCGAAAAATAAAAATGATCATCGTAACTCGACGACATATGGTGATTGGTGTTCGGGACCCTCAAGCGTGCTCAACAGTGGTAAAACGGGTTAGCACCTGACTCTATCACCTGTTGGGATGACTTTAAGGGGGCATTTTTGAAAAAATTCGCTTCGGCAGGTGCTCTCCCAAAAAGCGAGACAGACCTGTGTAGCGTGAAACAAGAGGTTGGAGAAACTGTACTAGCGTACATGGCACGCTTCAAAGAAGTCCTGGACCAAATCCCAGATATTCCCGACACATCTGTGAGGATGTGTTTCGAGAGCACAGTGCGAGGCAATTGCCGAATGTAGCTCCTCATGCGACCAAAGGACACAATCAGGCGAGATGTTCTTGGCGGCTGATACCAAAGGGTGGCCCTGTTGGGCGGCGAGCAACCCCCCACCACAAACTCACAAGCGGTCACGCCCCTTCCGCACTGCACGCCGCAAATAAAGGAAAAGAGCAGGGGAAAGCTCGGCAGGAGGACGCCAACTCGGCGAAAAGAAGGGAGGAGGAAAGAGGCGCCAGATTCACTGGCGAGATTAGGGGGCCAAGACGAGAATTCGAGCTGGAAGACTTCACCCCCCTCAATGAATCTCGAACACATAATGGACGCGCTTTCCGAGAGAAAACAAGATACGCCCACCACTCCCCACGAGGTCACCCGTGAGAGGGCGAAATCAAAAAAAGATGCAGCTTCCATAACGAGATTGGCCATATTACGGAGGAGTGCATACAGCTCAAAAGAGCAATACAGAGGGTGATAAACGAGGGAGATAGAAGGTTTGTGGCAAGAGAGGTCCACATTCGCGCCCCCGGACCGAGGGCTCCGGGCGAAATGCAACCCGACAACCCGCTGGTAAATACCATCCTGAAGAAACCCGCAGTATCACACTTGAAGAATGCCATCAACCGCCTGAACAGCTCGGCGAAAAACATCATGGACGGGATGGTTGAGAACGAAATGGTATTCGTGGACACCGAGCCGGCGGTCAACGATTATGCTCGTCAAAACCCGTTAACTCTGCAAATCGGCATTCACAACAGCCTAGTTAAACGGGTCTTGATAGATACAGGGGCGGGAAGAGATGTGATGTATTATAAGTGCTTTCTGGCACTAGGGCTCGGCGATACCCACCTCACTCCGAGCCGAGTCCAACTGGAGGGCTTCACAGGCCACAAGGTCACGGCCAAAGGAACAAGTGGGACTCATAGTCGCCGGGCGAGGGGATACCACCGTAAGCGAAGGAAGTCACTTTCCTCGCCCTGATCTCCCTCTCCGCATACAACGCCATCCTCTACGCACCTTCCCGTGCCAAATTTCGAATGGTGGCATCAATGGCCCATCACCAGTCAAGTACATGACCTCGCTCGAGTAGGGGTCCTTAAGAATGATGCTCGCACTACTTTAGAGTACCCGATCAGCGAGAAAAAGAGGCGGAAAAAAGATTGAAAAGGCCAGAGGAGGCCGAGGGAAGAGAAGATGAACAGGCCGCCAAACGAGCCAGAGGGCTCGACGGGGAAAGCTCCACCCCGTAGCAATCAAAGCAAGCCAAGGAAGTTGGCCCGCGTCTGGAAGAAGGAACGTCGAGTGCCGAGACCGAGAAAACTGAAATCGAAAGCCTCGATGTTCGAGATCATCCAATCATACAGCCTATGGAAGATGTAGAAGAAGTTATCATAAACTTCAACTACCCCGACCAGAAAATAAAGGTGGGAATGGAAATTGCGGGCGACGAAAGGAGAGCCATAATCGAGTTCTTAAGGGAGAACACTGATGTCTTTGCATGGCAAGCCGAGGATATGGAAGGCATTGCCGAGGATGTAGCAGTACACAAATTAAGCATCAATCCAGCATTTGTACCTATGCAATGGTTAGATATTTCTCCCTGAAAAGCAAGAGGCCA
Source organism: Codonopsis lanceolata (assembly GCA_013146195.2). Lineage (NCBI taxonomy): Eukaryota > Viridiplantae > Streptophyta > Magnoliopsida > Asterales > Campanulaceae > Codonopsis > Codonopsis lanceolata. The sequence goes on along the minus strand of CM028383.1, from coordinate 109,422,081 downwards.
TCAAGGAGGAAATAGCCAAACTTCTTCGGGCCGAGATCATAAGAGAAATCCACTACCCTACGTGGATTGCAAATGTTGTGATGGTCAAGAAAAATAACGGAAAATGGAGGATGTGCGTGGACTTCACCAACCTGAACGAAGCATGCCCGAAGGATCTGGTACCCACTACCGAGGATAGATCAACTGGTCGATTCTATCTCGGGATACAAAATTTTAAGCTTCGTGGACGCCTACTCAGGGTACCACCAGATCAGGATGTGGAAAGAGGACCAAGGGAATACAGCCTTCCGAGCGGCAAAGCGCTTCATCAAGCATATATGATGCCGTTCGGCCTAAAAAACGCGGGGGCCACCTACCAGCGAATGGTGAACAAAGTCTTCGGCAATCAGTTGGGGAGGAATGTGGAGGCCTACATAGATGATATGGTGATTAAAACGAAGGAAACAGGCCACATAGACGACCTCAGAGAAACCTTCGCAAACCTCGAAAGAACAAAATGAAGCTCAATCCCGCCAAGTGTGCCTAACGGGGAAAGTTTTTGGGGTACATGGTGAATGAGCGCATCGAGGCAAATCCCGAGAAAATAAAAAGCACTTGCCGAGATGAAGGTCCCAATATGCATCAAGCAAGTTCAACAAATTGAATGGAAGAATAGTAGCCTTGGGAAGGTTCATCTCAAAATCACCGAAAAAGCCTCCCTTCTTCAAAATCCCAAGAGGAGCGAGAAAATTCACATGGGACAAAGAATGCGACCTCGCTTGACGAGCTCAAAAATACCTCTAGCCTACCCCGCTAAGCCGCCCCAAACCAGAGAAAGACTCTTTGTCTATCTCTCGGTAACGGATACTGACCATAGCATCGGTGCTGTTGCGAGAGGAAGGAGGACTTCATAAACCCATCTACTATGTATCACATGCACTGACTGAAGTTGAAACGAGGTACATGCACATCGAGAAGGTGATTCTCGCGCTAATGATAACGACGAGAAAACCGAAGTCCGTATTTCAAAGCCCATGAAATCGGGTTTATACCGACTTGCCCTGCGAAGAATACTACACGGCCTGATGTTGCTGGAAGAATGATGAAGTGGGCCATTGAGTTGACGGAGTATGCAATTGTTTACCTTCCAAGAAAAACCATCAGAGCTCAAATCTTGGCTGATTTCATTGCTTAGAAGCCTCCTTCACCTCGGCGAGAAGGAGAAAGCAATGCGCGATCAAGGACCTTCCACAAGCGAGCAAGTGCCCGAGCAAGAGTGTCCTCGCAAAACGCGACCACCTCGACCTGGACATTGTTCGTAGATGGATCATCCACAAAAATGGAAGCGGAGGCGGGCATTCTCCTCATTACACCGATGGAGCAGGATCGGTAAGGCCTTGAGCCGAATTTCAGCGTCAATTCGTCGTGAAATCTGAAAGCCTTGATAGCCGGCGTTGAACGCCCGCCGAGATAGGGCTACTCAAATCTTGATCTTCAGCGACTCGGCTCGTCGTGAAGCGATTTCGAGGAATATGGGTAAACCATCCAACCCTCGACAAGTACCGAGCACTAGCGTGATAAGTGTCCTCGCCCGATTTGAATCTTGGGAGTTGGAACAAGTAGGAAGGGAGGAAAACACGAGGCGGACTACCTCTCAAAATGGCCACAAGTGAACTCGGCGAGCTCCCCGAAACATGGATCGAAATCACGGATACCCCAGTCCATTGATAAAGAGAAAGTATTGATGCTTTGAGAGCAGGCGGCGACAGTGTTGGATCGATGACATCAAAAAGTACATCGGCCGGGGATACTACCCGAATGACGGAGACGAACAAGGATGAAGCGATAGCGAAGGAAGGCGGCCGGATATGCTTTAGTGGGGATGTACTATCTGGCGATCCTTTACAAAGCCTCTCTTAAGGTGTGTTCGACCGAAACCACACAAGGATTACTTGCAGGAGTACATGGAGGGGTGTGTGGAAGTAGCCATCCGGGGCTCGAACTTTGGCGATAGGGTCATTTTTCACGGATACTATTGGCCGGCGTTGAGAAAGGATGCTTGAGGCATACGCGAAAAATGCGACAAGTGTCAAAGGTTCGCTAATATCCCAAGATTACCTTCGGCACCTCAAACACCGGTGTCGCGGCATGGCCTTCGAAATGTGGGGAGGGCTGGACTAATCGGACCATTCCCCTCATGAGGAAAGAACAAATTTGTGATAGTGGCGGTGGACTACTTCACGCAAAATGGATCGAGGCCAAACCCTTAGCAAGCATCACCGAACAAAGGGCCATCGACTTCATTCGAGACAATGTCCTCTGCGGATCTGAGGATGCCGAGAGCCATTGTATCGACCACGGCACAGTTTTCAGAAAAGATTCACGGCGATTCTGCGAGGAAGAGGAATTCGACATTGGAAGTCCTCGGTAGCACACTGAGGCGGCCAAGCGGAGGCGGGAAACAAGCAAATACTTCATGCCTTGAAAAGAAGGTTAGATGACAAGAAAGGTGCAGCTTGGCTCGAGGCTTAGCAGTCTTATGGGCAATCCAGAGCGTCTCGTAGAGGTTCAGCAGAAGCGCCTTTCTCTTTGACATATGGAACCGAGGCCATGGCCGGTCGAAATGGCTCTCCCCCAGCGCACAGAGTCATCCATTTCAATGAAGAGGCGAACACGGAATCAAGGACAACTGGACCGACTACGCAGAAGAAGAAGGCTCGAAACCGGATGAAGGCAATCAACTACAAAAAGCTCGCCAAGGCCCATCATGACAAAGGGTGAATCCTCGCAGCGTTCTTGGTCGGCGATATGGTGCTAAGAAAGTCGAGGTGACGAGGCAACAAGGGAAGAAACAAGCTTTCTCCCAATTGGGAAGGACCGTATAAAATCAGCAGGCGGCATTCGGCGAGGAACCTACGGGCTCGCGAAAACGGGCCAGACGGAACTCCTCGAAAAACCCTTGGCATTGAGACCACTTGAAAAAATATTATCAGTGATGCGTAATCTTCTTATATATATGAAGGGGAAATTTTCAAGCGAAAAACTTGTTCAAACCATGTATTCGAGATCGCTTATCTTGAAAGCGCCAGGTCGCAACCTCGCCAAAGCGAGATCGCATTATCTCGCCAAAAAGAGGTCGCGTGCCTCGCCAAAGCGAGTCGCATTGCCTCGCCAAAGCGAGGTGCATTGCCTCGCCAAAATGAATTCGCATTATCTCGCCAAAAGCAGACGCGTGCCTCGCCAAAGCGAGATTACAATGCATTATCTGCGCTAAAAATGAAGCAGGCGCATTGCCTAAAAGCCAAAACGAGATCGCATTATCTCGCTAAAAGCAGGTCGCGTTGCCTCGCCAAAGCGAATCGCATTATCTCGCTAAAAGCAAAGGTCGCGTGCCTCGCCAAAAGCGAGATGCGTATTATCTCGCTAAAAGCGGTCGCATTCCTCAATTGCATTTGCTGTAAAAGCGAGATCGCATTATCTCGCTAAAAGCAGGGGTCAGATTGCCTCGCTAAAAGCGAGGTCATTACCTGCCGAAACCAGGGGTGAAGACCCTCTACCATAAAAGCAGTAGTGCCTCGCCAAGCATTACCTCGCCCAACCACGAAAAAACACTTATATATATAGGCGGAAAACACTTGCACCATCATGAAAATATTTGCAAAAACTAAGCGATAACAAAAACATACTTACAATTTACACCAAGGATAAATGGTTACACATAAACCATTGTTCGAAACTATTGTCATTAAAAAAGATGATAAAAAACCTAGGCTAAACCCCCTCAGCAGCCTCCTCCTCCTCGCGAGCCGCCACTTGCTCGGAAATATATTGGCTTTTTGAAAGCTCCTCCCTGCTCGTTTTCTGGCCTTCTAACTCGGCCATCAACTGATCTCCCACATAGTGTGACTGTTGAGGGGTAGCCTGCCTCGGCACCGCAAAGCCACGATAGCTCTCTTTTATGTAGGCATTTTTCTGAGCCAGCAGGGCAAAAAGGTTGTTCGCCTCGGCAGGAGGGGGCAGCCACTCAGGAGCTTGAACCCCGGCATCGGCATCTTTTATCTGACCAAGCTCAGCCTCATCAAACGGTATCAACGAAGAGACTCCTCGGCATTCCGGGCCAAAAGAGGCAAGGTCCGCCATCTCGCCACCTCGACACCGGCACACCTTGCCGCCACCGCCGGAAGAAACTGAACTCGGCCGTCTCCATATAGTCGAGCAGCCTCTATCTCATAAGCAAGAGCTCTTATATCTCGCCAAAACTTGCTCCTCGGGCTTGTTGGCTCGGCCTTCAAGTTATCAACCTCACCACTCCCTTTAGCTGGCTTGCCGAGCTCGCTCACCTGCGCTCCCGCCGCTAGCCTTGTCCTTCAACATCTGGCTCCGCGACCAAGCCGTCTTCGGCGAAAGTTGAGAGACCTCTCGTACCTGAGGTAAATCCCCTTCCGGGGACTTCACTTTCTGGCACAAAAAGAGATCTCCCCTCGCTTGTCGAGCCCTCTCGATCCTCGAACGGACTCGGCACCGGCTCAAGTATCATGATATGCGGATACCGACCTTAAGTCAGAAGCCCAGTAAACATAAGCAACACAAAGTCAAAGGAACAAAGATGCGAGAAATAGAAATAATGAAATCGTTTACCTCTGCCAAAGCCAACCCGCAAAATCTTGCAATTGAAATGGCCGGGCGGGCCTCATCGTCTTAGCGCGGCCAGGCACCCTTAAATAGTCTTTGCCCGTAGCCCGCAAAGTCGGCGGGGAAAATTGTTTATCACCTTGACGGCGTGGTTGACAACATGCTCGCTATCCGACACCACGTGCGTCTGCCGAGGAGATGGGACGAAGTCGCCTCGGTAGCGACATTAGCGGGAGGGCGGAACTCGAACCTTCTCGCCTTTTATTCGGGCGTCGCTCGCAGTCGCTTACCCTTCGCCATAGAAGGAGGAGCAGCCAGAAGG